>CM077084.1:158079045-158491302 GCA_039513925.1 Platanthera zijinensis | reverse complement strand
GGCTCCAAATGTTAAGTGCGAAAAGGAAAGACCTTGTCACGCATGCATTAAAGGCAAGCAAACAAGGGCTACCTTTAAAAGCATTATTGGCAAAGATTCGGACAGGTGTTTACACCTTCTTCATATGGACTTGTTTGGCAACTGCAAGTTAGAAGTTTAGGAGGTAAGGATTATACGTTGGTTATTGTTGATGATTACTCGCGCTTTGCGTGGGTGTTCTTTTTGAAACACAAGTCGGATACCTTTGATATTTTCACTAATTTTGTCAGGCAAATACAGAATGAGTACAACTGCTCCATTGTCAAAATCAGAAGTGACAATGGAACGGAATTCAAATCTGGGGCCATGACGGATTTTTGTGAAAGCCTTGGTATCCTTCATGAGTTTTCTCTCCTCGGGACTCCACAACAAAATGGAGTAGCTGAGAGAAGAAACAGAACACTCATAGAGGCTTGCAGGACTATGTTGAGTGATGCTTCACTACCGGAATATTTCTGGGCTGAAGCCGTCAACACTGCATGTCACGTGCAAAATCGAGCACATCATAAACAAGAACCATGATAAGACTCCTTATGAACTTTTAAAAGGCAGAAAGCCAACAATATCTTACTTTAGAATCTTTGGTTGTAAGTGCTTTGTACTTAACAACGGCAAGTATCATACCACTAAGTTTAGCGAAAAGAGTTTTGAAGGCATCTTCGTAGGCTATAGTAGCCAAAGTAAGGCATATAGGATCTTTAACAAGAAATCCTTGGTGGTAGAAGAATCAATTCATGTTATTTTTGATGAGACGAGTTTGTTGCAAAGCAACTCGTCTAGTATGTACTTGAAGCTGCAGGTTCCAAGATAAATGAAATAAAGTTGGAGCAACCAAGTGAAGAGAGGGTGATACTTTCATCGAGATCACTTCTCCAACTACAATTGAGAATGAAGATCAGGATATTGAAGCAGTTCAAAGAAATGAAGTCACACCAGATGCTGAAGATGTTCCAGATGTTAGGACATTAGAGCTCAGACACTTGAAGGATCATCCATTAGAACAGATCATTGGAAATCCTCGAGACGGTGTCAGAACTCGTAGAGGTACCACTAATGAAAATTTATATTTAAGTTTTCTATCTCAGGTGGAACCAAAGAAGTTTGAGGAAGCAAACTGCGACGCATCATGGATACTAGACCAATGGAAGAGGAGCTGAACCAACGGTTCAAACGGTGTGAAGTTTGGAAGCTTGTACCAAGACCCAAAGATAAGAACGTTATAGGAACCAAGTGGGTGTTTCGGAACAAGCTAGATGAAGATGGTATAATAATAAAGAACAAGGCCGCGTCTCGTCGCCAAAGGATACCGACAAGAAGAAGGAATAGACTTCGATCAAACATATGCTCCAGTGGCAAGATTGGAGGCAATAAGGTTATTTCTAGCATATGCTGCATTAAAAGGTTTCACCGTCTATCAAATGGACGTGAAGTCTGCCTTCCTTAATGGAAACATAAAGGAAGAAGTATATGTAGAACAACCTCCAGGTTTTGTTGATCCAAACTCTCCTAACCATGTCTACTTTCTATTTAAAGCACTGTATGGTCTCAAGCAAGCTCCCCGAGCTTGGTATGAGACATTGTCTACTTTTCTTCTTGAGAACAAGTCACAAGAGGAAAGATAGACAAGACATTATTTCTTAGGGAAATAAAAGGCAAGATTTTGCTAGTGCAAATCTATGTCGATGACATTATTTTTGGCTCAACTGACGACAACCTTTGCAAAAAGTTTTCTAAACTAATGCAAGGGAAGTTTGAAATGAGCAGTATGGGTGAGTTGAAGTATTTCTTGGGACTCCAAGTGAAACAATCTGAGGATGGAATTTTCATATCTCAGACGAAGTTCACAAAGGAGTTGATTAAGAAATTTGGATTGGAGAACGCATCTACAATGAAAACTCCAATGGCCTCAGCTATGTCTCTGGATAAGGATGAGAAAGGGAAACCTTTTGATGAAACCAAATACAGAAGCATAATTGGGTCACTACTCTACCTTACTGCTAGTAGGCCAGACATAATGTTCTCAACTTGTGTATGTGCTAGATTTCAGGTGAACAGTAAGGAATCTCATTACGTTGCTGCAAAGCGAATTTTGAGATACCTTAAAGGTACACCAAATCTTGGCTTATGGTACCCAAGAAGTAATGACAATGAACTGATTGGCTATTCAGATGCAGATTTTGCAGGTAGCAAGGATGATAGGAAGAGCACCTCAGGAACATGTCAATTCCTAGGAAGAAGACTTATCTCCTGGAGTAGTAAGAAGCAGAATTGTGTCGCAATCTCAACGGCCGAGTCAGAGTACATCTCTGCAGGCAGTTGTTGTGCACAACTGCTTTGGATCAAAAATTAGCTTGAAGATTACAACCTGAAGTTTGAAGACATTCCTCTGATGTGTGATTCATCAAGTGCAATTGCCATTGCCAACAATCCAGTGTCACACAGCAGAACAAAACATATAGAGTTGAGATATCATTTCATACGGGAGCATGTGGAGCGAGGAGATATCAACCTTCAATATGTTCCAACAGATAGACAAGTTGCAGACATTTTCACAAAGCCACTGGATGAGGCCAAGTTCTCTTTCTTCAAGACAGAACTTGGGATGCTCAACAAAGAGGACTAAGGAAAAAGTCATCAATTGGAAAAAGTTCTCTTTCAACTTTTCAGAGGTTCAGAAAAAATTAAAGCTAAGTAATTCTTTCTCGGGAACTTTACTCGGGGTACTCGAGAACTGTATTTCATTCTCGAGAGCGGTACTCGAGTACTTTGCCAAGTGTCAAATTGACTAAGTGGCGGTGCTCGAGCACTCAGACTACTTCTCGAGAACTTAATAAAGTACTCGAGTCTACCTCTCGAGAACTTAATAAAGTACTCGAGTCTACCTCTCGAGAACTTAATAAAGTACTCGAGCCTACTTGATACTTGCGAAAATCTTAACCCTAATTTCCCGAGTACAGTTTTTGGTCAGCTTTTATTATTTTTCGAAATGCCTAGTAGCAGTCCAGATCATTTCTGCCGCTCATTTACAATATGTATATAAATAGTCAGATTAAAATCGTTAAATCCACTAATCCCAAAATCCCCAAATATCTTGAGACCCTTCGCCTTCCGCCGGTGCCGTGAAAACCAGGAAAACCCCACAGTTTTTCTCCATTTTTCTTCAATGGCTTCATCTTCTTCTATCGCCAAGCTCGGAATCGGTAGTGAACTTCTTCGAGATGGCATTGCAGACATATCCCCAGACTTTCAGAACCTCTTGAGCCTCCTGGATATAGCCGGCCTCACTTTTGTCCTAGAACAGAAGTGTCGTCTCCTTCTTCCTCAGGTTCATGAATTCTATCAGAATTTGACAGTCAGCACCAGTGGTCATGTTCTCCGATCTACCGTTTCTGGCATCAAGGTCAAACTCTCGGCCTCCATCATCAATCAGTTACTTCATCTACCTCCAGTCACAGAACCAGAAGACCTAACCCATGCAGATTATGACCGTGCCTATTCCTTCTGTGGAATCGCCGGCATACCCTCTGGTATTCGTCGCCCCCAGCTGAACCCAGAGAGCAAATTCCTCTTGGACATCGTCGGCAAATGCCTTCTCTGTGCTACTGGATCAATCAAACATGCTACAGGAGAGATGTTTGATGTGATGACCTCCATAATTTGCAGGAAGCAATATTCTTTTGGTAGACTGATTCTTGATCACATTAGGTCCAGTCTCAAGAAGCCTGGATTTGCCAGAATTCTAACCCTTCTTCTCAGTGAACTTGACCCAGCAGTGTTTTCAATGTCTAAAGGCAGTGTTCTGCACTACATGAAGAGGCTCACAGTGGACTCCATTAACAGATGGGAGTTGAAATTGCAGAATACAACCCAGGCCACCAGGGCTCAGGAACTAGTTCAGGAAGAGGTTGTCAGGACTCCACCTCCCTCTCCTCATCCAGCAATTGAGGGGGAGCCTGCACACCCTTCCCCAGCTCCTGCTACAACAGTTGTGGTAAAGGATGTTCCAGATTACAGGATTCCATCCCCCCCTCCAAACCAAGAGATTGTCATCCAGGATGCTTCTCTTGAGGGGGAGCCTGCCTCCATGGTTATAGATCTCACTGTCACTTCAGAAGAAATTGATGCAATGATCACTGAACTCACTTCTGAGCACCCCAGTTTAGCATCAACAGTTCCAGACTCAGTTCCAGACTCAGTTCCAGACTCAGTTCCAGACTCAGTTCCAGACTCAGTTCCAGATTCTGCTCCAGCCACTGCTCAGGACCCAGCTCCACTTGAACCAGTTCCTGAACTGCCTAAGAAACATGCTTCTCCAGAACCAGTTCAGCCCTCCAGTTCACTTCCCCCATCACCTTCTCACTCAGCTAATACCCAAGGACAGCAAGCTGCTACTTCCTCCACAACCACTCCCTCTTCTTTTGAGCCAATGACTGACATTCCAGAAACTGATGAGGATGTTCAGGAGGCAGAGTCCAGGATTCCTCTAAGGCCACACTTCTCCATCCCAACTTTGCTTCCTTCAGGAAATGAAGATGATGACAACATCCCTCTGAGAAGACAGCCATCCACTTCTACTGTTGTAATTGAAGAGATCAACCCCAGCCCCTCCAATGCACCTTCTCCACCTGCTGCTGCTCAACCACATCCATCCAGTCTTGCTCCTGCAAGTGCTCCTGCTGCTACTGATTCCATCATAACACTGTTAACACAGTTGTTTGCTGAACAGAAAACCTACATAGACACAGCTGTCAAGAAGGTTCAAGACCAGGTGACTGCCCTTGACAAGGCCATGCACAAAGGCTTTGCTGAAATCCAGGTGAACACAGATACCTTGAAAGAAGCATTTCACAAGGGAGGATTGGCCTTGGATCATACTATAACAAGTATTGGCCACCTCATGGAACAATCAGTTGTGTTGGCTAATAATCAAATTCAGTTGGATAAAAGGACAGATGACAAGTTCTTTACACTGACAGGTGAGGTTGGCACCTTTAAGGAAGATGCAATTGCAACCCTTACTACAGAAGTCAGAAAGGGGGAGGAGATTTACAAGACTGTCTCAGCTAAACATTCTGAATCCATCATGACCAGAATTACCAATGCCAGCATTGAAACCCAAGCTGACATAGAAGCCAAGTCATCAAGGCTCAGAATGCTTTCCATACCTCCCTGAAAGAAAATGTGCTGAAACATATTGACTCTGTCAAGTTTCATACCTTTGATACCTCTGTCTGGATGCACAACAATATATTCCCTGACCATCAGATTGACTCCAACTCAATTCCCCATCATCTGAACCCAGTTGCAGTCAGAGCAGCCCTTGCTGAAAGCACTCAAGCCTCTGCTGCCCAAGCTGCTGCTGATGCAATGGCTGCTGTCCAAGCTGAAGAAGATGCTGCTGCTGCTGCTGTCTTTGCTCAGAAGGCCTTCTCTCCATACATTGAACTTCAAGAAACCTTCATGCCAACTGGAGAGGTGTGGGAAGATCTACCTAACCAGCCACCTAATATCCAAACAAAGAAAAGGAAATATGGGGAAGGGCCCTCTGCAAGGAGATCTGCACCTGAACATGATCAAGGCTACAGAAGACATCAGGATGAACCAAGGCAGTATCCAGTACACTCTGAAGTCTGGAGCCCCACCTCCAGGACTTTAATCCTTGAAACTCTGAAGCTGGTAACTCAATTCAGTGAAAGACAACAAGAATTCTACAGCCATGAGGAATGGAGAAAGTATGACAAGAGCTGCATTCAGAGGAGGCTGCATGAGTCTAAGTATGGATTTAACAATGCTGCAGCTCCTCCTAAACCTGAAAAGTACTTTCCCAAGCCCTTCAGCTACTTTGAGAGACAAGAGCAGAAGAGATGGCAAGAGGGTGAAAGACAAAAGAAACAGGCTGATGGCAAGAAGAAGTAACCTGCACTCTAGTTCATAACAGCTTTTGTATCTTTGGGAATAGTGGGATTTAAAAACATTAATCTGAAAAATCTGATTACTTATATACCTATATGTTTTTGATTGTGCTGTGATTCATTTCTGTTATTCCTGCTCTAGGTTATTTTGATTATGTCACATATGTCTTGCTTACTTGTTGTTATGTATTATTTGTTAAGGGATTCAGCTTAGTGTATAGGGTTCTGACTTCTGCAAATAGGGGGAGATTGTTGGGTATTGTATCCACACTCACCTAGATTTGCATGAAGTCACCCATGAACTAAGTTGAATCCAGTTGTATTTGATATTTCTCTTTAGCCATATGCTTGCAGGTGTACACTTTAAGTATAGACCAATGTCAGTCTGCAATGGGTCATCAAACACAGGACTTCACAGTGTAATCCCTCACTGTGTAATCCAAGGTGTTGACTCATATGTAGCCTCTCTATTGGAATATACTTAACCTCAAATCACTTGGAGAAAAGGACAAAAGCTGAAGCTGAAGAAGTTCTATTTGAAAACATTTTTCTGTAACTTAGAATTTTTGCCAAGTCATTTTTGCTCGAGAAATACATTAGTGCTCGAGTAAATTACATCTCTAGGTCTCGAGAAGTTTTTTTAAAGTGCTCGAGAAAAAGCTCAGCTTGCTCGAGAACTTTTTCTTTCAAATCTGGCTGTCATTAATGCTCGAGAGAAAGTTTTCCTTTCTCGAGAAATTGACTTTGCTGCTCGAGAACTAGAATGCTGTGCAAAAATATTTCTAAGGAAAGGTACTCGAGAAATATAACTCTTCTTCTAAGACTACCTTTCTCGAGAACTATTTCTCTGTTGTAATTCTAAGTTCCTGTGCTCGAGAACAGCTTTAGCTTCTCGAGTACTTTCTTCCAGATTTTCCTCTATGTTCAAGTGCTCGAGAAATAATCCATTTGCTCGAGTACTCTAGTCTTCAGGATTTTGATTAAGTCTTTGTGATCGAGAAAGAGACTTGTTTCTCGAGTACTCCAGTTCTCAAGTTTGTTTTTAAGTGTTTAGTGCTCGAGAAATCTTAATAATTCTCGAGTACATTTCTTCAGGCTCTCGAGCAAATTCTGCTTGTGCTCGTTTTCCAGTTGTATTCTAAGTCCTTATGCTCGAGAAGTTTCAAGTTCTCGAATATTTTCTTTCCAGTACTCGAGCAAGTTTACTGTATGCTCGAGTAATCCAGATATACTTTTTCTTCTAAGTATAAGTGCTCGAGTAGTACAATTAGTGCTCGAGAAAGTTATTTTGGACAGTATATTTTTCCCAGTCTCAGATCTCGAGACAATCATTTCTATTCTCGAGAACTCCTTGTTTCAGTGCTCGAGAACAACCTTCAGTTCTCGAGTACTTCTGACTTGAATCTTTTTCTAATTCTGAATTTGTCAAAATCGTTGACCTTCTATTCATTCTATTTTTCAATCTTTAATCTGTCATCATCTTATTGGCCCACGTGGCATCACTTCAATACGATTTGATTTCTGACCGATTAGGCTCCCTATAAAAGGTCTAATCAGTCTCTGTTTTCATTAAGAATTATTATTATCGTTTATCTTTTCTCTCTCTTCAAGAACGTGAAACGAAAAAGGGCCGACAAACCCTAAGTTCCCGATTCGTCTTCCCGGTCGCCGCCGCCGCCGCTCACTGTTTCCATCTGGAAGGCCGCCGACGAAGAACGATCGACAAAGTGACACATAGAATCGAGATCGACCTCGACTTTCTTTCGAATCTCTTGATTCCGTGTGTTCCGAAGAACCAGATCTGTAGATCGACGACAGTATCTTCTCCGACTGATTCCTGACAGAGCCGCCATTGTTGAAGGAAGAAGAAACGTCAAGATTTTCTAGATCTGTCACAGTCTCATAATTTTCTGTAAATCTTTATTCTGTAGGAGATTCTTCTCCGAGTTGTAGGAGTTTTCACTCCGAGTATTTGTTGTAGGAAGATTGTGCTTCCGAGTGTAGATCCGGGTTGGATCGAGTTGTAAGATTTCTTAAATCTGAGATAAGTGGAGTAGCCGAGTCTAGTGCGTTACTAGATCGGTGAGAGGGAAAGTGGAGTACCCAAGATCGGGGAACCACTATAAATCTTGTGTCGTCTGTGCTTGTGTTCTTTTTGTGTGTGCTGCGATTAGTTTTATTTTATTCCGCAAAAGACGTCGCAATCACCTATTCACCCCCCTCTAGGTGATAATTTAGACAACTAGTCAACTTTCATTCTCCATTTTTCCAAGTTCTGTTTGGGGCAATCACATGACCATTGGACAAAGTGTGCATGACCTTTGGTCGTTCTTCACTACTCATGCGCGTTTATCCTATTTTTCTGGAGTTCTTTCATTGCTAATCGCACGATCATGGGATCCAGTGCGCACACCCTGTGGTCGTGTGCCACTGATCGTGCGCATATATATTAATTTTTTGGTCCAACTACAGGTTTATCTGGAGCATAACGCACGATCATCAACCATCAGTGTGCATGACCACCGGTCGTGCGCCACTAATCGTACGCTCTGATTTTTTACTGACCATATTTAAGCCCGTGCTCCCGCGAATTAGGGCACACCATTTCATTTTCCGGCCCGCTGCTGTGCATAAAGCGCCATTTCTCTCCCCACAGGTCCTCCACTCATCTCCACCCTCCGGGAAACCTTCTCCGGCAATCAGAAGTCATCTTCAACCCTTAGGAGAGTTACTAGTCACCAGCAGTGTTCAATAGATATCTTTCGATACTACTCATTTGGGTAAAAAGGGAGAAAAGAATGAAGTAAAGGAAAGAAGACGGAGGAAGACAAGTGGATTGACAACCCATTTACCTCAGGACATAACGACGGTCTGAGTCTCGAAGTGGACTGACAACCCACCATTCCGGCCAAGAACCACGACTAGGCTTTCCCCCTTTCGATTTATTCTACCTCTTCTCCATAGTGAATTATATTCTAAAGCTTGTAATGAACCTGAACTTTCTTTTATTTGTCTATTAATGAAGTGTGCTTGGGTTAGTTACATCCTCTTTTGTTAGCTGTGATGCACTCGCCTACATTCACTTCCACTCCACTCGCGCACTAGAACCACTCTAGCAAATGCTAGTGTTGGTGGTTGAAGATGTTATTACGACCCTCACTCTCCGCACGTGTGTTCATTCCATCCGCTTTCTCTCCGTCCATTCGCCTCACGAAGCACGACATAGCGTCCTGCACTAGTTCCATCCACGAAACTAAGCGGTGCTTACAACCCGCATTAGTTTTCTTTTTGTTTTTTTAGCATTAGGAATCAAAAGCCAACCTATGTTGTTTCATTTAACTCTTAGTAACGTTCTTTCTACGACGCTATCACGATACCCAACCTGCATTCCCTTGAGATCGACATTCGGGGAAGCTATTCAAAAAATTAATACTTGACAATGACTGGTGCACTTGCCGACGCATCAAGTTATTGACACCGTTGTCGGGGAATGCATGCGTAGAGTGATTTGTGTTGTGTATGAGGTCGTTGATATATGATTACGAAATTTGTTATTTTTTTTGGTAACTATCTGATGGTTGCAAGGGAGTAGCCATTGGAATTAACTCTCATTAACCTGTGATCATATGGATTGCTTTGAGATTTCTACAGATTTAGTCGAATTTGTGTCTCGCGGAAGATCCTTCTATGGAGTCTCAGAGGATGACACTGTCACAACTCGCATTTTCTCCGAATTTAGGAATTATCAGAGTATGAGAAAACACGCGTCATGATGCCACGTCAAGCAGGGGATAACTGCTGACGCTCAGGCAAAACAATCCACAAACTTAATGAAAGAAAATCATGAGATTAATGATTAGAAAAATTAGTTATATTTTAGAGGTCGTATCCCTCGGCTCGGTGGATCACCTTGTCAACAATTAAAAACTATACCTTACGCTGCGGAAGATACTTTATTCAAGATTGACATCCTGAGAGGGTGCATAAGAGTCCCATGAGGACCACTTATGCTATGCAAGACTCTACATATAATTTATACTATATATAAGAAATCGATCTTTATATGTCGTTTGGAAAATAGTGATTTAATTTTATAAAAACATGCTGATCATGAGCTGTACTTATAGTAATAGTTGTAGTTAAAAAATAACTAGTAACCTAGCATAAATCATCCCCAGAGCAAGTAGGCTATCTCCAGAAAATGGTAGCAGTAAAAGTAATATATCTAGTACAAAGGTAAAAACTACCAGTGGGCGCCAACAACCTGACACGAACCCACTGGCACATATGTATGTCTGTAAGAAAAGGTACAGAAAAACTACCTCATAAATAAATCAACAGGATCTCCAAAGTCCAAGAGACCACTAGCAACACCACCGCAACCTAGCCACCAAACTGGCTACTGCTCAGAACCTGAGGCATTCAAAAGAAGAAAGAATACCTCAGCAAGCAAAACAAAAAGAAACTGCTTGAAAGTGTCCACCAGGGAATAAATGAAAGAGGAAAACACAAAGCCGAAAAAGGTCACAACTGCCCAAGGCAAGACAGAAAGAAATGCACTAGGTGCGAGGAAACAGCATCAACCTTGCCCAGAAACTACTTCCTGCAGAGCCTACTAGGCTACCAAGAGCCCAAAGTGCTGTAATCTACCAAGGAAGAAATACCTAATACCCTAAGCTGTGAGAGATGGTAGTAGCAAAACAAACAACATGGATCCGGGTTGGAGGCAAACTCAGTTCCCCAACCACCATTTCCAAGTCAACAAGCTCAAGGGTCTACATGTAAAAGCACTAGGGACCTTCCACCCCCTTGCCCAGCCCGTACCTGGTGCAAGATAGAAGAAAAGGGTCGCCACGGCTAATTTACATAACACCTCCCCCATGAAGAGCTTCAAACCACCACAACTATCCACGACCCACGATTCAGCCATTTGGAAAGAAAAACACGGCCGACAAGGAAACTCAAAACATAAACAAAAAATTCACTCGGGAACGAAAATCGAGGTAGGGAAAAAGTGTTGAAATTACTCAACACGACTTGGCGCTGGGTCCTCTCGACACCGCATTGAGTGAGCCTCACTCACTCAACGTGCCACGCAAAACGAAACTATCACAACAACTACTCTTACGTTACTACCTTAACACAACACAAAACACTCGTGCCCACATAACCCGCGCAACGAAGCCAACTAAATATGGGAGTAGAAGAAAAATATATACAGAGCGCACGATCAGTGGCGCACGAGTAGTGGTCGTGCGCACTCATTGGCTGATGATCGTGCGAAGTGAACCTGGAAAACCTGACAGAAAACTTAGCATCTGCGCATGATAAGTGGCGCACGACCGGTGGTCATGCACACTGTTTGCCAGTGCTCGTGCGATAACCGAGACAGAACTTAGGAAAATAAATAAGTGGACGCGCACGAACATAGGCACACGACCAGTGGTCGTGCGCCCTAATGGTTGATGATCGTGCGCGGTTAACCTGTACCATTTGGGATTTCCCGAACGACACCGGAACACGCACACGACACACGCAACTGCCGTAGCAGCAGGAAACCACCAACGACGGGCACCACTACCATACAAACTATGCCTAATCATTCGAGATGGAAAAATAGGAGATAAAAATGATTGAAGCAAGTAGGATCTATGAACAAAGAAAACAATTTGGCAAGGGCAAGAACACCACTTGCCTCAATTTCCGGCGAAGCTTGGTCGGCTTTCCCTTCTCTTCACGCTGCACTAGAAGGAGTAGCACCAAAAGAACACCTAACAAGCAAACCCGAACTTTAATGGCAGAAACCTAACACCAAAAATTCCAATCCTCCTAAAACTCCACGAAAATCGAATTTCTTACCGTAGGAATTAAGGTCTTGACGAGAGCAATCCGAATCCACTCTCGGAATCGAATTCCGTCCACAAACGCTCCGGGAATCGGCGGTGGAAGGCAAGGCTCGGCGGTTTCTTCGTTTTCTCTCGTACAGGGGCGGCGATTTCAAATGGGGAAGATGATACGGGGCTTTTTATTTCTAACCTAAATATATATATATATATATATATATATATATATTAATATATAATAATATAATTTAATAAAGAATTACATAAAGCACCAAAACGACGCGAAAACCGAACTACCTCGGAATTTGACAAAATTCGCACCCTAGCTAAATACCCACGCTACAAACACAACGACGAAGTCGAAATTAATTTTCGACGAATAGAACTCGAGTTATACCCACCCAAAGCCAAAACACAAGCATCCCCCGAGAGGCCACACCGGGTCACCCAAAACGACTCGGCTTGCTAGGGAGATCTTGCCCATTGGCTACAAAATAGGGCACTCAGTTCTAAGGAGCTAAACCACACTCCACAAATGGCACAAGCCACGAAAACGCGTCACCGTAACGCCAAACGAGAATAAAAATAATCGCAGAAAAATCGGGGGCGTTATAAACACTCTTGATCATCTGCAGTACTTTCGTGAAGTTTGCAACACACTCAATTACGAAAAGGAGAAGTCAGATTGGGTCAAGAAGCGATTATTCACATTTTCACTTGTTGGAAAGGTAAGGATCTGGTATCGCGAATTCTTAACTGACCCGATTGTGTCATGGAGCAGGGTTGAAGAAGAGTATTTATTGAAATTTTACCCCCATGAGCGACTATGGGAGTTGCACAACGAGCTGCTTCGATTTTCGCAATGGGATGGTGAACAACTGATAGAAGCCTTGGAGAGATATCAAAAATTGCAAAAATTTTGTTTAGGGAATAGTTCATCTGAAGCAGCACAACTTCAAATGTTCTACTTTGGGGTTTCGACTCAGTACAGACACTACTTTGGTTTAGTGGCAGGAGGATCCTTGTTCAGTAAGATCTGTGCCAAATCATTAGAGATAATTGACAGAATATCGCGGACTAGTGGAATGTGGTGCACATCTATGGAGAAAGTTGAGGAGGTCAGTTCGATCAGAGCAGAGAATAGTGGGAAGGAAGAACCCTCTCAGGAACTCACCGAAGAGAAATTATGCAAATTAAACGAATGCATTCTGCAATGCTTAGAAGCTCAGAGTGTGGCATTCTAGAAATTTCAATCTATGGTGGCAAGTGCTATAGCCTCCATCACCGCAATTTTATAGCAGTCCACTAAAACTGTGATTGTCATGAAACTTCGGAGTGGAAAGTTAACCTCAATTAGTAAGCCTCAGTTGTAGTCATCAGAATGGCAATATAAAGAACCCATTGAACAATCGAATGCCAAAGATCGCAATAAGACTCAACCATCTGATATTGTAACTCCAGTTGCAGACAAAATTTACCCCCCTTTTCCTCATCGATTAAAGGACAGGAGAAAGGAAAAACAATTTGTGAAATTACAAGAAATGATGAAAGGAGTGCAGGTGAACATTCCGCTAGTTGATGCTCTTATCCAAATTCCACAGTATACAAAATATCTAAAAGATCTGCTAGAGCAGATGAAATGGTTGGAGAGTGCTAATGAGATTTCAACTGTAGGAGATGGAGTCATCTTTTCTTTGGAGCATTGACTAACCAAGTTACAGGATCCATGGACTTACAAGATTCCTTGAACGATTGGGAATTCCGGTTGTCATCGGGCATTATGTGATTTTGGGACCTCTATCAATATTATGCCTCTCCACCTATTCTTGGAACTGGGAACAAGAACTTTGAAGCATACCAACATTACACTTCAGTTAGCAGACCGGTCAAGGAAGAAGCCCATAGTGATTATTGAGGATCTCGCCGTTGTAGTTAACGGTTTTGTTTTCCCGGCTGACTTTGTCGTTATGGACATCTCTCCAGATTCTACATCACCTCTTTTTCTGGGAAGGCCGTTCCTAGCCACGACATAAGCGCTCATTGATGCCGAAAAGGGTATGCTGATGTTACGCATCGGAAATTCCAGAACCACATTCGATATGTATAAAGCCGCCAGAAAGGATTTCTATGAGGATAAGGAAGACATAGAATTCATCAGCAACACTATCCATGAACCCAACACAATCCACAATTATTAGCCGATGATTTTGAGGAGTTTCAGTGGGACATAGATGGAATGGATGTCAATCAGATTGAACACTACCCAAACCAAATTCCTGAGAGTATATCTGCTGAACATCATCAATCTCACCCAAACTTTCCTATTAAACCTCTACCACCGGCATTAAAGTATGCATTTTTGGGAGAAAATCAGACATACTCAGTTATACTTTCATGTTTCTTTCTCCAGTGGAAGTGGATGGTCTCGGTGGTGTTCTACGATCACATAAAAGGGCTTTCGGATGGAACATACACGATCTGAAGGGCATTAGCCCAACTATTTGGATGCACAAAATCCTGTTAGATGAAAGCTTCAAGCCTTCTACACAACTGTAGTGACGGTTGAACCCTAAGATGTAAGAGGTACTGCAGAAAGAAGTGATAAAGTTATTGGATGCTGGAATCATCTAAACCATCAGCGATAGCAAATGGGTAAGTCCTATTCTTGTAGTGCCAAAAAAAGGAGGGGGAATTACGGTTGTAGAAAATTAACGCGGTGAACTGCTCCCTACCAGGAAGATCACTGGATGGAGAGTGTGTATTAATTACAAAAAGCACAATGAGGCTATGCGCAAAGACCATTTACCACTCCCATTCATTGATAAAATGTTGGAAAGGCTTGCTGAAAAGAAATATTATTGCTTCTTGACGGATACTCAGGGTATAACAAAATTCTCATCGACCCTGAGGATCAAGAAAAAACAACATTCACCTGCCCTGCTGGTACATTCGCATTCAAGAGAATACCTTTCGGACTGTGCAATGCTCCTACAACCTTTCAACGATGCATGATGGCTATCTTCCATGACATGGTTGAGAAGTTTTTATGGATGACTTTACTCTTTTTGGTGCAGATTTTGATGCGTGTTTGGAGAACCTCGCAACCATTCTGAAACATTGTGAAGACACCAATCTGGTGCTGAATTAGGAGAAATGCCATTTTATGGTAGAGAAGGGTATAGTCCTTAGACATGAAGTGTCAAGCATGGGTATGGCGGTGTATCAAGCTAAAGTTGAATTCATCAAGAAACTGCCTCCTCCAAATTCTGTGAAAGGGATCCGTAGCTTCTTAGGGCATGCCAGATTTTACCGACGCTTCATTAAAGACTTCTCCTCTATTGCAAAACTGCTGAGCAATCTTCTTGGTAAGGATGTGTTATCCAAATTTGATGAAAATTACTTACAAGTTTTTTGCAAATTGAAGAGCTTCTTGACTAGTACCCCAGTTCTCACGTCCCCAGATTGTACATTACCATTCTAATTGATGTGCGACGCGAGTGATTTTGCTGTCAGAGCAATCTTGGGACAGAGGAAGAATAAGGTTTTCCACACAATTTATTATGCAAGTTGTACTTTGAATGATGCTCAACAAAACTACACCACTACTGCGAAATAGATATTAGCAGTGGTTTTCGCATTGGAGAAATTTCACCCCTACCTAGTGCTATCAAAAGTCATGGTGTACACCAATCATGCTGCTCTTAAGTACCTCATACAGAAAAAGGATGCAAAGCCATGACTCATCCGATGGATTTTAATGCTGCAAGAGTACGAGTTGGAAGTGCGAGACAAGAAGGGAGTTGAGAATGTTATTGCAGACAATCTATCGCGGTAGGAAATGCATTACACTTCACAACATGAAGACTCTTTAATTTCCGACTCATTTCCCGATGAGACTCTTTTCTCTTTAACATCGGAACATGGTAAAGCTCCCTGGTTTGCTGACTTAGCTAACCTCCTTGCGTGCGGAAAATGGCATCCCAATCGGTCATTACAGAAGAAGAACTTTCTCTTGAATGCTAAGTACTACTTCTGAGAGGATCCGCTGTTGTTCCGCACTTGTGCTGACGACATAATCAGAAGGTGTGTCCCAGAATCAAAACATGGATCGATTCTTCAGCACTATCACAATCGTGAGGCAGGTGGCCACATGGGAGCAGCTAGGAAAGCACATAAGGTTCTACAATGCAGGTTCTACTGGCCAACTCTGTTCAGAGACACTTACATTCATATGAAGGAATGCAATGAATGTCATCGGGCTGGGAATATCTCAAGAAAAGATGAAATGCCCCTCAACAATATGTTAGTCTGTGAGCCTTTTGATATTTGGGGTATTAATTTTATGGGGCCCTTTCCTCCATCATTTGGGAAAAAATATATCCTCATGGCAGTTCATTATGTGTCGAAATGGGTGGAAGTTGAAGCAGCAGCTGCAAATGATGGCCGTACCGTGCTGCAATTCTTGCACAAGCACATTTTTACAAGATTTGGAGCCCTGCGCTCTTTCATCTCGGACGATGGAAGCCATTTTTGTTACAGGTTGTTCTCTAATCTCTTGAAGCGATTTGGAGTTCATCATAGGGTCGCTTTAGCCTATCACCCACAAACACGTGGACAAGTGGAAGTTTCTAATAGGGAATTGAAAAGGATTCTAGAAAGGTCTATTCTTGGGAATAGAAGGGATTGGGCAAAGAGAGTAGATCAGGCATTATGAGCATATAGGACCGCTTATAAAACCCATATTGGAATGTCCCCATACCAGCTTTTTTCACCTACCGATGGAGTTAGAACACAAGGCCCTATGGGCGAGCAAACTTCTGAATATGGATCTCACCACAGCAGTGAAAGAGAGGTTGGCGAAACTAAATGAACTGGATGAATTCAGTTTACTCTCTTATGAGAACGTGAATAACTACAAGGAGCGAACTAAGCGATGGCATGGCCGACATATCCTACTTAAGAATTTCAAGGTTGGAGACAAGATTCTATTATATAACTCTCGCTTGAAACTTTTTCCTGGCAAGTTGAAGTCTAGATGGAGTATACCTTTCATAGTAAGCGGAGTGTCACCATTTGGAGCGATTGAAGTTAATGGTGAAAAGCTAGGGACATTTAAGGTTAATGGACAAAGGCTGAAGCACAACGTTCAGGGGAGACTGTAGATCAAGGACAAGTTATGGACTTTGAGAACCCTGCCGAAGATGTCACTTGAATCATATTCTCAATTATTTAGTTCAAATGATCTGTTTTGAAATATAAACTAAATCTTATTTTATTATTGAGAGCACGTTATAATAAATGTATTCAGTCCACCTTGAGGACGGTAAACAAAAGGGCACTTGGGAGACAACCCAAGTAGGACCACTTGGTCCTGTTTTGTGTGTTGTGTTTATTTTTATATGTGTATTTCTATTTTCTTGTTTTGTGTGGGATCTCTAATTCACAGGTGCTGTAAATTTTTGAAGCGCGACAAACAAGCCGCTAGCGGACAACCTCGTAGCACGACTGGTATGCTCAGATTTGAGCATAGGTACTTATTACCCCTAGCTATTTAAATTATTTGGAATGTTTAGTTTTACGAGTTGTCACATTCAAGTTTGGGGGGGAGAGCATGCATGTGGTCACTGCACGAGCACACATTTTATAACATACAAGTTTGTAATTTATTTATTTCAAAATCACTGTATCACTAACTGAATCACCCACACGAGCACACACTCACTTGTTTGTGTGTTTCTGCACACTCATATTTGGGTCGTGGTCGTGAAGTTGGATGGTAGCATATAGGATTGCAAGCTAGGGTGCGATGTTGACACGTGAGTGCTTTAGTTGAGAAACCACATTTGCATCAAAGATTTGAGTAAGATTAGATTTTATTTGAGCATCTAATTTATAATTAGTTTATTTGTGTAGATTTTAATTTATTTTACTCAATTGGTAAATATGGTTGAATCATATGGTGGCACGATGTCGTGTGTAGGAAAGCGTTAAGGTGTGTGTTGCTCGAGTCGGGAGGAAAGTTTACCTTTCTCGTGGGCAAAGAACTTGCCCCAAGCGGCTTTTTAAGCATACATGCGAATGACTCACAAGCTGAGCGTGATGTAGGCCATCAATTTGTCTAGTTTGAGTCTTGTTTACCTTTTCCTTGCTACTAACCGTTGCTAGCCAAGTTTGGGCCTACCCCTCCTTTGATTCAGCTCCACCTTCATTCACCAAAGCCTAATGTCAATCCTCCTATCACAACCAAATCTATGAGCTCCTGTGAATTTAATATTTTGATGAGGTGTGATGTGTTGAATTCAAGTGATGTGGTGGATGAATACAAGAAATTCTACATGCTAAAAATTTGGGATTGCAAAAGAAAAAAGAGAAAAAAGGAGAGAATTGAAAAAGAAAATCTTAAAAGAATTTAAATGAGAAATAGAATCCCCATCAATTTTTTCATGATATTGGTCGGGTTAGGTCATGTACCAACCCAGTTTTCAAGCTAAGTCTGGGGGTGTGTCACACGTTAAATTCTGAGGGGTTGTATTAGTTTAGCTTGTTGTTTGCTCACTTGGGATGCGTGTAGCCTCCATGTTTATCTTTTGCTACCAAACCTTAGCCTATGCCCCATTTGATCCTACTAGTCCTACCGATTATTCTCATGAGTTCGATAGCACTATGTAGAGAGTGCACCCGGGCAAGCTTATGGCCCTCGATGTTGATGGATTTCAACAGAGATACTCTCGATTTCCGGTCTTGGCAACACTACCCTGAGTGGCTCGCTTACTTTCGTATCGTGCGTAACTACACGATTCCCCAAATTTCACCAATATGAGTAAAAATAAATTTTCATTTATGCATTTGGACTATTATATATTAGCTAGCTTATTTAAATTCTTCTTCTACTGAATCTTTATGCACGCAGGTACAAAACTTCGCATATCACCCTGTTTTTTCAATTGTCTAGGTTAGCTTTAGTTTTCATGACCCACCGAATTTGTTTGCTCGAGACAAGCAAACGGGTATGTTTGGGGGTGTGATGAGTCCAAGTTATATACATATTTTTGGACTCATCTGGGCCAGTTTTATCGATTGTGCACTACACTTGAGAGCCATAATTGTTTATATTTGTTACTATGTCCATTCCATATTAAGTGCACTTAAGACCCGTTTTCATTGTGATTTCATAGTTATTGTACTTTTGCCTTATACTTGGTGTTTTTCTGTGTCTATAGAATGTGGAATTCCCATTTCAGTGTCTTCTATTTTTAGTACTGGAACAAAGATCGTGTGAGTATTTTGGGATTGTTTGGGAATGTATTTTTGCCTAAGGGCCACTGATCGTGCGTTTTTATACGTGCATGATCAGTGGACTCCTTAGCTCATGACTGCTGGTCATGCGCGGTCAGTTCATCGAACCCAAAATGGTACAGGAACACTGCGCACCATCATTGGATCCATTGCGCATGACCACTGGTTATGAGCCACTGATCATGCGTGCTATTCTCCATTTTTCCAAGTTCTGTCTGGGGAAATCGCACGACCATTAGAAATAGTGCGCACGACCTCTGGTTGTGCGCCACTGCTCGTGTGCGTTTATCCCATTTTTTTGGAGTTCTACCATTGCTAATCGCACGATCATGGGATCCAGTGCGCATGACCTCTGGTCGTGCGCCACTGATCGTGCGCATATATATTAATTTTCTTTGTCTAGCTACAGGTTTCTCTAGAGCATAGTGCATGAAAATAAACCGTCAGTGCGCATGACCACCGGTCGTGCACCATTGATCGTGCGCTCAGATTTTCTGCTGATCATATTTAATCTTGTGGTCCCGCGAATTAGGGCACACCATTTCATTTTACGGACCGCTGATGCGGGCGAAGTGACGTTTCTCTCCGCCACAAGTCCTTCACTCATCTCCACCCTCTGGGAAACCTTCTCCGGGGATCTAAATTCATCTTAACCACTTCAGAGAGTTCCCGAACACTAGTAGTGTGCAACAGAGATATTTTGGTACTACTCATTTGGGTAAAAAGGGAGAAGAGACTAAAGGAAAGTGAAGAAGACGGATGAAGAAAAGTGGATTGACAACCCATTTACCTTCGGACGGAACCACGGTCTGAGTCGAGAAGTGGACTGACAACCCACCATTCCGGCCAAGAACCACGGCTAGGCTTACCCCCTTTCGGTTTATTCTATCTCTTCTCTATATTGAATTATATTATAAAGCTTGTAATGAACCCTAACTTGCTTTTATTTGTCTATGAATGAAGTTTTCTTGGGTTAGTTACATCCTCTTTTATTAGCTGTGACAAAGTCGCCTCCATTCACATCCACTCCACTCGCACACTAGAACCACTCTAGCAAAGGCTAGTGTTAGTGGTTGAAGAGGGGATTACGACCCTCACTCTCTGCACTAGTTCCATCCACCAAGTGAAGCGGTGCTTACGACCTACATTAGTTTTTTTTATCATTAGGAATCTAAAGCCAACCTCTGTTGTTTTGTTTAACTCTTAGTAACGATCTTTCTATGATGCTATCATGATACCCAACCTGCATTCCCTCGAGATCAACATTCGGGGAAGCTATTCCCAAAATTATTACTTGACAACGACCAGTGCACTTGCCGACGCATCAATGTCCGAGATGACGAAATCCACCGGGAAGATGAATTTGTCTACTTTCATTAAAACGTCCTCCACGATTCCTAACGGATACTTTACCGACCTATCGGCAAGCTTGATACTCATTCTCGTAGGGCAAAGGGTACCCAGTCCTAAATTCTTAAACAAGGAAAATGGCAACAAGTTGATGCTCTCCCCTAAGTCGGCTAGCGCGTTCTTGACAAATAGGTCATCAATGATATGCGGGAAAGAAAAACTACCCGGATCGTTGATCTTCTTTGGTAAGCCATTTGTTAAGATGGTGGAGCACACAATATTTAAAGTGATGTGCGTTAAATTTTCTAACTTTTTCTTATCAGTTAGAAGATTCTTCAAGTCCTTAGCATTCTTGGGCATTTGAGATATGGCTTCATGGAAGGGCAAATTGATGTGTATTTGCTCGAACATTTCCAGGAAGCGATTATATTGATCATATAACTGTTCCTTGTTAAGTTGAGAAGGATAAGGTGGAGTAGAATCATTTTTAAAAACTAAGGGTGGAGTGATAAAATCTTTTTGAGCGGGTGGAATATTTAAAACAGGGGCGAAGCTTGCCTCCGGCTCTTCTCTAACTACACCGAAATTTTTTTCCCACTCCGAAGAGTAATTGTTTTTTCTTGCTATCTTGGATTGGGATCGGTATTAGAAGGGAGAGACCCGGGGGTTTCCCGTATATAATTTTAGCGAGCTTCCCAATTTGGTTCTCCAGATTTTTAACAAACCATGTTAGATTTCTAATGGTCGCATCGTTTGCATTAATATATTTAGAAAACATTTCCTCGATTCTTGTAGGTTTTTAAAAATTTTGTGGTGGTGGAGGTGGTGCAGAAAAATCTTTTGTCGAGGCAGGCGAATAGCATTCGTAGGATTACTCCAATAGAAATTCAGGTGATTTCACAAGCAGGATTATAATTGTTAAAAAAAGAAGTTCTCGGTGCAGGAAAATTAGCAGCAAAATTTTTTTTGTAAGCATTCCTAGGTATATTGCCAACAAAATAAATTTGTTCGGCGGCAGCTTTTACAGATTCCCATCCCTGAGGGTCGGTGGCAGCAGTCATTTTCGATTCCTTTTTGTTAAGCATTTCTACTTGTAGTGCTCGCTGAGATACGTTATCCACCTCGTACATACCTGTAGGTTTGTTTTGGCAGGATCTTGAAACATTCCACTGATAGGTGTTCATGGCCATATCCTCAAATAACTCAAGAGCAGTTTCCGGTGTTTTGTGGTTTAAAGTACCACCGGAAGCAGCATCTATCATTTGCATCATATTTTGACTTAGCCCATTCTAAAATGTCTGCAATTGTAACCATACAGGCAGAGCATGTTGAGGGCAACATCTTAAAAGTTCTTTAAATCTTTCTGATGTGTCATATAGAGTTTCAGAGTCTATTTGGCAAAAGTAAGAAATATTGTTACAAAGTTTAGCAGTTTTTTCTGGCGAAAAGTATTTCGTCGGAAATTGTTTAGTTAATTGATCCAAAACGGTGATACTTCCTCTAGGTAAAGTCATAAACCATTGTTTTTCTTTACTTCTTAAAGAGAAAGGGAAGAGTCTAAGGATCCAATTGGGCAGTCATGACCGCTTGACCGGTGAAAATAAGTCCTCCCAAACGGAGCCTAAGACTAATCTCATCATTTGTAACACAGTTTATCTTGAAGGTGACACAAATTTGAAGAAAGCTAGCAATGTGTGTATTCAGATCTTCATCTGTAATCCTTCGAACTGAACATATTACTGCAACATTTGAACTATGCTAGGCTTCAATTCGAAATTTTTATTAGCTACGGCGGGGCGCACTATATTAGATTCTGTACCATCTATATTTGGCCTTGCATAATAGGACGTAGGCCTATGCAGGGCTTTCTCTAGGTTAGGCTCTTCCATTTTTGAATTAGAGATTGACTCAGATTCCTCAACCGGTTCTTGGAAAGTTGGATCTTGAAATCGCGAATTTCTCCAAAGAGTATGCTCAATTTCTTGGTCCAATTCCAAAATTTCCGACGGATTCGCATAGGTCATATACTAGAATAAGAAATAAAGGAGAGAGAGGGAAAAATAAGATAGGAAAAATTTGAAAATAGAATTTGTTGGTATTGTATCCACAATGTACCTGATTTGAAGAAGCCCCTGAACAAGCTCAGGTGAATTGACAATATATTTGATTACTTGTCTTCAAGTTGTGCTTGCAGTTATTCATCGCTAAGTACACACCAATGTCAGGGTGCAGTAGGTCAATATAAACGGGTCTGTGCAACGTAATCCCTCGTTGAGCAGATCAGTGTGTTGGCTTACATGTACTCTCTCTATTGGAGTGTACTTATTTTCAAGCACAGGGTTATGTAAGATCAAGAGTAGACAAGGAGCAAGGATGGGCCAAAGACCAGCTCACGTGAAGAAAGACGAAAATTGTCTAAGTACAAATCGATGAGAATCACTAAGTGATTCTCGCCAAATCGACGAGAATCACTAGTGATTCTCGCCGAATCGTCGAGAATCACGAACTTATTCTCGCCGATTGCTGCCGGTTGTCTCGAAGCCACCTTGAATTCTTCTAAGGAAGAATCGTCGAGAATCACAAAGTGATTCTCGCCGATTCGTCGAGAATGACTCTGTACTCTCGACGATTCGGCTAGAATCAATTGTGATTCTCGTCAATTCTCACCGGCTTGTGTTATTAGTAGAGATTGATTTCTGTTAAGTAGAATTCGGCGAGAATCGTAGTTGATTCTCGCCGATTTGGCGAGAATCACCTACGATTCTCGCCGAATTTGACTTAGGCAATTTTCGCCCATTCTCTGGACCGGTCCAAGTTACCTGGATTATCTCGAACCGGACTTAGGTCTTCTTCTTGGTGGGACCCACAACGGTTATGTGGGATGACCTAATGTATAAATACCTCCGTATGGTTGAGAGGAAGACATACGAATACACGATTTCAAAAAGAATAGCCGCCGACGTGACCTACATCGCGATCTTGCTCCGCCGTCGTCGTCGTCGCTCGTACAGTTTTTCGCCGCTGCTGATCAAGGTTTCTTCCAGATCTCCGGCGACAGAAGCTTAGCCTAGCACAGCGTCTCACGCGTCTAACCAGAGATCTTTTGTCGCTTGATTTGTTGATCGGGAAAACCATCCCCTTCCGAATCAATCGAGACGATCGATCCTAGTTTGACCATTGGAAGACCTTGCTACCTTTGCTACGAAGGTTGAATCTCCATTGCATCGCCGCAGCACTCCGTTGCCACCGCCAATCCCGAGAGCCAAGCCGCCACCCTTTGCCACTGCCGGTTTCAGGGAGATTCTCTCCAAGAGAGATCTAGGGTTGTGGACTCTTCGTTGACTTCAAGAACACGTCGTCGATCGAAGAGGGACACCTTAGTCTCCATAAGTTGTTTGTATTTCTAATACATTCTATTTTCAATTTCATTGTAAAGGAACGATTGGTTCCTAGTAGTAAGGGTTGGGTGCAACCCGTGGTGTGGGAGTGGTGACTCATACGTGTGGAAGGGTTCCTTCCGTTAGTGCAAGGATTGGATTTCAATCTTGTTGGTGAAGTGACCGAGTCGTCCCTGGTTAGGAGATAGGTCGAAGGGGGAAAGTGGACGTACCTAAATCGGGGAACCACTATAAATTGCTTGAGTCTTTTCTGTGCTGTGTTGTTTGATTTATTTGTGCAAGTACAGTTTTTAATTCCGCAAAAACGCTACAAGACACCTATTCCCCCCCCCCCATAGGTGAAGCTAGTTGGCACTAGGTGGACTTTCAAGTGGTATCAGAGGGAGGTTACTCATCAAAAAGGTTCACACCTTGAGTAGAATCCTGCCACCAGTGTCATGAAGAACACAGATATCTACCATGGACGGACTCAAGTACTCCGACAAAATCCCAGTGTGCACCAGACTGAACATTCCTATCTGGAAGGAAAGAATCAGATTCTACATGGAAGCATTCGACCCTCGACTCTTCATGGTTGTGGAGGAGGGACCGTATATTCCCACTAAGGCCTCCACCATTGATCCTACCAAAATGGTGCCAAAGAAGCTTTCTGAAATGGACAAGGATGAGATGGTGCTGGTCGGACTTGACAAGAAGGCTCAGAACATACTGATCAGTGCAGTCGATGACTCCATGATGTAGAAATTCTGCAACTACAGGACAGCTAAGGATATCTGGCACAGCCTGATTATCCTGATGGAGGGCACAGACGAAGTGAGGGATGATCAGAGATCCCTCCTGAATCAAAAATATGAGGCCTTCAGGCAGGGGCCCAAGGAAGAGATCGGAGTTACCTTCGAAAACTTCCTCAAAATCGTCAATGCTCTCAAGGGATACGGAAGAGTGTTCACTAATGGTGAACTTAATGATAAATTCCTTAGGTCCCTTACTAAGGAATGGGACACGAAGATCTGCGCCATCCGAGAGTTTGGCAGATTAGCTGAAACTGATCCCCAGATACTCTTTGGGAAGCTCATGTCCTATGAGCTCCAGTTGAACACGAGGAAAGATGAAGAAGAGGCAGAGAAGGCTGCAGCTAAGGAAAAGACTGTGGCCCTAAAAGCCATTCACTCCAGAAAGGGCAAGGGTGCGGCTTCATCCTGTAACATCCCATTTCCGGCTAGACCCCTAGGAGTCGGTTGGTCGTGACAGAACCCTGTGAAGCCCAAAAATTGAAATAAATCGATCGAGGTTTCGGGTCACGGGTTGGTCACACCCGTGACCGACTCGTCACGCCCGTGACTTTGGCCGTGACTACTTCGACGATCGTTGATCTCCGCGAGACGATCGTCGAACTTGCTGCCCAGGCATGTCACGCCCGTGACCAAGGTGTCACGCCCGTGACCTAGGGCGTGACTCCTTCGACAATCGTCGATCTCCGTGAGATGATCGTCGAACTTGCAGCCCGGGCTTGTCACGCCCATGACCAAGGTGTCACGCCCGTGACCTAGGGAGTGACCCCTTCGACGATCGTCGATCTCCGTAAGGAGATCGTCGAAATTTAAACTCGGCCCTGTCACGCCCGTGACCTAGGTGTCACGCCCGTAACCTAGGGCGTGACCACCCTTCGACGACCGTCGATCTCAGTTCGACGATCATCGACCCAGAATTAACCACCCGGGCCTGTCACGCCCGTAACCCAGGTGTCACGCCCGTGACCACCCTTCGACGATCGTCGATCTCAGTTCGACGATCATCGAACCTAGAATTGGCTATTTGGGCTTGTCACGCCCGTGACCTATGTGTCATGCCCGTGACAGTGTCCGAAATGACGGTTCAGGCCCGAAATTATTCTAACACGCGTGGTAATAAATGCTGGTGTGGGAAGTTACACCAGGAGTAATTACAGGCCGTTTTTCCTTCTGTAATTATATAATAAATGAGGAAGATGTGGTCCGATAGGAAACCGCCAACTGGACACACCTGTTCATCTTCCACCGTTTCTTATCTCTTCACTGTAACCGAAATGTTATTAGGAGGAGCCTTCATGACCATTAAGGCTTTACCCTTTCACCTCCCCACATGCTGACTTATAAAAGCCCACTTGGAGCAAGAGGAGAAGGTTACACGCTCAATCAAACGATCAGATCCTTGTTCTTGCTGTAGGAGAAGTTCAGCAACGCCACCACCGCGCCATGGCACCCCGTCGTTCTTCTCGCCTCCAAACCGCGAATAAGGTCCTCCTCTGCTTCTTCTCTTTCATGGGTAGATCTTAGGATTCTTAGAAAGGAAGTTCGCGCTCAACGGAGCCGGACCCATCTCTCGTTTTCATGGATCACCATGAAAAGTGTATTCTTGAGTTCGCCGGAAACCGCCACCTCCGGCGACCAAACCACCGCCGGCCGATAGCCATCGCCTCAACGGAGGCGGTGGTGGTGGTGGTTGGCCAGGGAAGTGACCGGACGACCAGTGACGGAGCGCGAAAGAGCTACAGGAAATATGATTTTCTTTGTCTGGTTTTCGGGTTCTGTAGAAGATGAACAGTAAAAACTGTTTTTAATATATAAATTATGTAAATAATTTTGTAAGGAAATTATACTTGGATGGGCACATTTTAATGCTGCAAAACGAGGCACTTAGAGGCCATTTTAGGAAAAGTGACCAAACACGAAAGTCGAAGCCCTTCAAGTCTAGATAAATCTAAAATTAATTTCAACTTGTTTGGGTAAGCGGTTCGGCCGCAGCACCCGTTTTAGTGGGGGCTGTACCTAGAGTTGGGCAGAAATTAAAACGGATGCCCACTCTTCGTCCCTTGTCCAAATGACCTGAAATTTGGGCAGGGGGTTAGCCTTAACAATACCTAAAGGCAGACAAAAAATGGGAATTTTTGGAGTTACTTTGCCTAAAGTTTTTATTTCAATTTAATAAACATAGAGGAATTTATTTAAGTGGTCAAACGACCTCCAAACCCTCCCAAAGTTTGGTGAGTGGTCCCTGGCTATAAAACCTAGATCTGTACAAAATTCCAACTGATTTGGAGGAGTTTTGGGTAGGAAATCTTTTACCCTTAACTAGGCATTAGTGATACACCTTTTAGTAAAAAGTGCACTAAGAGTTTTGAAAGGTCAAGTCACCTCAACAGAAGCTGATTTTTCTGATCTCTGACTTAGAAGGGTGTTATAACCTGCTTGCAGAAAAATAGTGAGGTTTAGGGTTGATTTACCCTAGGATCCAAGCTCAAACCCTAAATAAAGGGTTTTGAGGGTTGTGAAGGACATGGGGGCAATTGCTCTTGTATTGCCTTGAAACTCTGTAGAGTTGAAAAAAGCTTGATAAGAATCGTCTGGATGTAATCTTGGAGAATTTGGAGACAAGTAGATACCTTAAATCCCTAACCTTAGTTTTAGGGTAAAATATCAAATAGGTAAAATCAGTCACTGAACCTTACTTAAAAACTGTGAAATTCGGGTAGAGTGAGTTTTGGATCAGGTAGAACTTATAGCAATTTTTCTGGAATTTTATGTTGATTATTGCTAGCACTTCATTTGTAAAGCTTGCTATGACCTTAGATGATGATTTAATTATTTAGGAATTTCTGTTCATTGAAATCTCATGTAATTTTGGAAATATAGATTTTAGAACAGAATGATTACCCCTGATTTTTTATATAATTTTTAGTTGAGTACATCCAATACTTCCTTCACCAAAGTTAAAAAGGTGTTTTATGCTTGAAAAATTATTTAGGGATGATTTTATTAGTGAAAAATTATGAAACTGGGCCAGTGCTAATTTTAGGCTTTTATCTGCATGTCATAAATTATTTGTAATTTTTGGAAGAATATTTTCTGTACTTGATTCATAAATAACAAAAGATAGAGATTATTTCTAAAATAGTTTTAATGTGCTTTTGATGATAGAAAAATTATGATACTTTGGATTTAACCTATTGAGATAACCTACTATTTGTCATAAATTTTCTGGACATCTTGCATGAGAACTTAGGGTAGTTCATGTTCAAATCGGTAGCCCTTGGGATTTTCGAGGAATTTAATTAAATGCCAAATAAATTAGGAAAATTTCCATTTTCTGGATTTAGGTCATTTATATCATGGTAAGTCTCCAGTAAATAATTTAGGGCATTTGGATGAGTATTGGATCATTGCATAACCGGTTCGACATGTAGTCTAGGTCGGTCTGCATATAGCAATTGTGAATTGCAATAGGACATGATCTGAGGAAGTCATTGGAGTTAATCATTTTTGTCTGGGTGGGCAATTGTGGGTGAAATCATGATAGGATGGTATGAAGAGTAGAGAGAAGTGGTGATAGCTAGAGTTAAGAGATGCTCGGGTCCGGCGAAAGATCGCCTTTCCCGAAGAGAGGAAGGTTAAAAATCACCCTAGGATAGTCTATCGTAATGTGAGAAGGGAATGGGTTAAGGGTGATCAACCAATAACAATAAGTGCCTTGCGAAAGGGAACTTCGGGCCGTAATGCCGCCGTCTTGGTTCCAAGTGCCCCTTGAGAGCCCTTCACGGGGAATACCGGGGGCAGTCCTGGGCTAACGTAAACTATAATATCAAACCGACAAGAGTAACTTAGTAACTAGGGATGCACCTTTCACAAACACTGTTGGCACAGGAAGATTGATGAGAGCTTCGGCTCGGTTGGTTTGGAGACGGACGTTTGGGTCCGGGGAGCTTCGGCTCGGTAGGTTTGGAGACGGATGTTTGGGTCCGGGGAGCTTCGGCTCGGTTGGTTTGGAGACGGACGTTTTGGTCCAGGGAGCTCCGGCTCGGTTTTTGTGTGTTTACGATTAAACTTGTATGTGCATAAAATAGGAAAAGATAAGGTGGTGGGTTTTACGATATCGGGGAGTTCGATTGCACCGACACCGATATCGTTGACTCGGCGGGGTGATTAGCACTTCGCCAACAGAAGTCCGGTGCGCCAGCCAGCAAGAGTACGCAGGCGTCCGCTTAGTGCACCTAGCGTTGAGGCGTACGATAGGTCAGACCAGTGGTGCTTTTACTGGTTTTGAGGTGGGCGAGGCCCAACCCACCGCTTCCGTCCGCCACTACGGAGGTATCCTGGGAGGTAACGGCTCCGAAAGGGGGAACTAAAGGTCTGTGTACACAGAGTCGGGTGTGTGAGTTGCACTTGCATGTTTCATCATACCCACTTGCATGTCATAGCATAATCGATTCATTTAACCCTGACACCTAAAGTATAAGTGGTATGGGACGCTTATACTTTAGGACCTGCAAAACGACCCCTTGGTCTATAAGCTTGTGTGGGCATGTTTATAAATCAATGGTTAATTTCAATATATAAACATATGCTGTTGTTTGATAACCGACACCCCAACGTATAGGTGGTGTGGGACACTATATACGATGGGAGCCTTGCAGAAGATCCCTTGGCTTATGCGCTTCCGCACATAAGTTAAGGTTACTTTTCTTACTTTCTGTTTCTATCATACTATTATAGAATTGCTAGATTAGTTCCGCTGCCATCTGTTTCTTGATTAATCTCTACCTTCATGTCCTTCCCTTTCTTCCTCTCCGCTCGGTACCTAGGAGCCATGGGGGAAGGGGTAGGGGATGATAGGGCTTAGTCTTTAAGACTAACGGTTTTCGAACCGCATCATTTAGGGGATCGTGGAGCCCAGCATGGAGGAGCAGCCCCAGAGATCGGTGCGCCTGGAGATGGGGCAGTCTAGCTCCGGAGTTCATACAGCCGGGACCGTGAGTCTCGACCCTGAGTAGTTTCTAGTGTTTTCTTCCGCATGAGTGATATTGTAGTGAGGACATGATGTATCGGGCATAAGCCCGCATTTATAGTACTCTGATGTTTTCTGTGGACACTGCCTTCGTGGAGATTTATTTCTATATATGTGATTTATTATTGTGGTCTGCATTGCTCTTACTTCTATTACTGTGCTACCTTTCTGTGATCGAATTGGCCGGCAGAATCGGCGCCTTGTGGTGATGACCCTTCAGGATGTGAAGGTGTCACCGCAAAGCGGCGATTCTGGGCCTAAGACCCCGGTGGTTGAAAAAGAAAAAAAAGAGGGGGTCTTACACATCCCGTGCCGGGGAAAAGGATGAGGAGGAAGACTCCGAGCCAAGCTCCTCCGGCTCAGAGTTGTCTGAAGAAGATTTCTCCCTCATCACCCAAGAATTCAAGAAGTTCCTCAAGATGTGGAATCAAAGAAAGAGAGACGGTTCCTCCTCCAGATTTCAGAAGAAGAATTATTCTTCTGACAGGTATGATTCAAAACCTAACAAACATCGTAATACTGACATCATCTGTTTTGGATGCAATAAGCCAGGACACGTCGTGACCGACTGCCATCAAGGAAAGAGAGAGAAGGGGTAGGGAGAAGAGCATAAGACCTCTAGAGATAAGAAGAAGGAGAGGAGCTACATCACCAAAAAGTCAACGACACTGAGTGAGTCTGATTCCTCAGACTCCAGTGATGATGAGGAAGCCTACTTCGTGCTGGTGGGTCGCTATGACTCAGAAGGAGAATGCCCCCCATTCACTGGGAAGGTAAAAGCTCACACCCCTCTCTCCGACTCTGACTCTGATCCTGAGTCTCAGGATGATGACCCTGAGGATAGCCCTTCGGCCCGTGAAGCTGAGCTCCTCGATAAGTATGAGCTTCTGCTCAATACTTTCGAGGAGTGTCAAAAGAGACTGAAGGCTGAGAAAAAGTAAGTTAAATTCCTTAAAGGTGAGAGTGTATCCCTGAGGGAAGAGATCACCAGTTTGATCTCCCTCCGACAGGAGCACTTGGACCTGACTTCTAAGCATTCAGAGTCTCTTAAGCTCCTCAATCTTAAGCAGGAGGAAATTGATAGGTTGGAAGAACAACCTGCGGTAGAAAAGAAGATCGTTAAGAGCTTCTCTATGCCAAAGACAGTTCTTCCACTGGTTGATACCTTCACTGCTCAGGCCAAAGGAGCTGGTTTGGGGCACGTAGAAGTACCTTGTTCCTCATCCAGGAGAAACAGAAACCAGAGGAAGAATAAGGCTGCTAAGAAGGCCTCTGCTGCTGAAAAGGGAAAGGCCCCACTCAGTCCTATTGCGTTCAGAAAGCCCAGCTTTCCCTGTGACCAACATGTCTTTGAGTCAACATATGGCCATCACTTCAGGCCCTCAGTTGCAAAGCCAAAGAGCCGATATGATGGTTGGACCTTCCCCCGCAATTTTGGAGAGAGTGTCTTCAAGGCACCTTATGAGGAAGTTCAGATGAAGGATTATGGCCACTTCTCTAGCGGCCATAATAGGAAGCAGGCACCCAAGGCCATGCCTGTTATACTGAGAAACCAGGAGGTGAAGAAATCATGCGACTGTTGTCATCATGATGCCTCCACCTCCAGATCCGAGGCCCCTGCTGAACCTTCCATTCCAAGAGTGAAGCAGGTGCCTAACAGAAAGTATAACAGATTTGACTGCTGGTGCTGTGGCAAAGTTGGTCACTTTGCCATGGATTGCTGGTTTAATCCGAGGAATAACGAGACTCCTCTTGTTGGCAATGCGAGGCAGACCACTCGTAGGGCTAACCATTCGAGGGGGAGCATGCTAACGAGGAATCTAGGACCCAAGTTCGATTGGGTTCCTAAGGAAAATTAATTCTGTTTTACAGGAATGTCCAAAGGCCACCAAAAATCCCATATGGTATTTGGACAGTGGATTCTCCCGTCATATGACTGGGACAAGAAGCCTGCTGCGGGAGTACTCTCCAGTCGAAAATGGACCCAAAGTCATCTTTGGGGGAACTGATCAGGGAGTCACCAGAGGTTACGGTATGATTTCCAACGGTATACTCTCTATCACTGACGTAGCTTATATTGAAGGGTTAAATCATAACCTGATCAATGTAAGCCAGTTATGTGATAAAGGGTATAACGTTAAGTTTTGCAAGGATAAATGCCTGATAATATCATGTGCCTCTTCGGAGACGGAATTAACCGGCATTAGGAGCAGAAATATTTTCTGTTTAGATTTTCTCAGTCTAGATTCTTCTACCCCCGTATGCCTAGTAGCAAAAGGCAGTGCATCTCTTTGTGAACAATGGCACAAGAGATTGACACATATTTATTACAAGGCAATTAATATGTTGTTTTCCAAAGATTTAGTAAGGGATGCTCCCATTATTAAGTGCATCAAAGATAGTCCCTGTCCTGCATGCCAGATGGGCAAACAGACTCGGGCTACATTTAAGGGAATCTCAGACAAAGACTCCTCCAGATGTCTTTATCTTCTGCACATGGATTTGTTTGGTCCAATGCAAGTTCATACCTTAGGAGGGAAGTCTTATACGCTAGTGATTGTAGATGATCACTCTCGGTTTACTTGGGTGTTCTTTTTAAAACGCAAGTCTGATACGTTTGACATCTTCACCAGCTTTGTCAAGCAGATTCAGAATGAACTTAACTTCTCAGTGGTCAAAATCAGAAGTGACCATGGAACAGAGTTCGAGTCTGGTGCTATGACAGAGTTCTGTGAAGAACTTGGTATCTTTCATTAGTTTTCCACCCCGCGCACTCCTCAACAAAATGGAGTTGCGGAGAGGAGAAATAGAACACTCATTGAAGCCTGCACGATAATGTTGAATGACGCTTCACTCCCAGAATACTTCTGGGCCGAGGCTGTTAATACCGCTTGTCATGTTCAAAACCAGGCGTTGATCAACAAAAGTCATCGTAAGACGCCCTATGAGCTACTGAAAGGCAGGAAACCAACCATGTCCTATTTGAGGATCTTTGGTTGCAGATGTTATGTACTGAACAATGGGAAGTACCCGCGTACTAAGTTTGGTGAAAAATGCTTCGAAGGCATATTCATGGGCTATAGTAGCCATAGCCGGGCTTATAGAGTTTTCAACAAGAAAACCCTAGTGGTAGAGGAATCAATAAATGTTGTATTTGATTAAGGAAGTTTGCTTAATTGCAAGTCTTCTAGTAGTCTTCTTGAAGATGCAGGTGCTAGACTCGAAAAGCTACACCTGGATGAGCCCGAGAAAGATGCAACTCCAAAATACGTCAAGGTCACCACATCAACACCGATCGGAGAGGATGACGATCAGGATGGAGCAGTCCTCCCTGAAGAGGAAGGAGCCCCAGAAATTGCTAGAGCTCCTGATGCAAGACTTCTAGAGCTCCGACACCTGAGGGATCATCCCAGAAATCAAATCATTGGAGATCCCCGAGACGGTGTCAGAACTCGCCGAGGTACTCTTAACGAGATTCTACATTTTAGCTTCCTGTCGCAGGTTGAGCCAAAGAAGTTCGACGAAGCGAACAAAGATGCGTCATGGATATTGGCCATGCAAGATGAGTTGCATCAATTCGAAAGATGCCAAGTCTGGATGCTGGTTCCCAGACCTAAGATGCAAAATGTGATTGGCACCAAGTGGATCTTCCGAAACAAGCTGGATGAACTCGTGGTCATCATCAAGAACAAGGCCAAACTTGTGGCTCAAGGATACAGACAGGAGGAGGGGATTGACTTCGACCAGACGTTTGCGCCAGTTGCACGGCTCGAGGCAATCCGTCTGTTCCTAGCCTATGCCTCTCACAAAGGATTCACAGTCTATCAGATCGACGTGAAATCAGCATTCTTGAATGGAGACTTGAAAGAGGAAGTATACGTCGCTCAACCTCCAGGTTTTGTCAATCCTAATTATCCTAATCATGTCTACTTTCTTAATAAAGCTTTATATGGCTTAAAACAAGCTCCTCGAGCTTGGTATGAGACCTAGTCTAGTTTTCTTCTTGAGAATAAGTTCTCTAGAGGAAAAATAGACAAGACATTGTTTCTCAGGGAAGTCAAAAGCAAGATTTTGCTGGTGCAAATCTATGTCGATGACATTATATTCAGCTCAACGGACAACAATCTTTGCAAAAAGTTTTCTAAACTTATGCAAGGAAAGTTTGAAATGAGCAGTATGAGCGAGCTGAAGTATTTCTTGGGACTTCAAGTGAAACAGTCCGATGAAGGAATTTTCATTTCTCAGACAAAGTTCACCAATGAACTCCTCAAGCAATTCGGAATGGAGAATGCAACCTCTATGAGGACTCCAATGGGATCCACCATGTATCTGGATAAGGATGAGAAAGGTAAACCTTTTGATGAAACCAATTACAGAAGCATCATTGGATCCCTGCTCTACCTTACTACAAGTAGACCGGATATCATATTCTCCACATGTGTTTGTGCCAGATATCAGGTGAACACAAAGGAATCTCATTATGTCACTGCAAAGCGAATTCTTAGATACCTTAAAGGTACCCCTAATCTTGGCTTGTGGTACCCGAGAAATAATGATATCGAGCTAATAGGTTTTTCAGATGCTGATTTTGCAGGGAGTAGGGATGACAGGAAAAGCACTTACAGGACGTGTCAATTCCTCGGAAGAAGGCTTATCTCATGGAACAGTAAGAAGCAGAATTGTGTACCAACTTCCACAGCTGAGTCTGAGTACATCTCAGCTGGCAGCTGTTGCGCACAACTCCTTTGGATCAGAAACCAGTTAGCTGATTATGACCTTCAGTTCAAGGAAGTACCAATGTACTACGACTCCTCCAGTGCAATTGCCATTGCCAACAATCCGGTATCGCACAGCAGAACGAATCATATTTAAGTGTGCTACCACTTCATTCGAGAGCACGTGGAGAACAAGGACATCTCTCTCTACTATGTCCCCACGGATAAGCAGATTGCACATATTTTCACAAAGCCCTTAGACGAGGCCAAGTTCAGTCTTTTCAAAACTGAATTGGGAATGCTAAACTATGAGGAATGAAGACTATAGAAGCTCCAGGCTCGTGCATCTAGGGGGAGCCTCTGCCAGGAACTCAAGGGTAAGCACAGGTGTAAGAACTGAGGGGGAGCATGGTGTCAAATGCACCAGACCCAGATTTGCAGAAGCCGAAAAGGGGGAGATTACCCTCTCGGCTAAGGTGCTAAGGTGTATGCTCCAAATGCTCTAAAGATAATGGTATGGAATTTCAACTCACTCTCGTTTTTCAAAGTTGTGTTTTCTTCCAAGCCGTTATATTCACCTTAGCTTGTAGGGTTTAGGCTTCTTCAAATAGGGGGAGATTGTTGGGTATTGTATCCATAATGTACCTGATTTGAAGAAGCCCCTGAACAAGCTAAGGTGAATTGACAATGTATTTGATTACTTGTCTTCAAGGTGTGCTTGCAGTTATTCATCGCTAAGTACACACTAATGTCAGGGTGCAGTAGGTCAATATACACGGGTCTGTGCAACGTAATCCCTCATTGAGAAGATCAGTGTGTTGGCTTACGTGTACTCTCTCTATTGGAGTGTACTTATTTTCAAGCACAGGGTTATGTAAGATCAAGAGCAGACAAGGAGCAAGGATGGGCCAAAGACCAGCTCACAGGAAGAAAGACGAAAATCGTCTAAGTACAAATCGATGAGAATCACTAAGTGATTCTCTTCGATTCTATGAGAATCACTAGTGATTCTCGCCGAATCGTCGAGAATCACGAACTGATTCTCGCCGATTGCTGCTGGTTGTCTCGAAGCCATCTTGAATTCTTCTATGGAAGAATCGTCGAGAATCACGAAGTGATTCTTGCCGATTCGTCGAGAATGACTCTGCACTCTCGACGATTCGGCTAGAATAAATTGTGATTCTCGCCTATTCTCACCGGCATATGTTATCAGTAGAGATTGATTTCTGTTAAGTAGAATTCGGCGAGAATCGTAGTTGATTCTCGCCGATTCGGCGAGAATCACCTATGATTCTCGCCGAATTTGACTCAGGCAATTTTCGCCCATTCTCTGGACCGGTCCAAGTTACCTAGATTATCTCGAACCGGACTTAGGTCTTCTTCTTGGTGGGCCCACAACGGTCATGTGGGATGACCTAATGTATATATAACTCCGTATGGTTGAGCAAATGACATACGAATACACGATTTCAAAAAGAAGAGCCGCTGACGTGACCTACATCGCGATCTTGCTCCGCCGTCGTCGTCGCCGCTCGTACAGTTTTTCACCGCTGCTGATCAAGGTTTCTTCCAGATCTCCGGCAACAGAAGCTTAGCCTAGCACAGCATCTCATGCGTCTAACCAGAGATCTTTTGTCTCTTGATTCGTTGATCGGGAAAACCATCCCCTTCTGAATCGATCGAGACGATCGATCCTAGTGTGACCATTGGAAGACCTTTCTACCTTTGCTACGAAGGTTGAATCTCCATTGCATCGCCGCAGCACTCCGTTGCCGGCGCCAATCCCGAGAGCCAAGCCGCCGCCCTTTGCCGCCGCCGCCCTTTGCCGCCGCCGGTTTCGGGGAGATTCTCTCCAAGAGAGATCTAGGGTTGTGGACTCTTTGTTGACTTCAAGAACATGTCGTCGAACGAAGAGGGACACCTTAGTCTCCCTAAGTTGTTTGTATTTCTAATACATTCTATTTTCAATTTCATTATAAAGGAATGATTGGTTCCTAGTTGTAAGGGTTGGGTGCAACCCGTGGTGTGGGAGTGGTGACTCCTACGTGCGGAAGGGTTCCTTCCGTTAGTGCAAGGATTGGATTTCAATCCTGTTGGTGAAGTGACTGAGTCGTCCCTGGTTGGGAGATAGGTCGAAGGGGGAAAGTGGACGTACCCAAATCGGGGAACCACTATAAATTGCTTGAGTCTTTTCTGTGTTGTGTTGTTTGATTTATTTGTGCAGGTACAGTTTTTAATTCCGCAAAAATGCTACAAGACACCTATTCCCCCCCCCATAGGTGAAGCTAGTTGGCACTAGGTGGACTTTCAGAATTTTTTTTGTGCTTTAACTCCCAAACTTTCCGAAGACTACCCGGTCAAGGGTACGCACGGTACTAGACAAAATAGTGGTTTTTAAGCCACGTTGCCCTTTTCGAGAGAATTAGGGGATGTAGAAATAAGCTGATGTGGGTTTCTTAAGATAACATTTAATTTTTTTTAATTTTTGAAGAAAGAGAGGTGATAAAAGTAATAGATTCGTGTTTTCTAAATATCAACGAAAAGTTGCTTCCCCGGCAACGATGCCAAAAACTTGATGTCTACGGATTGTTACGAAAAGAAATCCGAACTAGCAATCTAATGAAGGCAAGTATACCTATCGAATTGTAGCAAGGGGAAACAAGTGTCGTATTGAAATCTGGGAACTGTTCAATATTTGTACTCACACAAATTACTTTTATCTTATCGGAATATATTTTAGGGTTTTCTCAGAAAATTATAAAAGGAAAATTACTTGCAAATAAAAAGAAGGGTTGAAATGATGATAAAGAAATAGCACTCAATCGTGAATCACCTCGGCATAAGTTAATCAAAAATGAAATAACAACCTAAGTCTTAATAAGGTAAAGGTACTTGACCGTGGAGGTTCCCAAAGCTTGAACACGCTTCTCTCGAAGAAAAGCCCAACTGAGTTTAAGAAGATCTGACCGAACTCTCGTCCCATATTCAGATACATAAAGCTCGCCTTAAGTAATCAACCCCGCTATTGGATTTCACTCCAATCCGGGAAAATTATGGCATCCTCTCTCGAGGGGTGCGTGCAACTCTCTTTACTCTTGAGTGTTCACTTCAAACTGTGAGCCTCTCGGCTAGCTAAGAGGGAAAACCTAAACGGAGACTATATATCGATAGTATAGTTCCATTCGAAATAAGTCAAGAGTAAATCGAAGGCCTAAGCCCTAAAACGAAGAAGAAAGCTAAAGCATCATAACTAATCAACTCATCATCGGATCATCGCGATAGAGTACTTTGAGGTTTTAGTTACTCATGGTGGAAGAGTGAGAGAGAGATAAGTAGTAGAAATTCATGAAAGATTAAATAATAAGGAAGAGAAAGAGAGACTTTTATTTTTGAAAAGAGGCATTGCGAGTTGAAATAAAAAACACCATTACATGAACTAAGAAAAACTAGCTACGTGCTAATTCTTTGCTATTGAAAGACATTACAAATTTATTATAAAAGTTGTATAGGAAAAACATGAGACGAGTGAGAGAAAATGAGAAAAAACAAGAACATAAACACGAAAGAAAATAAGTAGCATGTCTCAAAAACTACACTAAACTCCACTAATTCTACTTACTGGACTTCTCTGAGCTACTGGAATCTAGTCTGGAACACTTGGAGCTTGCTCCTATTTATAGAAAATTTTTTGGGAAGTACACGCCCGTATCGGGGGGGGGGGGGCGTGTCAGTACTGTTGACTTCGGTTGCTGAAATTTTGGCTAAAAAGTGACTTGAGTGGATGTTGGATTACACGCCCCTAATATACGCCCTTGTCAAGGGGGCGTGTAGGTTGCGGCACATCGATGGCTTGGCAAAGTTGTGTTGCAGCGACAAAAATACGGACTTTGGTGTACACGCCGGTGTCAGAGGGCGTGTCAGCTGCGGTGTGTCAGTGGACTATGGAAAGTCATCGGCGATGCCAAAATTGTGGACTTGTAGTACAAGCTCCAAATACACGCCCATAGTGGTGGTACACTAGAATGATCGAGGGCAAGTATGCTAAATTTTACTAGATTTTGACTTCGAAACATAGCTTCATTCTAGTTGGATTACACGCCCCAAGTAAACGCCCTGGGAGGGCGTGACCTGGGGGCGTGTAATATGAGAAAACCAACAAAACCCCAAAAATCTGATAAAAAAAAAATAAACTAAGTTAGAACAATTATTATAAAAAGACACTAGATATGGGCTAATTGCATACGTTTAATGTAATGAAATTCTAACTTTTACCCTAGTAAATTAAACTAGAAAAGTATTATCAATAGACTATCTTTAATCCTGGAAAACAACACTGCTCCCTAGTAAATTTTCTTCCGGCATATGATGGCTACCAGAACTTTGAACATGTCTGAGGACAAGTAATCATGCGATCCAATCTTGCACAACAGAGCTTTTCCAATTACGTTTGACCGAAGTTTTCCTTCCTCGTTCATACCTTTCTTCTTCACTATTTTTGTTCCTCTGGGTAAACCAAAAAATAATAGAGCACTAGAGAAATCATCTTCTTCAAGCTTACCGACCTCTTAATGTAAGACCCCATTTTTTTTCTTTTTAAACCACCGGAGTCTTAGGCCCAGAACCGCCGCTTAACGGTGGCACCTTCACACCCGGGAAGGTCGCCACTACAAAATGCCGATCCTGCCGGCCGATCGATCGCAGAAGTGTAGAATAAAGTATAAGAGTAAGAATTAACTCAAAACTAGTCCACAAGAATCACATGTATATAAAATAAATATCTCCACGAAGGGAGTGTCCACAACATTAATATATAAAGTACTGAAAATAGGGCTCATGCAAGATACATCCAAATCCTCACTACAAGTCACTTATCGCGAAAGCAAAAATAGAATAACTACTAACATCGGGACTCACTGTCTTAGCTGTCTGAACTCCGGTGCTAGACTGTCGCATATCTACGCGCACTGACCTCTGGGTCTGCATCTCCAAGTTCAGCTTCACGATCCCCTAAAATTATTTGGTCTGAAAACTGTTAGTCTAAAAGACTAAGTCCTATCATCCCTCACCCCTCCCCCATGACTCCTAGGCATCGAGCAGGGAGAAAGAAAGGGAAGTTATGAAGGTGGAGAGTAACAAATTTAACCAGGTGGCGACAGAACAAATCTAGCAGTTCTATGAGAATAAGAAGCAGTAATAAAAGTATGAAAGACAGAACATGAAATATGTAACCTTAAACTATATGAAAACACATAAGCTTAAGGATCTTCTGCAAGGCTCCCATTGTATAAAAATTTCCATACCAATTTATACGATGGGGTGTCAGTTTGCAAGCAAGCAATATCTATAGACAGAATATAAACCTTAAATTATAGGCACGCTCACACGAACTTATAAGCCAAGGGGTCGTTTTGTAGGGCCTATTGTATAAAGCGTCACATACCACTTTATACAATAGGTGTCAGGGGTTGATGCAATGATGATTCTATGACATGTAAATATGCTATGATGTGATCATACAAGTGCAACTCACCCACCCAACTCTGTGCACACTGACATTTAGTTCCCCCTTTCTGGAGCCGAACCTCCCAGGATACCTCTGTAGTGGCAAACAGAAGCGGTGGGTAGGGCCTCGCCCACCTCTAAACCGGTATCAACACTACCAGTCAGACCTATCGTACACCTCAATGTTGGTGCACTAAGCAAAGCTCCTGAGTACTCTTGTCGGCTGGCGCACTGGACTTTATTTAGCTAAGTGTAAAACCACACCTGCTGAGTCAATGTACTGGTGTCGGTGCGACGACACTCCAATACCGAAGACCCACCACCTTATATCTTATGCACATGCAATATTAATCTATTATCCACCGAGCCAAATCTCACCGGACTATCCTGTACGTCGCAGCCAACAACCGAGCCAAAGCTCCCCGGGCTATCCTGCCCGTCACAAATATCTACCGAGCCATTGGCTCACCGGGCTACCCTGCCCTTTTCCACAACCACCGAGCCTACCGCCCGAACAACCTAGTCACCCTATCTTCCTGAGACACTGGTGTGTGTGAAAGTGAACCCCTAGTTATACTAGTTACTCTTTAACATTTATTATTCCTATGTTTTATCTTAGCCCAGGACTGCCTAAGGCATACCCTATGAAGGGTTCTCGAGGGCACTAAGAACTACGATGGGCTGAATCCCAAAGCTCCCTTTCGCAAGGCACTTAATATTATTGATTTCTACCCATGACCAATCCTCTCTTTTATTTCAGTGTGACTCCCCTAAGTGTATTTAAGCTCTCCGAGCTAGCCTATTTCAGTTCTATATACTATATGCAGACCGTGCTAAGCTACATGGTGCTCCCACTAGGGGTACTCCATTTACTCATCCAATAGATCCATAATAATTTCTAGGAGTCTACCATGACCTATTTAGACTAACTCTAGAGTTTTATAATTTTCCTAATTATTTGGGTATTTAATCTAATTAACCTAAGACTCTGAATGCCCTACTTTGAACATGAAATGCACTTTCAAATAAGAAACAAATCACCACAAAATTATGATAAATACTAGGTAACATTTCTATAGCAAATCCAAGGTCTAAGAATTTTTGGAATTGTTAAGCCCCAAATCCACAATTTAGAACATATAGTCAATATTACCATTTTAAGAAGCAAAGGCCAGCAATATTGTTCTAAAAATTATAATAAAAATACAGTAAGTCCAACATGGCCTAAAAACACTCTAGAATTATTCTCCTAATTTTCCAGTGAACAGTAGCCCCTAATTTAATTTTAAATCAATGATTCCATAGCCATTGGTTATTGAAGCAAGTACTGTAATAATTAATCTAATAATTATGACAAAATTCCAAGAGATAGATAATGATCTAAATCTAACCGTAACCTAGTTTTACAATTTTCTAAAATATGAGGAGCTCTGAATCTAATTAAAAGTAATCTTTAAGATTTATAACTTTATGAAACAAGTACTGTTTTTATCTCCTAAAAATTATGAGAAAATTCCAGAGCCAACATAATGTCATAAAACACAAACTGACCAAGTTTCATAATTTTCATAGTAATATTAGGCTCTATATCTATTTTTGATCAGAAATCCACAATTCATAATGTATGAAACAAGTACTTTAAATAATAATCTAAAAATTCCAATAAAAATATAGAGGGAACTAACTTGATGTAAAACTTCCAAATACGAAATTTCACAACTTTTCAGTTGACATAAATATCATAACAAGCAAAATTAACTTAAGGACCCAACTAGGGTTATTAAGGAAATACTAATTTTATTAGGCCAAAAATTCCACCAAAATTATTTTAGGACTCTTATTATCAAAGAAATACCCTGCCCAAGTTTCAAGTTATTGTGGGGTGTTTTGATTGTCTAAACCCAACTATTGGGCTTGTGCCCTAAACTAGGATTTGGATTTGAGGGGGTTAAAGACTTCTAAATTCAATAAAACTTCAACCAGAGGACCATAGCAACCCTAGAATCCCTTCCACCAAGTCTCAAGTCATTCCAAGGTCATTTGACCCCATGACCTTCAAACACTAAAATCTCCAAAAAAGGAGCCTACCCTAGGGTTCTAGGGCTACCCTACCCCAAACCACCCCAAACCACCCCAAATCCCATTGTATGGTGTTACATGCCATATATAATTAGTGGCCAAAATATCAGCCTTTGTTGAGGGGACTTGACCACTCAAACACCAAAAAGAGCACTTGACCAAAATAACCCTATAAGTGTAAACCTAGGGTTGGATCAATACCAAACTAAAAAATCTCAAAATGAGATGCGATTTTTACTAGAGCCCTAACACTCCCACTAAGACCACCCACCCAAATTTGGGGTAGTTTTGAGATGTTTAGGATACCTAATTAATTTATTCATGAATTATAAATGTTTTAAAAAAACTATATAAAAATGTTATCCAAAAATTTTCATTTTTTGATATGTTTTAGGTATATGGAAGAGTAACCCCCATCCAAAATTTCAGGTTATTTGGAATGCTAGATTGGTGGGGGCACGCAAAATACTATCTGGTCTAGCCTAGGTATAGACCCCACAAAAATGGGTGATGTGGTCAAACCACTTACCCAAATAGATTCAAACAAATTTTAAAATAAACTAGACTTCAAGGGCTACAATGTTTATATTGTCCACATTTTCTATAGGAGGTCTTAAGTATTTTTAATATTTAATTTAATAGAGTCCAGTAAACAGGACAGAAAATTCAGAATTTAATAAACATGATCCAACACGAATCTTGAAGCAGATCCAATGACTCCTGATCATCTTCTTCCTCCAGCCAAGAGCTGTGATAAGCCCGACCTGAAGCATATTCCAGCCCTTTTTTCCCGGCCACCCAGCCACCTCCCTGGCCGGCCACCACCGCCACCACCTTAGTTGAGGTGGGGGTTATTGTCGGGCGGCGGCAAACCCGAGTGGCATAAAAACCATGAAAAATCTGAAATTTTGCTCACACGATCCTGCTCAAGTGAGCTCGATTTCTCTCCTATTTTATTCCTAAGATCTATCCATAGAAGGAGTAGAGGAGGACCTTTAACCGTGCTTGCCGACGGGTTTGGTGGTGGTGCGCCATGGCCAGTTGTGGAGCTTTCCGATGCTTTACAACAACCCCGTGAACTCCCTCGTTTTCTTCAGTGGGATGGTGGAAATGAATTCTCTTTGCCTAGGGGAGGTTTTAAAAGGGTGAAATGGGGGAGAGGATGGGTCATGGCTTCAAAGCCATTTATGGCCATGAAGGAGAAATTTCGGCCACCCCATATCCCTTGCATTCAGCCACCTAGAGGATGGTGAAAACCCTTGGTATCCTCTAAATAATGAGGTGAAGATGAATCAATACATTAGGGATGAAGGGAGGAGGCCCCTTGGCCTTCCAAAGCCATCAATGGCTCTCTTTAAACAACTTTCTCTCTCTAGAAATACATGAAACTCTCATTTTCTCTCTCCTAATTACTATGAACGAATTTGCTCATCTCTCTAGCCTATTGGCAGCCCATAAAATCATTATTAATAATTAGGATGGGGTTAGCCCAAGTGGGGGAAATGGGCTTGAGCTTGAGTTAGCCCATTTGGGCTAATTTTACCTATTTCAAGGATTGAGTTGACCTTGGTCAAATTGACCATTTGGGTTGACCCCAATGGGTCCTTGGTGACCCATTGGCCTCCCCTAATGTCTAGGTAGGGTTTGGTATGGTTGACTTGGCACCTTGGAGGTCACTTGACCCTTAGTAAGGGCACTTTGACCACTTTGGGGCTAGAGTTGACTTGGGTCAACCTAGCTCCTTGGGTTGTCCCCAATTGGACCTTGGTGATCCATTGACCTCACTTATGGTCTAGGAAGACTTAGGTAGGTTTGGTTGGGCATATTGGAGGTCACCTGCCTCTTAATTAGGGAACTTTGACCTTTTTAGGGCTAAGGTTGACTTGGGTCAACTCAGCCTCTAAAGTTGACCCCAATGGATCTTGGGTTACCCATTGACTTCACCCTAGGTCTGGGAAGACCTAGGTTGGGTTGGTTTGGCACATTAGGGGATCATTGACCTTAGTTAGGGCACCTTGCCCATTTTAGGCCTAGGATGATCCTAGGTCAACTTGCAACCCTGGGTTGATTTTAATGGACCCTTAGGGCTTTAAAGGACCTTCCTATGGTTTAGGGATATTGTGTTGGGGTCATGGAGTCATGGTGAAGCCCAATGGTCATCCTAAACTAGTGTTTAGAATTCTACTACTTGCAGACCATGGTGATCTCCACCCTCATACCTAAGCTCACTTGGTCTTCTTGGGCCTCTTAGGGTTTTGTCTTGACCTAGTCCTAACAAAACCACTCCAAGGGGTCTAGATGGAAATGGGATGTAACACTTAAAATTCTAGAAGCCGCAAATATCTTATGAGGAGGGAAGCTTTCACCTTAATCCTGATCTGTTTGACTTTGCTCTTGATTACCGTATCTTCACAGTGGAGCTTTGCATTGTCACAGAACTTCAAAAAATGTTTGTCCAATATATTGTAAGGGTGCTCAAGAAAGATGGTAAGGCCAGCCAATTCCAACATTAGTATGATGTTTCTGAATTCATTCATGGTTATAGCAAAACCTATTCGAACTAGCTCTCCCCCTACGAGCAATCCACTAGAACTTTGAGGAGCCATTGACAGAGAGCAGAGATTGAAAACGAAACATTAGTTCGGGAAGGGTTGCTGTGCGGAACCTCTGAAGCAAAGATGAATACAATGTAATCGGAGCAAGCTACCAGTCAACTTGAGAGGAACTGCAGTTGCAGAGCTTTGAAATGGCGGAGAAGAAGGTGTCTGCTGTCATGGAATTCAAATCATTGGGTAAGAACTTGTCAGGTTCTGGACAGAGATTCGACGAAGTGTTTCAAGTTTTACCCGATAGCCCTATTTATATATATTTAAAGTTTTGAAGAGAGAGAAATATGTGCGTACCTTTAAACCGGGTGACTCTTTGGATATAATAAAAAATTTGTTGAAGTGCAGTACGTTGAAACCCCTCAAAAGTAAAATCATCTTCATCTAATATCACTAAAATTCGTTGAGAAGAACTGATGAATTCATCGAATATAGCTGTGTGGTCTCAACAAATTCGTAGAGTTTCTACGAGTGATTCTCGACGAATTTGCCTTGGTCAATTTGACTTCTTCGAGATGTACTTCACCGAGAGAAATTTTGATTCCTAAGCTGTCTTAATGACTCCTTATTATTCATGCCCAGTTCCATTTTGAAGAATGAGAACATGGCCTCGTCCAATGGCTTTGTGAATATGTTTGTGACTTTCTTATCCATCGAGACATAGTTAAGAGTTATGTCCCTGTTCTCCACGTGATCTGGATGAAATGATATTTGATTTCAATGTGTTTTGTTAGGCTGTAAAAGACAGGATTATATGCAATTGCTATGGCACTAGAGGAGTCACAAAATATCGGAATCTCCTTGAATTTCAAGTTGTAATCCTCAAGCTGATTCTTGATCCAGAGAAGTTGTGCGTAATAACTACCAGTAGAGATGTACTCTGACTTGACAGTGGAGGTTGGCACATAATTTTTATTCTTGCCGCTCCATGAAATAAGCCTTTTTCGGAGGAATTGGCAAGTACTGGAAGGGCTTTTCCTATCATCCTTGCTACCTGCAAAATCTGAATCTAAAAATCCAATAAGCTCGACATCATTACTTCATGGGGGCCATAAGCCTAGATTTGGTGTACCGTAAGGTATCTCAAGATCCTCTCTGCAGCAACCTAATTATATTCCTTAAAGTACACCTGAAATTTAGCGCACATGCATGTTGAGAACATTATGTCGGGTCTACTAGTGGTAAGATAGATCAAGGAACTAATTATTCTTCTTTACTTGGTTTCATCAAAACATTTCCCTTTCTCGTTCTTGTCCAAAGACAAAGTTGAACCCATTGGAGTCCTCATCGAGGCTGAGTTCTCCATTCCGAATTTCTTAAGTAAGTCTTTGATGAATTTTGTCTGAGAGATGAAAATTCCATCTTAAGACTGTTTTACCTGAAGTCCTAAGAAATACTTTAGCTCTCCCATAGTGCTCATTTCAAACTTCCCTTGCATTAGTTTAGAAATTTCTTGCAAAAGTTTTCCTCTGTAGAGCCAAAGATAATGTCGTCTACATAGATTTGCACTAGTAAAATCTTGTCTTTTACTTCCCTAAGAAATAATGTCTTGTCTATCTTTCCTCTTGTGAACATATTCTCAAAAAGAAAGCTAGACAACGTATTATACAAAGCTCAAGGAGCTTGTTTTAAGCCATATATAGCTTTATTAAGAAAATATACATAATCAGGGAAAGTTGAGTTGACAAAATCTAGGGGTTATGCTACATATACTTCATATTTTAGATATTCGTTGAGGAATGCTGACTTCACATCTATTTGATAGACCTTGATGCCTTTGTGAGCAGCATACGCAGGAAACAACCTAATCTCTTCTAGTTTGGCCACTGGAGTAAAGGTCTGATTGAAGTCGATCCCTTCTTCTTATTTATACCCTTGAGATACAAGCCTTGCTTTATTCTTTATAATCACTCCATTTTCGTCCATCTTGTTTCTGAATATCCATTTGGTATCGATCATATTCTATCCTTTGGTCCTGAGCACTAACTCCCAAACCTTGCATCTTTCAAAAAGGTTTAATTCCTCTTGCATGACGATAATCCAAGAGGTATCCTTGTTTGCTTTTTCAAACTTCATTGGCTAAACCTAGGACTGAAAGCTAAGATGTAGAACTTCATTAGGTGTACCTCTTCTACTTCTAATACCGTCGCATGGCTCTCTAATGATCAGAACAATTAGGTGATCTCTTAGGTGTCTGAACACTAGATTTCTTCCTCTCCCACCAACAGGTTCTGCCACAATCTTTTGTATCTCCAGTAGGTTGAAGTAGTTATTTAACTAGTTGTTCTTCATCCATAACACTTGGATCGATGACCTTGACTGAGCTTGGCGCATCTTCCTCGACTGCTTATTTCTAGCTTGGTTCCTTTAACCTGATACCTGCGTCAACACAAACAACACTAGATGAGCTACTATGAAGCTTGCTTATCTCATTAAATACAATATTTATAGACTCTTCTACAATACAAGTTTTCTTGTTAAAAATCCTATATGCCTTACTGTGGGTACTATAACCTACAAAATACCTTCAAACCACTTTTCACTAAACTTCATGCAATAATACTTCCCATTGTTAAGTACAAAGCATTTGCTTCCAAAGATCCTAAAGTAGGACACAATCGGTTTTTTGCCCTTCAACAGTTCATAGGGAGGCTTACGATGGCTTTTGTTGATTGATGCTCAGTTTTTCACGTGACAAGCTATGTTGACTGCTTCGGCCTAGAAGTACTTTGGTAGTGAAACATCATTCAACATAGTTGTACACACTTTGATGAGTGTTCTATTCCTTCTCTCAGCAACTCCATTTTATTGTGGAGTACGCGGAGAGGAAAACTCATGAATGATGCCATGACATCCATAGAATTCTGTCATGCCACCAGACTAAAATTATTTTTCGTGATCACTTCTGATTTTGACCACTAAGCATTTTAATTCTTTTTGAAATTACGGACAAAATTAGTGAATTCCTCAAAGGTATCTGACTTGTGTTCTAGAAAGAACACCCAAGCAGAATGAGAGTAATCATCGACAATGACCATCATATAGTCTTTACCTCCTAAACTGTGAATTGGAATAGGATCGAATAAGTCCATATGAATAAGTACAAACTTCTAGAGGAATCTTTTTCAGCAATACCCTTAAAGGGAGCCCTTGTTTGCTTACCCATTTGGCATGCGTGACATGGAGTCTCTTTAAGGCACTTAATGTTAGGGGCATCACCCACTAATTTGTGAGAAAATAACATATTTATAGTTTTGAAATTAATATGTGCTAATCTCTTGTGCAATTGGTCATAAAGTGATTCACTATATTTTGCCAAAGAGCACACTAGTGTAGAATTGTCTTAACATAGAAATTTCAAGCAGAAAATATTTCTACTCAGAGTGTCTTTTAAGATTGTCTCCAAATTAACATATGATTTTATCAGACACTAGTCATTGCATAACTCAAAAATATAGCTTTTATCACATAATTTGCTTATTCTTATGAGATTAAGTTGTAATCCATTAACATAATCCACTTCAATGAAGGAGACTACACTATTGGTAATCATACCAAAGTCTTTAGTGATTCCCCGGTCAGATCCTCCATAGATGACATTTGGACCATCTTCGACTAGGGTATATTCTTGCAATAGGCTTCTTGTCCCGGTCTTGTGTTGAAAGCATCAACAGTCCAAATACCATATTGGAGTTTGGTTGGCCTTTGGACACACCTGCAATCATAAATCATTTTCCCTTATGATCCCAAATAGATTTAGGTCATTGTTTCCTTATTAGTTTAACACCACTAGGAAAATTAACATTGTGAGTGGTCGGTCTCGCATTATTAACTCGTAGAGTTTCAATTTTAACCAGATGAAACCAATAATCTACAGCAAAGTAACTAATCTTTCCACAACACCAATAGTCAAATCCGTTGTACCTTCTCTTATACTCCTGCTTTACCTTTTGAATGAGAGATCTAGCAGGGGCCACCGACTTGGAGGTGGAGGCCTCATAATTATAGCAAACACAAGGTTTCACTGTTTCCTTAGCTTTGGGAATAATAGTTTTGGCTTTCAGTGTTTTCTTGAAGTTTGGTCCATGAACATAGGGTCCATACTATTTAAGAGTTACTTCTTCATAAATTGCCTTGAAAGCATTCACACACAAGTCTCAGGGAAGGGTCCATACTTGGTAGTGCTTTTTAGGCTCCACAAGCATTGGCCTAGCAAAGTGACCATTGGATGTCTCAAAGTCGTATTTATTTGTGGGGAAGATCACCTTCTTAAAATAGGGTTGACTATGAGTTTCCTTCCCTTTTCTTTTGATATCGTCTTTCTTACTTGCCTTACCTTTCTCAGCAACATGGCCAAGACCACTACCCATCTTAGGAGCCGAGAATTCATTGATGAGAGGAAGAATGGTCTTTGGTTTAGAATAACTTTCCACAAGTTTACTTTCCACCAAGAGCTTTTCTAATTGCTCATATAGGTATTTCTCTTTTTGACATAATAGTTCAGCAGATCATGTTAATACCTCTTTCAAGGAGTGAACTTTAACTCTAAAAGGAGTAAATTCAGCAATCTCTTTTAATTGCTTTTTGATAACCTTGTGGCATTTGTCAAAGGCTCTTAAAAGTTCTTGATGATGAGCCATCAAGTCAGATTCTTCTTCCTCAAAAGAATTGTCTTCATGACCATTAGGCTAAGCATCAGGTTCATAGAGCATTGTGTGAGAGTTTACCTTCCAATGGAATTAGGAGTCGCCTACTTCCTCATTTGATTGAGACATAGTCTGAAGTAAGCTTCTTCATTCTCTGAGATTAACTCACTTGAGTCATTATCGCTAAGAGTCTTTGACTTCTTTGCAAAGAATCTATTCTTTTCCTTTCTCTTACCTTTGAAGGATCTCTTCTCTTCTTTCTTGCATCCTTCCTTCTTTTTGTACGGACACTCCACAATCACGTGTCCGGGCTTATTACAACAATAATAAACTATGCCATAGGAAGATTGTTTGTTCGGTTTAGATTTATACCCGCCCTCTCGGCTGTAGCTTTTCTTAGACTGATCACCATCATGATGTGATCTTCTAAAATTTGAGGAGGAGGACTTATTTTTCATTTGCCTCCTCTTGCTAAACAGTCTTTTGAATTTCTTGGAGATTCGCGAGAATTCTCCATCAGACAATTCAAAACCTGACGTGCTTAGCTCAAGAACTTCTTGTGCTTCAAAAGCTTGTGTCCTTACTAGTGACACATCTTTAGATTTTCTTGTCCCTTCAGCCTTCAGAGCTACTAACTTCTCTCTGCTTGAAGTCCTGCTGCTTTGCTCCACTTTCTTTCGAATTTTAATTTGTAGTTCATATGGGAGGAGCTTTTCGAATAGATTCAAGGGATTAATCTCTGGCAGCTTTCCGAATTACCTAATGGTCACAACTTTAGTGTCCTAGTCTTTTGTCATGGATCTTAGTAATTTGTTGTTGAGCTCCCCATTGGTAAATGCACGACCATAGTTTCTAAGGCTGTTGTCGATCTTAAAAAATTTCTCAAAGTTGTCAACAATTATCATTTGTCCCTTGCTTGAATGTCTCGTATTCTTGATTGAGTAGAGATCTCTGATCATCTCTAACTTCTTCAGGTCCTTCCATGAGAACTATGAGACAGTCCCATATCTCCTCCAAGATAATTTTTGATGCTTGTGACATATAGATTAGAGCTTTCTATGCCTGTTTATATGTGGTTTTCATGTTGCATACGAAATGCTGACTTGCAAGATAATGTAGTTCCCCGGGGTCCCCTAGGACAACTGGGAGGTGGGTTGTTACATAGTTGTGGAATTAGATTTGCAGTGGAATAATATTTGCAGCATTGAATCGTCCACTGCACTGGCTATAATATTCTTTACCTTTTATCAAAAGAGACTAGAGCAATTTCATCCTTGGTCAAGTCCATCATTTTCTTTGGAATCATAACAATAGTATTCAGAGCAGATGGCTGTGTAGGAAAGTGAGGTCCTTCTTCAACAATCTGAAAAATGCATGGATCAGCAACTTCCATGTAGAATATGTCTTTTTCCTTCCAAATGGGGAAGTTCTCCTTAGTGCACACAAGCAACTTTATCGAAGACATATCCTTGCTTCTATCCTTTGCAACTGAGCGGTATCTCTTGACAACTAGATAGGATATCTTGTTCAAGGTGTTAACCTTATATTGAACAACCTAGCTTTGAGACCAATTGAAAGTATCTAGTGTCAACCTAAATCACCTAGAGGGGGTGAATAGGTGAGTTCTGCATCTTTTTGTTGAATAAAAATAACAAGAAATAAAACACACAGAAACACAGAGATTTATAGTAATTCCCCGAGTTAGGTACGTCCATTGTCCCGCCTCGCCTATCTACAACAAAGGGATAGATTCAACAACTTCACCTTTATCTCAGATTTTTCAAATCTTACACCTCAGATCCTCAACACCTACAACTCGGAGACAACACACCTACAAGTCGGAGAACAACCTCTCCTACAACTCGGAGAACAACCTCTCCTATAACTCGATCATAAAATAAGGATCCACAACTCGGAGGGAAAACCTCCAACAATATCATAAAATGAATTACAATAATATATTGAATCTAATCTTCTATAGATCTGAACACTTCGGTCTTCCTTTCTTTTGAAAAGTGAAACTTGAAAATCTTGAAGAGAAAGGAAATCTGAAATCGTTGAAGACTTGGTCTAAATAAAGAATCCACTAGATCTGAATAGAGCTTGAAAATTTTCATAAAATAGATCTAGTCGACACTTATTAAAGAAGATCAGATCGTGCGTCATTGATGTCGGCAGAAAAAGAATCACAAAGTTTGTCTAACGATAGCTGATGTATCCTTTTTGGAATGTCTCTATTTCAGTGTATATGCACGATTAGGGTTGAAAGAAATCCACCCTGAGTATTTATAGGGATCCTTCTTAATCAACGGCTAGAAATCACTTTCAAATAAAGAAATCGCGGAACACTGTACATGGCGGTCAGGATTGAGCCATGATGGTTTTTGGAAACAAATGAAATAAACCCTAAGTATAATTCGTCGAGTATCGTGGAGTATATAAGGTTATACACGTAAAATTACTTCGAAACTAGATGAAAAATACTTGGACAATTCCTATCAGATTGAATAGATAACTCAATGCATTCCTGAATATATAATCGATGAATTCGACGAGTATCAGCTAGTTCACTCGACCAATTCGTCGAGTATCGGCTAGTTCACTCAACGCCTTCGATGAGTATCGACTAGCTAACTTGACGCATTCAATGCCTAGGCAAAGTGATATTCAACGAATATCACTTAGAGAAATCCAGAGAAGTAAATTCGAGAAGACTCGACAAATTCATCGTGTATCGAAATATATATTTGCTGAGTATCGATAGATTCACTTGATAAATTCGACGAGTATACATGAAGATACTCGTCGATTCACGAACCCAGAGATTATTCCCTAAGTAAATACGACAAATTCGACGAGTGTTAGTAAGAATAGATGATGAATTTGACGAGTATTCATGAGTATACTCGACGAATTCGACGAGTATTCACTACAATACTCGATGAATTTTACTTAGAGAAAATCTGTTCTTCTTAAACAGCAACCCGACCTTCTTGGATTCTTCTAACGTACTTTAAGTACAAGTACACCCCAATAGAGAGATTACACGTGAGTCAACACATTGGCCTACACAATGAAGGATTATATTGTAAAGTCCTGTATTTCAAGACCCACTGAAACCTGACATTTGGTTGTACTTATCAATATAGTACTACAAGCACATAACTAAATAAATGGCATCAAATACAATCCCAATTAATCTTAGTTTTAAGGAAACTTTTTCAAATTAGGGTTATTGTGGATATAATATCAAACAATAAAAAAACATGTTTTAGGTTTCATGAGAGCCAGTTGGGAAGGGGGAGTCACGATTAGTTGGACTGACCTATTTCTTGCTGATGGACCCAGTGGAGGTGCCCAGATCCTCTTTGCATGTTGCCACGGTGGCATTAATGAGAGGAAGGTCGGTGGGGTATACCCTAACACTTGCATATGTTGGATGTCGAGGAAGATCTTGCTCCCTTTGAAGTGGTTTAATAATTAGACACAATAACTAAAAGGGCAGAGGAAGGGCATGTCGAAAGTACGTACCTGTTCCAGAAACGACAGGGAGGAGCGAGTCAATGTTCCTCCTCGGATATGTGACCTCGATATTCATGCCGATGAAGAATGTGAAGATGGTTGCCTCATGAACCCTACTAAGGGAGGGTTGTAAGTCGTCTCATCCCATTGAACTGGAGAAAAGGGAATATTGCCAAAGTCGCCCTTGACGAACACGAACTTTAGTACCAGTTGTGGTTCTTTTTGGCCATCTCGAGGACCTTCGTGTGATAGATTAAGAAGAAGACAGCACCATCCTTGTTTGCTATAAAGGAGAAAATCTTTCGGAAGGCAGCAAGGGTAAACTCAATCCGCTCCTTATGCATGTAGAACGTAAATGCCACAAGCATGACGATGGAGTTTGGGCTCAACTGACCCAAGATCTCACCTAGGTTTCTGAGGACCTAACACACCTATGTCCAGAGCGGTAGTCGCAGCCCCACCTCTAAATGCGAGATGGAAATTCTTAGTTCATCGAGATGTATGTCATTGATTGACTCGAACACTTTCGGGTTGTGCGCAACAAAACAGGGTGACATGAACTCTATCGCCACCGGGAGATACACACCTCTGTTAGGTTATAGTGGATGAAGGGATTGTATGCAAAATCCCAGGAACATTTTGATCTGCCATCAGTGTCACCATCATCACCGCCCATTATGAAAATTCTTCTGCAAAGATCAGAGGACAGGAACTCGGAGATGATGACAGCTAAAAAACTGGCGATAATAAATGTGGCATGTGAAGAAAGAAGGGTAGGGGGCCTATTTATAGAAAACGAATTGGACATGAGGAATTCGAGGCGGGTGTTTTGCGGATAGCAAATGATCATTCTGTACCTCGAACCTCGGGCAAGCCCAACACTCCTTTCTACTTGCCAGCGGTTCGAGACTAACATTGCATCCTAAAATACCAAGTAAAAAGCAAGAAGAAAATAAAACATCACAAGACAAAAGCAGAACATAAATTTACGTCCAGCAAAAGCCCTGCAATTCTAGTTGTGAGCATCTATAATGAGAATTAGAAATTTATAAATAATGTAGGGTTCAAGAAGGGAGAGTGAGCATCGATAGGCTCAATATTGGAGCCATTTCCATCATCCCCAGCCTCGCACTCCCGACCTTAGTGGTTGGTGAGGATAGTAATACCCGCGGACGAAGCTAAGTTCCTGTTGCACTGAGTACAACTGATTTTTAGCTCGCAAAATATAAACCCCAAGGGAGGTTGCCTCGCCACCAGCTCCCCACCGCATCTCGTCTAGGAGATCGCCTAGCCGCTACTCGATGGTACCTCTATTTTCTTGGAACTGGCTGTATATAACGCGCAATATGAGGCTATGTTTCCTAAATAGCTCAGTCATTCACCCCTTTAGCACCACAACATCCTTCAGATCACCCAAAAAGTCAGTCATCGCACTAGGAGAGGGGGATGAGAGAAAACCTCTTCGCCTATTTAAAGATCAGTGGAATTGAACTCTCAATGGTCTGAAGGGGAGGAGTTTGCCAGCGAAAGTAGGACTCAGTGAGGAGAATGGAGAACATTCCCATTAGCCTAGAGTGGGAACAACCCCCTTGTCATGGTATTGGCGAGACGTCCCGGGTCACCCTTGGAAGGGTTCATCAAAAGGTAGCTTGATTATGTTTCCCATTCCTGGATAGGACATCACGAAGTCGACAATCTGGAGGGAGGTAGGAGTCGGGTGGCCGAGAGCTCCCTTAGCCTAGGGCCCTGAACTGGGGGTAATGACTTTGATGGTCGAGTGAACCGATGATTTTGGAGGCAGTACTAGCAGGCCGGTGATCCCAAAAGTGACAGCTGTTAGAGGCAAAGCAAGGTAAAAACCAGAGGACACATATGAGGGGCGACAGAAGGTGACAAGTGACTCACTAGGAGCGAGTGGAGGATTGCCTTGGATAGTTTGGTGGTCAGTATCCATTGCCACTATCCCGCTGCCTCTCTAGCGTGAGTGTGGGTAGATATTTGCCAGATCTTCTCTCGTGATTCCCCTTCTAGAAATTATTCCTGCGAATAGCCAAAGAAGTTTCTATCCATACTTCTTGGCGGCAGGCGTGCTAAGCGGTAGGTAAGCATACCAGAGGAACTGGTTCATTTGTATGTGGATGATTCGTAAGGGTGGATCCGCCCTCCGTCTGGTTACGGCTGACCATTTTGTCCTTCTTTAGCTTAAATAGAGAGCCCGAGGTCTACTGGGCAAGCCAGTGCGTGAATTCCACTATAATGGATTTACTCTCCTCTCTCGCAGAATCTATGCGAGCCTAGATTTATTTTGGGAGCGACATTATGCAGCCTAAGTAGAGGATTGGAGGAAAAGGGAAGAAGTTTTGAAGCCCCCACCCTCCTTGTTTGTCAGTATTTATTGTGTAGAGGAGGGACCCACCCCAAAGATTATCTCTAGGTCAGCAAGCACTCTTCAAACATGGGGGGTTGGAATTTTCTTTCCAAGCTTGTGACAATCTCACAAAGAGTGAGGATTGTGTACAACCCCGTGTTGCCTAGTGGGCAACTCGAAAGTTCCTAAAGAATACAAGAAGGGCTCAGGACTCTGGCGAGACGAGTAGGTGAGTAAGGTGATGGGAGCACACACGCCAAGTATGGCGTGCGTATGATGGGTGCGGCGAGTCAAATATTAAGGGTACACTCGCTCAAAGCTATAAGGAGGAGGTGGGAAAATGCCAGCTTCATCAGTCACTCGCCACTTTAGGTTTAGGGAGTCCGGTGTGGTATTCGCATTCACCCCAGACAAGGAGTAGGGGGCAGGAGAGTGTACATTTTAATAAGCACTCGTCAGATAAGGTGAGGAGAGTCTAGAGACATGTCCTCACTTGCCCAAAGAGACTAGCCAAAGAAAAGAGAGTTCTAGCTTCATCGGGCACTCACCGCCCTTGGAGGCTGATGGCTCATCATTGACCTGTCTCAGTGAGATTTTTCATAGAATTCTATATACCTATTTGTCTGCCAATAGCCTTTTTAAATAAGGGAGTTTGGTTGTTTCCAGGCAAATTTGGAGTGCATTTAGTAAAACCAAAAAGAGGGATTCCGCTATGTGTAGATTAGACTTGGAAAACTATAAATACATCCTGAAGGACACATTTGAAGGGGATCTGATCTTGGATTCTTCTTCCTCTGATCAATCTTGGTTGGCTTCTATTGACCTCTAAAGGTGTACAACTTCAACATTTGCTTGGGAGGGGAAACTCTCTCAGAACTTTTGGGTGAGTGGTGGGGCCTCCGTTCTATAGACCATGATCAGTGTTTGGTCCTAAGTCTTCAGTCAAGCGATCTTTCTCGGGAGAAGTAGGTGCAGGCTGCAACTCCTCTTTTGGCTGAATCTCGATTCCAACATTCATGATAACAAGAGAAGTTGTGGATGATGTTGTGTCAGTTTAGGGGGAGCATCAATACTTGTCTAGAGAAGAGCATATAGAGCATAAAAGAAAGAAGGATGTGTATATTATGTTCTCCAAAAAGGGGAAAAACATTCTTAGAACAAATATATTCTGTAGGTATATTACTATGGTATTAATTAAGAACTATGTTGACATTTTATAAAATTCATTATAGAGCCTCAAATATTCAGTTGCCTCTCATGTTATATGTAAGTCAATTTTTTGTAATCTTACTTATTTTTCTTCGTAAAATCACCTTTAAAATTTAGTAAAATTTATTAAGCTAAATAGGGGGAGATTGTTAGGAAAAGCCCTTATGATTTACGTTAACCAATTACCTTAAGTGCTTTTACATCTTAGGTCTATTACCCATGTTGTATAGAGAGGGTAATATGGTCTTAGAAGTTTTAGGATGTCATTAGTATATAGGACATGAGAAAGGCACACTGAATTTAAGAGGAAAGTCAGGAAATGACAACATGCATCGACAAGAAGCCGACGCAACTTGGACATTTTAACGATGCTACTTCAAGTAAAAGTCCGAGTAATAGAACATGATAAATTGACATTAATTAAAGGATCAAATCAACGCATACTTCGATATCGTATCGATGCAATGTCGATTATAGAACTATATTGACAGATTTTCGGAATGAAGCCATACCTCGATGCCACTTCTATATGTACTCAGCGTTACGTCGAATAGTTTTCTGAACGAGAATTTTTTTGCAGATTAATTCAGAATTAATTCAAGATTGGTTTGAATTGAATAACTAATTTTTGGAGATGTTAGATTCTTTATCAGACACATACACACACATATAGAGATAGATAGATAGAGAGAGAGATACTTGATGAATGACAGACAGTGTTTTAATCGGAATAAAAATTATTTCAACGATCATTACACTCAAATTAGATCGTGGTTTTTGAAAGATTGATTTTGATAGTGAAGGATAAGAAGATTATCATCAACAATTGAAGTTCTTTCTTGAATCAATCGACCTTCATCTTTGTTCTTGAATCTTAAAAGATCATAGGTTCTTTTAATTCTCAAAGGCTTATCAATTGTTTCATCAGATTCAGTGTGGATTAAAGGATAATCTGTATTAAGAGCTTATAATCCTTGAGATCTTCTTTTTCAAGGAATTATTAGAAATCTAGGTACCAATTCACTAAGTGCCAAATAGTCCTCAAGATTCTGCTATGAGGATTCATCAAGAGGATCACTAAATCCTCTAATTATCTTCTATTTTTTATTTCATTATCATTTTTAGTTTGTGAAAAGAGTTTTGAAAATCCCTCTTCAAAGGATTCAGTTTTAGGTTCTAAGAGTCTCCTTGTGAAATGACCCAGATTGTATTGGTTCAAGATCTCTGTATTAAAAGATCTAGTGATTTGTTCTAAGAGTCTCCCTATCAAAAGACTCAGGCATATTGATAGTGAATTCCTACCAAGGGGGTAGAAGAGTGGTTATACCTTGATTTTGGGGAACCATAATATTTCTTGTGTCTTCTGTGTTTGAACATTATTCCGTGATGCCTTTTTTTGTGATTTTAATTTTTAATACTTAATTTTAATTAATTGCTTGAGTAAATGGAAATTCTGTGAATTGTATAGTTAGTTTTTAATTAAATTTTAATCTCTATTCACCCCCTCTAAAAAAATCACAGAGGAATTAGTCAACTATTTTCCTATTTCAAAATTAATGTCGAAAAATTATTTAGTGTGATCATGCATGCGTGGTACGATTCCCCTAGATATGTGCTCCCCATATCTATGTGCATCATATCTAAATAACTTCCCCTATATTTGATCTCCCATACATAATTAGCATAAGACGAGCTCATGAACAGTCAAATCTCCCCCTTTGATATTATCGAAAGAGCTGGGCATGATCAAAATAGTTGAAGAAAATAGAGAGATGCAACTTAGTAAGCATGTAAAGGAAAATAATAAACACTATATAGATAAAAAATAAAAAATGAAAAATAGGGGTGATAGAAAAAATTAGAGAATGTAATATGTACGGTTCAAATGTACATAGGAATTAAAAAGACCACAAAAATAGAAAACACGAAAAAATTCACTTGTTGTGTATATAAGCAGATTATCTGATTTTGGACGAACCATACAAAACTAAATCCATAAGATTTATCGTACAATATTATGTGATTTATAATGTTAATACAATGGAACATCATAAGCATCATGAATAATAATCATGTACTAGAACAATCGTACCATAGAAAGGAACTGCAGTTTAAGTTCAATTCTTATGCATGGAAGGGATTGGATAGAACAATTGGTTTACAAATAACATCAAAAGAAAAGAGCATCAAATTAAAGTAATCATTAATACATGCTATCTGAATAAATTTAAATGCTAAAACAAAAGTGATGAAGTGTAAAATCAAGTTACGTTTTCTATCTACATAACACTAAGATTTGAACAAGAGCACTAACTGATTTTTTTGGTTTATGCATAAGATCGAATTGATTCATTAGACAGAGGTGCTCATCATCACAATGTTCATGGAGGCTTAACAGGAGGATTGAGTAGCACTTGGGGGGGGGTATCCTTTTCAAATATATTGATAGCATATTAATTTGTATTTTATTATTCCAATTTCATTTTATAATTCAACCAGTCTATGCTGGTCCCAAGCCCGGATGAAAAATGGTGAGGGTTGTATTAGGTAGACTGCCAGCGTAAAAATTAGTCACCCTTATAAATATGGATCTCTTGAGAAATTGTGTAAAAGATAGGGACAATAGAGAAAAAGGATCCATATAGCCGACCCCACTATAGTGGGATAAAGGCTTGAGTGTTGTTGTCGTAATTTCATTTTATAATTCTTTATTTTTATCCACGGTCTCCAAATGAAAGTATCTCGTTGTTAAACAAAATAACCTAGAGGGGGTGAATAGGTGAATCCTGCGGCTTTTAGCGGAATAAAAATCGAGTAAAAATAAAGCGCATAGAATGAGAAAATAAGTACAACACAGACACAAGGATTTATAGTGGTTCTCCAAACTTGGTACGTCCACTGTTCCTCCTTGCCTATTTAGCACTTTGGGCTAGACTCAATTACTTCACCAAAACTCAGATAAAAAATAATCTTACAACTCAAAATTTTTCACTCCTACAAACTCGAAGAACAACTTCCCCTACACTCAATCCTCCAAAAAGGATTTAAAAAAGAAACTCAGGAGAACAAACTCCTTATAAAGTAATAAGAAAAAACATGCTAGAAAAAAGAACGTCTTTTTCTCAGATCAGAAAATAGTTCTTCTTCGTCGCTTGAAAGGTTTCACTAAATTATTGAAGAAGATAAAAAGAATCTTGATTTTATGCATTGATCAGATATGATAAATGATTTATCACTGATCTAATGTAAATCTGAAATCTTGAAATCAATCGAGTCCTTTCTGTTAGGAATATTGCCCTTCAATGTTCCTTGAATTTGAAGAGGTTGTTGGGTCCATTGTGTAACACCCAAAATCCCGATTTGGAGTTCAGGCTAGGTAAAACGGCCTAGGACACGGGCGTGTCAAGCTCTGGTACTCAAGGGGTCTCGAGTAGTACTCGAGTGGGCCTCGAGTGTGTGTCGAGTGAGGCACATGGCCTGGGACACAGACGTGTCCCAGGGCATGTCCTTCACTATGTATGTCACGAGGTCTCCCCACAGCGCAAACGATGGTCTTCGAGAGGTGACACAGCCAGGTACACGGGCGTGTCCCAGGGCGTATCCTTCTCAGGTAGATAGCCGGGCTGTGTCAAGTGTGGCACACGTCCTATGACACGGGCGTATCACAGGGGCGTGTTTGGCACACGGCCAAGGACACGGGCGCGTGCCTTAGCCTTGTCCTTTTCGGGAGTGTTGGTCCTATGTCGATTGAGGGACACGCCCCTCAATACGGGCGTGTACCTTGTGAAACGGGCGTGTTAGGGCTTGACACTAGCGTATCTTAGCCCGCTCCTAGTCTAGATGTAGTAAGTTACTTAGCCGCTTAGGGAACACAGCCTGTGACACGGGCGTGTCACAGGCCATTTCATCCCAAAAATAGATATGTGAGGGCAGATCATGGCCGTCCATTTCCTTCATCTTGGATCCTGTGGTCCAAGCTTCTTCCTGTAGAGATAAGGCCAAAGAATGAGATGGATTTCTCATTATACTTATGGATATTCTCTTTCTAAGCTAGAGAGAAGGGAGAGCTTGGAGGAGGAGAAGGAGAAGAAATCCGGCTGTCGGAGGGGCGTCAGCGGTCCGACTCAAGATCCAAAGCCAGTGTTGTGGAGGCAAGGCCATCACGGTGATTTCCAACTGGCAAGTTAGTCATGGCTCCGAAGCGATCGTCAAGGGTAATGATCACCTTCTTGGACAAGTGAAGTCCTACTATATACATGTGCATGGGATCCTCCACCAAGAGGTGGAAAGCGTAAGCGATTCCAGCGGTTGATTCTGCATCTCGATCTGGAAGTGCGTAGTACGGAATAGGTATGTTGTGTGATGCCCATCTGGATAGATAGTCTAGATTGGTGAAGCTGTGAACCAGAGAATACTCCATGTATATAACGAGTAGCTTGCGGAGATTGTGAGGACGCTTGTGAATTGTGGTAGGGAAGCTTTGTATAATTACTTTGGTTATATGCTCTATATGTGCGGAGAGATGGATTGGAAGGAAAGCAACACTATGTGCTGGTGTTATGAGAGATCAATTGGTAGAATTGCAGAGGGGTGGTTTCCCCGGCTTATTATACTACAGTGGTAGGTTGATTTAGAGGTTGTGAGAGGTCGATTGGCATCACTGCAAATATGGGGATGCGGGCATGGGTGCATGAGGTCTTCAATAGAGGTTTGGAGGCTTATGCCCGGCCAACAAGCAAATCACTTCAAATCGGTGGTGAGACCTAGAGGATTTAGGTACACTGTAAGCGTGCCCTAAGTGCACGGAGCATCTAGCACGAAGGCTGGCATTTGTGATGTGGTTGTGCCTGAGTACACTTGTTGTGATATATATATATATATTTTGATTGCATTGCATGTAGGGAAGGAACCACTTCCCTGGGTAAGGGGTAGGGTTGTTATAATTTGTCAACTGAATACTGACTGTTACTTTGTTTATCACCCTTGGGGTGGACGTCCATATGTAGGATTTGCGGGCTGACTTGGACTGAGCGGGCTGAAGCCCTTGCTATTGCGGCTTGTAGTCCCTTGAAGGTCGTGCGAAGCTTTTGATTTCATATATTGCCGGCCTGCGTGCGATGTATGAAACCACCTTTTGTAAAGAGAAACTTGTAAGGCCTTAAGGCCGTGAGCGGTGTGTGCTTGTATACATTCCTGGTGTTTTTTATAAATGTGATATTTATATAGTAGTAGACATTCAATTGTTGAGTTCTTGCTAGTAATAAGCTTCCGCTAGAATGCTCTGGGTTAGGGTGCAATGATATTTTGGTATTAACCTGTAATCTCATCGTCTATTTGTGGCATATAGTGTGGGGCCCCGGCCGGACTTTCTATTATATGTTATTTAGCAGGTGGAGTCATTACATTTTGGTATCAGAGGTGCATCTCGGTCTTCCTCTTTCGAATTCATGGCCAAATTCTTTTGTGGGGTGGCGAGCACGTATACGTGCGAACCGTTTTAACATAATTGAACTCAAGCATGTCCACTAGGAATATGAGCATATATATTAGGCATATTTGCCATTTTGGATTGGAGATTATTGATGTCTTGTTCACGTATAGGTGATAAGGAGTGGAGCTGGGCAGTCTGAGCCCCAGCATTCGGATGAGAGTGTGGCACCAGCTGAGGTGCCCACACCTCCATATTCTGTGGAAACCATATGCTTAGTTGGGGAGGAGGTATTTGCCATGTCTCAAGCATAACCTATTGGGCAGGCAAGGCCTGTAGTGGAGCCAGTACAGGTTGGTGCGAGGCAAGAGCGTGTTGAAGCTTAGATTGATGTGAAAGCAGCTGACGAGCAACTAAAGCGGTTTATGGATTTTCATCCACCTACATTTGTCGGGGCGAATTCCCCAACGCAGGCAGAGGATTGGCTCTTAAGAGTGAAGAGGATCTTGAAAACACTCAGGATTGATGAGGTTGAAGAAAGTTACATTAGCCACTTTCCTACTGGAAGGAGAGGAGAGGCTTTGGTGGGATGAGGTCGAGTTGCACGAGTTGGCAGGCAGAGGCAAGGGAGAGATATCGATGGAGGAATTCTCTAGATTGTTTTGGGCAAAGTATTTGCCAGTATCGCGACGAATTATAATGGAGAATGAGTTCCAACGTTTGGTGCAGGGTGAGCGAACTGTGGATGATTACCTGTATGAGTTTACCATGCTGGGGCGCTATGCGGGTTTTACTTTTGCGGAAGAATAGCGGAAGATGAATAGATTCTATAAGGGACTTTGTGATGAGCTGAAGTTTGCACTCCCGAGTTCGGTGAACCAAGGCTTCCAAGCATTGGTAGATACATCCTGTGCGGTGGAGAAGGACTTGAAACGAGTGAAGGACAAGAAGAACCTGGCGATGGAAAAGCCGGAGTTCAAAGTTCCACAGTCGGAACAATCAGATTTTAGGAAACAGGACAAGAAGAGGTTCAGGCCTGCTGAACAGACGTCTTTGGATGTTAATTCAGGAGCAACTTATGGGTAAGTACGTGTGGATACACGTATATGTTATAATTGTGGATAGTAGGGTTATATAGCCTGATATTAATGGAGAGGTCTGTCTAAGGGTGAGAAAAAGACCGGTGTATCCTATTAGGAAAAGGGCAAGGCAGTGGCGGAATCCTCTACATCCTGAGTGCAACCGCGAGTGTACACTCTCGAAGTGCAGGAGCCGCAAAGCTCAAATCATGAAGTACAACAGCCTCGCATGTATAATCTAGAATTACAAGAGGCTGTCAAGACGATTATGAAGGAAGCGGTTGAGCAAGAATATAGAAAGAGTGTACTTTACTTTTTAATGTTGTCTGTTGTGTGTAAAAGACTTGGTGTATATTTGCAATAAAGGAATGGTTGTGTTAATGTTTATTGTTGCGCTAAATTTTGGGACGAAATTTCTATAAGGAGGGAAGGGTTGTAACACCCCAAATCCCGATTTGGAGTTCAGGCTGTGTGACACGGCCTGGGACACGGGCGTGTCAAGCTCTAGTACTCGAGTGGGTCTCGAGTAGGACTCAGGTGGGAATCGAGTGTGTATCGAGTGAGGCACACGGCCTGGGACACGGGCGTGTCCCACGGCGTGTCCTTTACTGTGTGTGTCGCGAGGTCTCGACACAGCACAGTCGACGATCATTGAGAGGCAACACGGCCAGGGACACGGGCGTGTCCCAGGGTGTGTCCTGCTCGGCTAGATAGTCGGGCTGTGTCAAGTGTGGCACACGGCCTGTGATACAGGCGTGTAACAGGGGTATGTTTGGTATATGGCCAAGGACACGGGTGTGTACCTTAGCCGTGTCCTTTTCGGGAGTGTTGGGCCTGTGTCGATTGAGGGATACGCCCCTATACACGGGTGTGTACCTTGTGACACAGGCGTGTTAGGGCTTGAAACGGGCGTGTCTTAGCCCGTGTACTGGTCTAAATTGAGTCGGTTCCTTAGCCGCTTAGGAAATACGGCCTGTGACATGGGCGTGTCATAGGCCATGTCATCCCAAAAATAGATATTTGAGGGCAGATCGTGGCCGTCCATTTCCTTCATCTTGGATCCTATGGTCCAAGATTCTTCCTGCAGAGATAAGGATAAGGAATGAGATGGATTTCTCATTATACTTATGGCCATTCTCTTTCTAAGCTAGAGAGAAGGGATAGCTTGGAGGAGTAGGAGAAGAGATCCGGCTGCCGAAGGGGCGTTAGGGGTCCGACTCGAGATCCCAGACCAGCATTGTGGAGGGAAGGCTGTCGCGGTGATTTCCAACCGGCCAGTTTGTCATTGCTCCGAAGCGATCTTCAAGGGTAACGATCATCTTCTTGGACAAGTGAAGTTCTACTTTATGCATGTGCATGGGATCCTCCACCAAGAGGTGGAAAGCATAAGCGATTCCAGCAGTTGAGTCTGTATCTAGATCTTGAAGTGCGTAGTACGGAATAGGCATGCTATGTGAAGCCCTTCTGGATGGATATTCTGGATTGGTGATACTGCGTGTTGGAACCCTTGTTTGATTTGGGCTAGGTCCACTCTTAGGTTATTAACCTATATGTATAGCCAGGTTCAAGGTCTAGGTCTAAGATAGTCTCTACATGTCAGACATCTCAAAACCAGTTGTGGACTTTTCTCTCAAGGATCTCAAACTTATAAGAATCCTGTAAATTTCATATCAGTTCGACTTTCGTCGAACTCAGCTCGACGATCATTGATCTCCGATCGACGATCTCAGAGATTTGTCTCTGAACTGAGCTCGATGATCTACGAGCTCAAGTCGATGATTTCTCTTTTGTTCATAGTATTCTCAGATCGCAAATAGGTTATCTCAGATCCACGATCTTCCAGCTCAGATCGACGATCTTTGTCTGTGCCCATCTTCTTTTTCTCAATAGCTGTCTTGAAGATTTAATTCCTACTTCATTTATTCTATTTATATCAAATAATCTCTAGTAGTTAATGCTGACATTCTAAAGGCATATAGCCGTTTCTTTACAGCATTAACAATGGTATTTCACAGAGTTATAATTTTGACTTATTTATCAAGACAGTTGGGGAGAAAATTTAATGCCAGAATTTGTAGCCGTTCTCTCCTCATTTTCTGCAGAAATCTAAGGAATGTTTATGAATCTCATGTATAGACATTCAGACTGGTTAATTGACAGACAAGAAGATTCAGAAATAGACTCTCAGAGGACACAAACATTTCTGTAATAGCTCTCAGAATTCTCCATTTTGCTCTCAGAAAATAGAAGAAGAACAACAAATTTTGATCTTGAGTCTTCTTCAGTTCTATCTTCAGGAATCTACAGAGATAGAAAATCAACATCATTCTAAAGATTCTTAAGAGCAAGAACACCAGTCTATTGAAGATCTTCACCCTGGACAAAGCTTCCATCTTCCTGAACCTACTCAATATCTCAGGGGGAGCATTGGCATCATAAAATCCAAATAGTCTTCTCATTTGCTTTCAGAAAGAGAAGACTGCCATCTATTTTCTTTTACCTCTCTTGTACAAGGTTATTAATCCCTTCAAAAGTGAACTCTTTGGTGATAGGGTACCCGATCAAAAATCTATTGGTTTTTAGGCACCAGATCAAAAGCCTGAAGAGATTCTAGATCTACCTAAAGCAGATCTTGTGGTGATAGGGCGCATGATCAAAAACCTAAGTGGATTCCTACCAGGGTGGTAGAAGAATGGATGTACCCCAATTTGGGGAACCACTATAATTTTCTTGTGTCGTCTGGTTGCTCATCCTTATTTATTTTCTGCTGTGCTGTGTGTTTGTGATTTATTTTCTTCTCCTATACTTATAAGTAACGTCTATTTTAATTCCGCTATAAAACTTAAATAAAAGTTTTTAATACTCTATCCCCCCCCTCTAGAGTAGATTTGATCTATCCCCTTAGTTTTAATTGGTATAATGGGTGTGTTTTTCTATTGATTGTACAGGCTAACACCTGAACCTAAAGATCCTTGATAGATCCTCGTCTCTCCTTCTTTCTTTTTTTATAAACCATGACACAAAATAAAGATTATGCAACCACATGCCCTCCAGTATGCAACCTGAACAAGTTTGGCATCTGGAAGGCAAGAATCAAGCTTTTTATGAACTCTATTGATGAAGATATTTTCAACTCTTTCTTGATAGGACCACCAACTCCAGTGGCCTCCACTCCTTCAACTTAAACAAATCTTAGTGCAGTCCCACCTCCAGATTATACTGATGCCCAGAAAAAGGCAAAGATTGTTGATGCAAGGGCCATGAACATTCTGGCTCAAACCATGTCAGATGACATCTTCCAAAAGGTGGCTGAATGCACCTCTGTAAAAGAAATTTGGGATTCTCTCAACCAGATGGTTGTTGGCTCAGCAGATGAGAGAAAGTATAGAAGATCAACTCTCATCTCATAGTATGAGAATTTCAAGAAAGATGAAGCTGAATCTGTCAGTGACATGTACAACAGATTAAGCTCCATCATCAGTGAGTTGAAGACCTTGGATAAAGACATCTCTCTCACAGAGGTGAATGACAAGATCCTAATGCGTTTCCCAAGCTCATGGGACTCCAGGATCTGGCCAATTAAAGAGGCCAGAAGCTTAAATGAGGTTTCCACATAATCTCTCCTGGGAAAGCTCGAATCCTATGAGCAGTTAATCAAATATAGGGAAGCTGTAGAACAAAGGACTCCTCCACCAGCAAGGAAGGATCACAACATTGCATTCAAAGCCTCTAAAGAATCAGAAGTAACACCTTCCAATGATGAGCTATTGAGTATGTTTGCCAAAAGTTTCATCAAAATGGGCAGAAAAGACTTCAGGAGGAAGTCATCCAGAAATGAAGACAAGCCAAGGTATGATAAAACTCCAACTAAAGAAATTATATGCTTTGGTTGTAGGAAGCCATGACACATTCTACCAGAGTGTCAAGAAAAACAATACAATAAAAGGAGATAAGAAAAAGAATCCAAGAAACACTCCGACAAGCCATCCTCCAGTAAGCACATGAGGAAAGAAAAAGGCTTTGGAGCTGACACCTGGAGTGAGGCAGAAGAAGAATCTTCCTCCTCTAGCTCCAATGAGGATGAGGTAGAAACCAAGGCCAGAGAATTATGTCTGATGGCCATTATTGCTTCAAGCCCTGAATCAGAAGCAAGAAATTTAAGGAGAAGACTAAAACTGTGATCAGGAAATATCATCTTTTGATTTTAATTCTGAAGATTTTAAAATAGAATTCAAATCACTGTGTAATGATCTTATAAAATGTGAGAAGAAAATCAAACAGCTTAGAGAAAGACAACCTGAATATGAAAACTTAATCTCTGAAAATTTAGAAATGAAAGATGAATTAATTAAGTATATCAATCAAATCATTTTTTTGAAAACTAAACTAAGCAAAGCTAAAAAACTTGAAGAAACCCTAAATGGAAGAAGCCTACAAATGGTTGAAATCACTAGCACCCTAAATGCTAGGTTAAATAAGAGTAAACTAGGTTTAGGTGCTTCATCTAGTGAACCACCAATAATCAAGAAAAATAGTATATCTCAACCAGCAAACTTTATTTCAGATAAATGAAAAAAGAATACAGAGCAGGTAGAAAAAGTTAATAAAGTATTAGAACAAATTGAACTAGAAAAGCAGAAGAAACAAGCTCAGAAAAATTAGCATAATCAGAAATCGTCGAACCAAGATCGACGATCACAGTACTTTTCATCGAACGCCAACTGACGATCTCTGAACCCAGAGTTTGAGTTCAATTACTCAACAAAGGGAGATCGACGATATCATAAAACATCGTCGATCAGAGATCGACGATCGTGGAGCACCGATAGTAGCCACTATTATTCTGTAAACCGAGATCGACGAGATCAGCACTGGTCTTCGAACGTAGATCGACGATCTTTACATAAATCGTCGAACCCAAATCATGTTTACTAAAACCATAACTGTAACAAAAATTCTAATATCCAGAAACCAAAACATGTTAATCCATTTTCAAATTGGGTAATTCCACCTAGAAAATTTCACCCCTTAGGCTATAAATGCCAACCTGTATGTTCCTTTCTTTCCAGTTTAAAGTATGAAAAAAGACAAGGACCCAAGGTTACCTTGGACCAGAACATTTAATCTGTTTTCTTGCAGGTAAATAACTATCCTACCACACAGGGCAAGTGGTACTTAAATAGTGGGTGCTCAAAGCACATGATAGGAAGAAAGGACAAGCTAATCAATCATATGTCCAAGCTAGGTCCAAAGGTTATCTTTGGTGATTCCAGCTTTGGTCAGATAGAAGGATATGGAGATTCCTGCATTGGAGATGTTACATTCAGTAAGGTAGGCTATGTGAGTGGTTTGAGACATAACCTCACACCAATAAGCCAGCTATGTGATGCAAGCTATTAGGTTTGCTTTTATGAATCTCAATGCATTATTTCTTTAAATAATAAAACTTTTCTAACAGGATTTAGAAATAGTAACATTTATCTAGTCAATTTTAATTCTGCTAGCTCAGAAATTTGTTTATTTAATCAGATTAGTAATATAATACTCTTTAGCATAAAAGACTAGGTCATGTAAACTTTAAAAACATTTCCAAATTTTCTTGGGACAACCTTGTTAGAGGGTTGTCATCTTGCCCCTACAAGAAGGAAAGCCTTACAGGGCTTGTCTTGTAGGCAAGCAAACAAAAAATAGTTTTAAATCTGTTAATAAGAGTGATTCACCTAGGATTCTATATTTGCTTTATATGGATCATTTTGGACCCATAACTGTATAGAGCTTAGAAGGGAAGTTCTATACTTTAGTTAGTGTAGATGACTTCTCAAGGTTCACTTGGGTTTTCTTCTTGAGACACAAGTCTGATAACTTCAAGGTTATTACAGACTTTCTTAAAGGCATAAGGATTGAGTATTCTACTCCAGTTGTTTTTATCAGAAGTGATAATTGTACTGAGTTTTAAGCTCAGATTGATGTGAAAGCAGCATACGAGCAACTAAAGCGGTTTATGGATTTTCATCCACCTACGTTTGTCGGGGAAATTCCCCAACGCAGGCAGAGGATTGGCTCATAAGAGTGAAGAGGATCCTGACATCGCTCAGGATTGATGAGGGGAATAAATTTACATTAGCCACTTTCCTACTGGAAGGAGAGGCGAGGCTTTGGTGGGATGAGGTCGAGTTGCACGAGTTGGCAGGCAGAGGCATGGGAGAGATATCGATGGAGAAATTCTCTAGATTGTTTTGGGCAAAGTATTTGCCAGTATCGCGGCAAATTGCAATGGAGAATGAGTTCCAATGTCTGGTGTAGGGTGAGCGAACTGCGGATGATTACCTGCATGAGTTTACCAGGCTGGGGAGTTATATGGGTCTACTTTTGCGGAAGAAGCACGGAAGACGAATAGATTCTATGAGGGACTTCGTGATGAGATAAGGTTGGCGCTCCCGAGTTCGGTGAACCAAGTCTTCCAAGCATTAGAAGATACAGCCTGTGCGCTGGAGAAGGATTTGAAATGTGTGCAGGACAAGAAGAACCTAGCGATGGAAAATCCAAAGTTCAAAGTTCCTCATTCGGAACAATCAGAGTTTAGGAAACGGGACAAGAAGAGGTTCAGGCCTGCTGAACAAACGTCTTTGGATGTTAATTCGGGAGAAACTTATGAGTAAGGACGTGTGGATACACGTATAAGTTATAACTGCTGACAGCAGGGTCATATAGCCTGATATTATTTGAGAGGCCCGTCTAAGGGTGAGAAAAAGACCGGTGCATCCTATGAGGAAAAGGGCAAGGCAGTGGCAGAATCCTCTGCATCCCGAGTGCAACCGCGAGTGTACACTCTCGAAGTGCAGGAGCCGCAAAGCTCAAATCATGAAGTACACCATCCTCGCATGTATAATCTGGAATTATAAGAGGTTGTCAAGACGATTACGAAGGACGCGGTTGAGTCGAAATAGAGAAAGAGTGTACTTTAATTTTTAATGTTGTCTGTTGTGTGTAAAAGACTTGGTGTATATTTGCAATAAAGGAATGGTTGTGTTAGTGTTTATTGTTGCGCTAAATTTTGAAATGAAATTTCTATAAGGAGGGAATGGTTGTAACACCCCAAATCCCTATTTGGAGTTCATGCTGGGTGACACGGCCTGGTATATGGGCGTGTCAAGCTCTAGTACTCGAGTGGGTCTCGAGTGTGTATCAAGTGAGGCACACAGCCTGGGACACGGGCATGTCCCATGACGTGTCCTTCACTGTGTGTGTCGCGAGGTCTCGACACAGCACAGTCGACGATCGTCGAGAGGCGATACGGCTAGGGACACTGGTGTGTCCCAGGGCGTGTCCTGCTCGGGTAGATAGTCAGGCTGTGTCAAGTGTGCCACACGGCCTATGACACGGGTGTGCCACAGGGGTGTATTTGGAACACAACCAAGGACACGGGCGTGTGCCTTAGCCGTGTCCTTTTCGGGAGTGTTGTGCCTGTGTCGATTGAGGGACACGCCCCTCAACACGGGAAAGTACCTTGTGACACAGGCGTGTTAGGGCTTGACACGGGCGTGTCTTAGCCCGTGTCCTGGTCTGGATTGAGTCGGTTCCTTAGCTGCTTAGGAAATGCGACCTGTGACATGGGTGTGTCACAGGCTATGTCAACCCAAAAATAGATATTTGAGGGCAGATCGTGGCCGTCCATTTACTTCATCTTGGATCCTTGGTCCAAGCTTCTTCCTGCAGAGATAAGGATAAGGAATGAGATGGATTTCTCATTATACTTATGGCCATTCTCTTTCTAAGCTAGAGAGAAGGGAGAGCTTGGAGGAGTAGGAGAAGAGATCCATCTGCCGAAGGGGCATCAGGGGTCCGACTTGAGATCCCAGGCCAGCATTGTGGAGGGAAGGCTATCGCGGTGATTTCAAACCGGCCAGTTTGTCATGGCTCCAAAGCGATCGTCAAGGGTAACGATCACCTTCTTGGACAAGTGAAGTTCTACTTTATTCATGTGCATGGGATCCTCCACCAAGAGGTAGAAAACATAAGCGATTCCAACGATTGAGCTTGCATCTAGATCCGGAAGTGTGTAGTACAGAATAGGCATGTTATGTGAAGCCCATCTGGACAGATTGTCTGGATTGGTGATGCTGCGTGTTGGAACCCTTTTTTGATTTGGGCTAGGTCCAATCTTAGGTTGTTGACACATATGTATAGCCAGGTTCAATGTCTAGGTCTAAGATAGTCTCTACAGGTCAGACTTCTCAAGACCAGCTGTGGACTTTTCTCTCCAAGATCTAGAACTTATAATAAATCTGTGAATTTCATATCAGTTCGGACTTTCGTCGAACTTAGCTCGACGATCATTGATCTCCGATCGACAATCTCAGAGATTTGTCTCTGAACTAAGCTCGACGATCTACGAGCTCAGGTCGATGATTTCTCTTTTGTTCATAGTATTCTCAGATCGCAGATAGTTGATCTCAGATCAACGATCTTCCAGCTCAGATCGATGATCTTTATTTGTGCCCATCTTCTTTTTCTTAACAGTTGTCTTGAAGATTTATTTCCTACTTCATTGATTCTATTTATGTCAAATAATCTCTGCTAGTTAATGCTGACATTCTTAAGGCATATAGCCATTTCTTTTCTGCATTAACGATGGTATTTCACAGAGTTATTATTTCTACTTATTTGCCAAGATAGTTGGGGAGAAAATTGAATGCAACAATTAGTAGCCTTCTCTCCTCATTTTCTGCAGTAATCTAAGGAATGTTTTTGAATCTCAAGTATAGACATTCAGACTGGTTAATTGATAGACAAGCAGATTCAGAAAGAGACTCTCAGAGGACACAAGCATTTCTATAATAGCTCTCAGAATTCTCCATTTTGCTCTAAGAAAAAGAAGAAGAACAACAAATTTTCATCTTGAGTCTTCTTCAGTTTTATCTTCAGGAATCTACAGAGATAGAAAATCAACATCATTCTATAGATTCTGAAGAGCAAGAACACCAGTCTATTGAAGATCTTCACCCTGGACAAAGCTTCCATCTTCCTGAACCTACTCAATATCTCAGGGGGAGCTTTGGCATCATGAAATCCATATAGTCTTCTCATTTGCTTTGAGAAAGAGAAGACTACCATCTATTTGCTTTTACCTCTCTTGTACAGGGTTATTACTCCCTTCAAAAGTAAACTCTTTGGTGATAGGGTACCTAATCAAAAACCTATTAGTTTTTAGGCACCTAATCAAAAGCCTGAAGGGTTTCTAAATCTACCTAAAGCAGATCTTGTGGTGATAGGGCGACTGATCAAAAACCTTAGTGGATTCCTAGGATGTACCCAGATTTGGGGAACCACTATAATTTTCTTTTGTTGTCTGGTTGCTCATCCTTATTTATTTTCTGATGTGCTTTGTTTTTGTGATTTATTTTCTTCTCCTATACTTATAAGTAACGCCTATTTTAATTCCGCTATAAAAATATATTAAAAGTTTTTAATACTCTATTCCCGCCCTCTAGAGTAGATTATATATATCCCCTCAGTTTTAATTGGTATCAAAGGGTGTGTTTTTTTATTGGTTATACAGGCTAACACCTGAACCTGAAGATCCTTGATAGATCCTTGTCTCTCCTTCTTTCTTTTTTTATAAACCATGGCTCAAAATAAAGATTATGCAAGCACCAGACCTCCAGTGTGCAACCTGAACAAGTTTGGCATGTGGAAGGCAAGAATCAAGCTTTATATGAACTCTATTGATGAAGATATTTTCAACTCTATCTTGACAGGACCACCAACTCCAGTGGCCTCCACTCCTTCAACTTCAACAAATCTTAGTGCAGTCCCACCTCAAGATTATACTGATGACATGAAAAAGGCAAAGATTGTTTATGCAAGGGCCATGAACATTCTTGCTCAAATAATGTCAGATGAAATCTTCCAAAAGGTGGCTGAATGCACCTCTGCAAATTCAATTTGGGATTCTCTCAACCAGATGGTTGCTGGCTCAGCAGATGAGAGAAAGTATAGAAGATAAACTCTCATCTCATAGTATGAGAATTTCAAGAAAGATGAAGCTGAATCTATCAGTGACATGTACAACAGATTAAGCTCCATCATCAGTGAGTTGAAGAACTTGGATAAAGACATCTCTCTCACAGAGGTTAATGACAAGATCCTAAGGTGTTTCCCAAGCTCATGGGACTCCAAGATCTGGCCAATTAAAGAGGCCAGAAGCTTAAATGAGGTTTCCACAGAATCTCTCCTGGGAAAGCTCGAATCCTATGAGCAGTTAATCAAATATAGGGAAGCTGTAGAACAAAGGACTCCTCCATCAGCAAGGAAGGATCACAACATTGCATTCAAAGCCTCTAAAGAATCAGAAGTAACACCTTCCAATGATGAGCTATTTAGTATGTTTGCCAAAAGTTTCTTCAAAATGGGCAGAAAAGACTTCAGGAGGAAGTCATCCAGAAATGAAGACAAGCCAAGGTATGATAAAACTCCAACTAAAGAAATTATATGCTTTGGTTGTAGGAAGCCTGGACACATTCTACCAGGAGTGAGACAGAAGAAGAATCTTCCTCCTCCAGCTCCAGTGAGGATAAGGAAGAAACCAAGGCCAAAGAATTATGTCTGATGGCCATTAATGCTTCAAGCCCTGAATCAGAAGTAGAAGATTCAGGAGAAGACTCTGACTATGATCAGGAAATATCATCTTTTGATTTTAATTCCGAAGATTTTAAAATAGAATTCAAATCACTGTGTAATGATCTTATAAAATCTTAGAAGGAAATCAAACTGCTTAGAGAAAGACAACCGAAATATGAAAACTTAATCTCTGAAAATTTAAAAATGAAAGATGAATTAATTGAGTATAGAAATCAAATCATTTTTCTAAAAACTGAACTAAGCAAAGCTAAAAAACTTGAAGAAACCCTAAATGGAAGAATCCTACAAATGGTTGAAATCACTAGCACCCTAAATGCTAGGTTAAACAAGAGTAAACTAGGTTTAGGTGCTTCATCTAGTGAACCACCAATAATCAAGAAAAATAGCATATCTCAACAAGTAAACTTTATTTCAGATAAAGGAAAAAAAGAATACAGAGCAGGTAGAAAAAGTTAATAAAGTATTAAAACAAATTGTACTAGAAAAGCAGAAGAAATAAGCTAAGAAAAATAAGCCTAATAAGAAATCGTTGAACAAAGATCGACGATCACAGTACTTTCCGTTGAACGCCGACCGACGATCTATGAACCCAGAGTTTGAGTTCAATTACTCAGCAAAGGGAGATCGACGATATCATCAAACATCGTCGATCAGAGATCGACGATCGTGGAACACAGATAGTAGCCACTATTATTCTATAAACCGAGATCGACGAGATCAGCACTGGTCTTCGAACGTAGATCGACGATCACTACATAAATCATCGAACCCAAATCATGTTTACAAAAACCATAACTGTAACAAAAATTATAATATCCAGAAACAAAAACATGTTAATCAATTTTCAAATTGGGTAATTCCACCTAGATAATTTCACCCCTTAGGTTATAAATGCCAACCTATATGTTCCTTTATTTCAAGTTTCAAGTATGAAAAGAGACAAGGACCCAAGGTTACTTGGGACCAGAACATTTAATCTGTTTTCTTGCAGGTAAAGAACTATCCTACCACACAGGACAAGTGGTACCTGGATAATGTGTTGGATCCCTAGTTGGATTTGGGCTAGGTTCACTAAATTAGGATATGACCCAACATGTATAGATCAGGGTCATGACTATGTCTTAGAGTCTAAGTCAAGTCCTTAGAATCAACAGTACAAAGGACCAGCCTCAAACACTGCCAAAGACTCAAGACTTAGAGAATTCAAGTTTTAGAAAAAGGAGATCTATGTTCGTCGATCTCCGATTGACGATTTTGTTCTCAGCTCGACTAAATCAAATACAATTCTCTGATCTAAGCTCGACGAACTTAGATCTCAGCTCGACGAACTATGGACAAAGTGATAACTCCTTTAGTCAAACTTCAGTCAACAAACTAAGAACATCAGCTAGACGAACTCTGTCCACTTTAACTCTCAGAGCCAAAGATCACTCAACGATCTCACTGCCAGATAAATATTTCAACACTCAACATCAGAAAATATTCTAAGTACAAACTGCAGACTCAGCTCGACGATCTCAGTCTTCAGCTCGACGAACTTGATGCACAGAAGAAGAAAGTTATCAAGCAGCATTCAGAGTTCAACGATCTTGGATCTCAGCTCGACGAACAGCCATTCTCGGGTCGACGAACTCAGAGCACAAAATCTGCCAGTTTATGCATAACAGTTGTTCGCTGATCTCTGGTCGACGAAAACTGTAAGACATATTGTTATTTATTCTTTCTTTTTCTGTCTCCTTATTTTATATCTATTATAGGATGTTAATTTCTTGGATAATCAATGCTCTTATATCCTTTGAATCAAGCCATTACCGCCAGCATTGATTGCAAATATCCTCCATGGAATTAATTGCTTATATCTCGGGATAAACATAAAATAGAATATATGACAACATACTTGCCGTTTTCATTTTCCGAAATTTCGGCTAAACTTTAATTAAAGGTTTTTGAATTCGAACTTGAGGCAGTTATAGAGCATATAATCTCTCAGCAAAAAAGAAGCAAGATAAGCAGAAACCTTTAAGAATACAGAACTATTTGAAAAACCACAAGTTCAGTGTATACAGCTCTCTGAAGAAAAATCAACTACTCTCAAAAGAATAAGAAAGAACAACAATCACTATCAAGAGTCTTTCTTCTCCTTCTTTGTTTTCTGGGATCTCAAGTGACAAAAATATTCAAATCAGTCAAAGAATCTCAGAAAGTAGATCTTATAGCAGAACGCCTACTCACCCTTTGCAAAGCTTCCACTCCTGAACCATTCAAGATCTCAGGGGGAGTTTTGACAACATCACAGAATCCACAAAGTCTTCTCATTTTTATTTGAGAAAAGAAGACTTTAATCAACCTCTCTTCCCCACCTCTGTACAGGGTTTTAATTCCCTTCAAAATTATTCTGGTTGCAAGTTTCCTTCCAAAGGACTTGGGTTGGTTTTTGAGCACCTGATCAAAAGCTCATTGGTGGCAGTCACCTGATCAAAACTGGTAGTGTATTCCTACCTAGGGTGGTAGAAGAGTGGATGTACCCAAGTTTGGGGAACCACTATAAAATTTTTGTGTTGTCTGTGTGGCTGTGATTTTCCTGTGAGCTTGTGTTGTGATATAATTTCCTGTGCTGTGATATATTTTGCTGTGTAGCTTAGTAACCTTTTCTCTAATTCACTTACTGCACTTGTACACTTATACACTTATATCATAGTAATATATTTGATTAAAGACTTATTAATTCTGCAAAAATCAAAAAGACTTTAACATCTCTATTCACCCCCCCCCCCCTCTAGAGTTGTTCAAAGCTTACCCTCTCTTTCAATTGGTATTAGAGGGTGGTTAATCACAACATATAGGCTCACAAATGGATTAATCAAGATCCTCAGGATAAACACTGAATAAGTCTTACTAGTTTCTCAGTTTAAATTTTACTTTCTGATATCATGGCACAAAACAAGGATTATGCCAGCACCAGACCTCCAGTTTGCAACTTGCAAAAATTTGGAATCATGATGGAAATAATCAAACTTTATATGAACTCTATTGATGAGTACATTTTTAATTCCATCTTGACAGGACCACCAGCTCCAGTGGCCTCTACTTCAACCCGAGTAAATCTCAGTGCAGTGCCTCCTCCAGATCAAACTGATGCACATAAGAAAGCAAAGATTGCTGATGCCAGAGCTATGAACATACTAGCCCAAACTATGTCAGATGACATATTTCAGAAAGTTGTTGAATGCACATCTGCCAAAGCAATTTGGGATTCCCTCAACCAAATGGTAGTAGGATCTGCTGATGAGAGGAAAGATAGAAGATTAAACCTCATATCCCAATATGAGAATTTCAAGAAAGATGAAGCAGAATCTGTGGAAGTAATGTATAACAGGGTGAGCTCCATCATATGTTAGCTCAGAACACTAGACAAAGAAATTACTCTGACTAAGGTCAATGACAAGATCCTCATGTGCTTCCCTAGCACTTGGGACTCTAGAATCTGGCCCATCAGAGAAGCCAAAAGCATGGCTGAAATCTCAACAGAATCTCTGCTTGGAAAGCTCAAATCCTATGAGCAATTGATCAAGTCAAGAGAAGCTGCAGTTGAACCAAAGGCTCCAACACCCACCAGGAAGGAACAGAGCTTAGCATTCAAAGCTGTAGAAGAATCTCCTAGCTTGCTAGTCAATGAAGAACTCATGAGTCTCTTTGCTAAGAGATTCTATAAAATGGAAAGGAAGGACTTCAGGAGGAAGCCTTCAAGGAATGAAGATAAACCCAGGTATGACAAGACCCCTTCTAAAGAGGTTGTCTGTTTTGGGTGCAGGAAACCTGAACACTTCATCTCATAATGCCCATAAGTCAAAAAGAAAGACAGAAGGCAAGAAAACTAACGAAGACATCAGCATAGCAAGGCCTCCTCCAGCAAGTACAAAAAGAAGGAGAAGGGCTTTGTAGCTGAAACCTGGAGTGATACTAAAGATAAAACATCCTCCTCTAGTTCCAGTGAAGATGATGAAGAAGAAAAGAAGGCAAGGGAAAGTTTGCCTTATGATAATAAATGCAGGAAGCAGCAGATCAGATTCAGAAGAATCAGATAATGAAGAATTCCTCTCTAAAGAGGATTAGGTAATTGCTTCCTATGACTTTCAATCTAAAGAATTTCAATATGAATTTAAACTCTTGTGTTTAGACCTAATAGGATCTGAGAAGGAAATCAAACTTCTCAGGGAAAAACTTTTAAAACAAGAAAAAATCATTGTTGAAAGTGAAAAATTAACTGAAGAATTAAGCTTAGCCAATCAACAAAAAGTTTTTCTAAAATCTGAATTATGTAAGGCTAAGGAACTAGAAGAATCCCTGAATGATAGAATCTTACAACTGTTAGATATAACTAGCACAGTTAATACAAGATCTAATAATAACAAACTAGGATTATGAGCCTCATCTAGTGAACCAATCCTAATTCAGAAAAATAAATTGTCAAAACCTATTAACTTCATCTCTGAAAATGGTAAGAAAATACTGAACAGGAAGAGAAGGTTAACAAAGTTCTTAAATAGTTAGAACTTAATAAAACCTATCAGAAAAGGGAAAACAAACAACATAACTATGTTCAGCATATTTCGTCGAACGCAGAACGATGAAATGGGTATGGTTCGTCGACCTCAGAATGACGAACCCTGAATCCAAATAATAATGTAAACTATTCTTCGAACTGGGATCGACGAAATCAGTATGGTTCGTCGACCAGAGATCGACGTTTCTGGGGCTATGAGAATGGATACCTCCATTCTTCGAGTAGAGATCGAAGAACCCAACCCAGATCGTCGAGCTCAGATCGACGAACATACTCAAATTTATCAAACTCAGTTTATAACCAGAGTAACCTAAAAACTGATAAACCCTTTAATCACTTTAGTCAATGGGTCATACCTCCTAGAAAGTATCAACCTTTAGGTTATAAGGATCATCTGAATGTTCATTTATTTCAATATTCAGTTATGTTAAACAACAATGACCCAAAGTAACCTGGGTCAAAAACTACTAATCCTTTTGCAGGTAGAAGAGAACCCTGTCACTCAAAACAAGTGGTACTTGGATAGTGGTTGCTCTAAACATATGACAGGTTGCAAGGAATGCCTTATCAACTATAAAGTCAAGATTGGACCTAAAGTAATCTTTGGGGACTCAGGCTTTGGACTGACTGAAGGCTATGGAGACTTCAATTATGGAGCTATCACATTCAAGAAAGTGACCTATGTAAATGGTCTTAAGCATAACCTGATATCAGTAAGCCAATTATGTGATATAAGTTATCAAGTAAGCTTCACTAACTCTTTGTGTCTTATTTCTTTAAACAACACAACTTTTTAAACAGGAATTAGACAAGGCAACATCTACTTAGTAAATTTTGAATCAGCTAAATGTTAAATTTTCTTATTCAATCCGATTAGCATTCAAACTAGCTTATGACACAAAAGACTAGGACATGTAAACCATAAAAATATAGCTAGGTTATCTAAAGATAATCTTGTTAGAGGTTTACCTTCTGGTCACAATAAGAAGGAAGGCCTCTGCAGGGCTTGTCAACTAGGAAAGCAAACTAAATCTAGTTTTAAATCCATTAATAAGAGTGATTCACCTAGAATCTTGTACTTAATCCATATGGACCTTTTTGGCCCTATTGCAGTACAAAGTCTAGGAGGAAAGTCTTATACATTAGTTATTGTAGATGATTTCTCAAGATTCACATGGGTTTTCTTTTGGAGAACTAAGTCAGATACTTTTAAGGTTCTTACAGATTTTCTCAAGAACATACAGATTGAGTATTCTACTCAAGTTGCATTGATTAGAAGTGATCATGGTACTGAGTTTGGATCTCTTTTATGCTAGAGTTCTGTAAGAAGGAAGGTATCAGACATTGTTTCTCAGCTCCAAGAACTCATCAACAAAATGGGGTATTTGAAAGGAAGAATAGGGAACTCATTGAAGCTACAGGTACCTTGCTTGCAAATACTTACATGTCTCTTTCCTATTGGGCAGAGGCAGTAAGAACAACAAATTATGTCCTGAATAGAAGCATAATACATAAACTAAAGCTTAAGACTCCCTATGAACTACTCAAAGGGAAGAAACCTATAATAACCTATTTTAAAGTATTTGGATGTATATGCTATATTCACAATAATGACAAGAAACATCTTAGAAAGTTTGAAGCTAAGGCTGCAATGGGAATTTTTCTAGGATATTCCCAAGTCAGCAAGGCATATAAGGTGTTTAATAAATCAACATAAAAAATTAAGGAATCTATGCATGTAACATTTGATGAATCTAATATATTTTACAAGGTGAGAGACATCCTTACCAATAATAATCTGCAGGTACAAAATTTGTGTGAGAGTTTGGATGATCTAAATCTTACTTCAAAGTATGAATCACATCCCTCTCCACAAGCTATATCAGAAGTTGAAAGTGAAGAAGAGACTGTGGAAGCAGTTCAATTTCCGCCAACAGTAGATACAATTCCACAAGTGGAATTAAATCAAATAACTAGTGCTGAACCAACTCCACCAAATGATCTTGTCACACTTAGGGATCACCCTATATCTCAAGTAATTGGAGACATATTATTAGGAGTGCAGACAAGACATCAACTCAACCCTAATGTGATCCTTGCCTGCTTTCTCTCTCAAATTGAGCCTCAATCCATATCTGATGCAGAGAAAGATCCAAACTGGATCACTGCAATGCAAGAGGAACTCAACCAGTTTGAGAGGTGTAGAGTTTGGGACTTAGTTCCAAGGCCCAGGTGCTATCCAGTAATTGGGACTAAGTGGGTATTCAGAAACAAACTTTATGCCCAAGGTGTGATAGTGAGGAACAAGGCAAGGCTTATTGCTCAAGGATACAGGCAAGAGGAAGGAATTGATTAAGATCAAACCTTTGCTCCAGTTGCCAGACTTGAAGCTATAAGGATTTTCTTAGCTTATGCAGCATTCAAAAAGTTTAAAGTCTACCAGATGGATGTGAAAAGTGCATTCCTGCATAGAGAACTCAAAGAAGAGGTGTATGTTAAACAACCACAAAGTTTTATATCTCCATCTCATCCCTCTTATGTTTTTAAATTGCATAAGGCTCTCTATGGTTTAAAGCAAGCTCCAAGAGCTTGGTATGTGACCTTAGCCAGCTTTCTTTTAGAGCATGGTTTTTCTAGAGGCATGGTAGATATAACTCTTTTTACAAAACTGCACCATGATAAAATTCTCTTAGTGCAAATATATGTAGATGACATAATTTTTGGTTCTACAGATCCCAAACTGTGCAAAAGATTTTCTGATTTAATGCACTCAAGGTTTGAGATGAGTAGCATGGGTGAGTTATCATATTTCCTTGGTATCCAAGTGAAACAAACCCCTGAAGGGATCTTCATCTCTCAATCTAAATATACTAAAAAGCTTATTAAGAAGTTTGGGATGAATGATGCCTCTGCCATGAAAACTCCCATGGCTGCCAATGCTGTTGTAGATGCTGATGAATCGGGAAAACCAGTTGATCAGACCATATATAGGGCCATTGTTGGATCCCTACTGTATTTGACAGCAAGCAGACTAGATATTATGTTTGTCACATGTCTTTGTGCTAGGTTCCAGGTGAACCATAAAGAATCTCACCTTATTTTCTTGAAAAGGATTTTATGATATATAAAAGGTTGTCCAGATTTAGGCTTCTAGTATTCAATAGAATCATCATTTATGTTAACTGGATTCTCTGATGCTGATTATGCTGGATGCAGAGTAGACAGGAAAAGCACCTCTAGAACTTGTCAGTTCCTTGGTGACAGACTTGTATCTTGGTTCTATAGAAAACAAACATCTGTTTCAACATCCACTACTGAAGCTGAATATTTGCCTTCAGGCAGTTGCTGTTCACAAATTTTGGGGATACAAAACCAACTACTGGATTATGGTGTCAACTTAAATAATTAAACTATTCTATGTGATAATACAAGTGCTATTTCAATTGCACCAAATCTAGTATTGCATTCTAAAACCAAGCATATAGACATCAGACACCACTTCATTAGAGATTGTGTTGACAAACAAAAGATTAAACTTGATTTTATCTCTACTGATTTGGAAAGAGCAGATATATTCACTAAGCTATTGGACTCATCCAAGCATCTATTCTTTGTCAATCAGCTTGGTATGATAAATGGTCAGGATTTAATCTAATGCTCTGTCTCTAGTCAATGAATTGTCTCTGTTCGTCGACCTAAGATCGATGAACTGATAACTATTCTTGAGATTTTTCGATGACCTGAGCTCGACGAAATCTCTTTGTGAAGTGCTTTTCGTTGACCCGAGATCGACGAACTTACTTCAGAAACCTTTCGTCGACAAGAGATCGACGAAATATCTTATATCCTTCAGACTGAGTTCGACGAACTGTTTAACCTTCATTTATTTTGTCGACCTCAGAACGAAGATTTTTTTTTCTTTTTCGTGGACCGGAGCTTGTCGGTTCATATTTTGGAAAACCTTATATTTAGGTTTTCTTCAACCTCCGTCCCACGCTTTCAGTTCCCTTTGCACTTGATCGTCATTTTCCATTTGCAGGTGCTTTCATGGCGATTCCCGCTGGTTCTCTCACTGCCATGAAATTTGATGTTGGTTTCGACATAGACTTTGAATCATTCAAGTATTCTGATCCAGTTTTCCTGAAAAATCTCCAACTACTAGAAGAACAACAACTGAAGACTCTTCTCTCAACCCGAATCAAGATATCTGCCACAGAAATCAGGGAATGGGTGTATACAGCTACTGTCGATGAGAACAAGATGACTGGCACCATTGCGGGTAATGTAATTTCTCTTACCCCTGATATTATTACTGAAATTTTTGGATTGAAAAATGGTGAGGAGAATTTAGAAATTGATTCTGAAGAGTTTTATTTAATGCTAAATACTTAGGGGTATTCTAGAGACACCCCAAACAAGCTCCTGAAGAAACTTCTGTCTGCCGAGTATAAATTTCTCGCAGATATAGTTGGGAAAGTATTGCTAGGGAAGCACACTCTGCATGATTATATCACCAGGCATCAGTTCCTGGTCATGTGCGCCATTATAAATAAGAAAGCTGTGAACTGGGCACAGATTCTGTTCGATTTGATCACAAAGAAGAACAGCAAGAAAGAGGTATGCTTTGGAAGGATCCTAGGGATCTTCCTAAAGGAAAAGGCTGCAGGATCCCTGGTCTCCTCGACCATATCCATCAATGCCTCAAAGAGACTCACCTGTGCTCTTTTTCGCAAGTGGGAGAGGACCATCACCAAGCCAACTAAGGCTACCTCCTCCTCCACTAAAACTTCCAAGAGTACAAGGGCTACACCAGCCTCTCCCCACCCCACTTAACGGCTCCCTTCCACCTCTCCACCACCTCCTTCCCCTCCAGTTTCATCCCAATTACAAGTCCCACCAACCCCACCCTCTACTATCATCCACATCCATACTCCAACACCACCAGCATCTCCACTTCCCTCTTCCCCAACACATCTACCATCTCCTCCTCCTTCACCTCAACCTGACACCTCCATCCCTACACCACCTCCATCCCATCTACCATCTCATCTGGTTGATATCCCCACATAAACCTATGCTCCCTCCCCTCCTTTAACTTGCTCTCCTCTCCCCTAAACTCTCCATCTCCACAAAATGACTTCCCCTTAGAAACTCCACTTCAACCTCCACCTCCATCAACCACATCTACTCCTTCAGCTACTGCCCCACCATCTGCCTCTCCAACCCTTGATTCCTCTCTTACCACCAATCTCATCAATCTTCTTACCCCACTACTCAAAACCCTTATAACATATGCCATTTCTCCTCTAGCTGCCTCCATCTCATCTCTTGCTACCCAAATATCTGCCCTCACCACTGCTCCATCTTCAGTTGGGTGCCTGGCTTCAACACATACTGAAACCAGGCAGGGGGAGATACTTGATAAAGAAGTAGCAGCAGCAGTAGTAGGACCAGCAGCAATAGAACCAGTTGTACAGATATCAGATACAACAGACATGGATACAGAAGAAGAAGAAGATTTATTAGATTTTATTCATTTTATTGAAACTGACATGGACATTGATGAGTCAGTTATACTAACAATAAATACTGTTTGTGATATCTCTATTAATCCCACAGTAGACTTGATGAGTTTGTTACGTTCTTTTGATATAGCTCATCACTGTCTTCCTCCAGCTGAGTATACCAAGCCATCATTAGCAATTATTCCATATTCTTCCCCAATAAGCCCTGATGTTGTCAAACAACTAAAGGCCAGTTTTAGCATTCCTGCCACTCCATCCTCTAGACAGATTGCCTCCCAAATTGTGTCTACTCCTATGGCCCCAGTCTTTGTAATGGATGATTCTCCAGTACCAGATCTGGATGCATTGATTATGGCTGACATAGAGGAAGAAAAGAAGTTAGCTGCTCAGAGAACAGAAGTATACAGTTCTATAGTTCACTCCCAAGTTCCAACTCATGCAACAAAGAAAACAAGCTCTGATGAAGCACTAAGAGAGATTGATGCCATGTATGACAATCCTAAATCCTCTGATTATGATGATGATGATGATGAGGAATCTAAGAAAGGGAAAATCTCTAAGAAAAGGAAGGCTCCACCTCCTCCTGCTCCCAAACCTGGAAACACTAATGATACTCCCTACTATATCCTACAAAAAATAACCCCATACAAGGGAATGCTGGCCTGGATATGGCTCTCAAAGAATGAACAAAAGGACAGGAAGAAAAGTAGGAGGTACTCTCCTCCCCCAGCTTATAAATATAGGAAGGATCCCCCTCCTCCTCCTCCACCAGCTGCTGGTGCTTTTAAAATCAGCTCTCAAAAGTCAGATGCACCCTCCAAGCCCTCATTAACCCGAACTTATCAGAGGAAGGAAAGGCAATCTAGAAAGCAATCACTTGGAAGCAGTCAGCAAAGAAGTACTAGCTGCACAGAATAGATAAAAGAAATAGTATATCAGAAACCAGAATTCTCTACTCCTCAACCACAGGCTGGACAAAGAAGACACTCTGTATCACATAAAACAAAGGAAAATACAGTGAAGTTGCATCTCCAAAATCACTGTACACTCAAAGTAGTGAAAGCCAGATTGCAACAAACTTCCAAGAACAGTCAACACAATTCAGGCCTGTCACCCTGCTACCCTCTCAAGAAGATCAGTCACCTGTTAGTCAGGATGACGATCCAAACTTCAAGATGGCCAGGCTTCAAGAATTGATTGCTCTATCACAGATGAAAAAGGCCAGTAAAGAAGGTCAGGATCAAACTAAATTTTCTACAATATCTACTTATAGAGAAAAAGAACTTGAAAGACTTCAGGTGAGCAAGAAATTGTTTGACCCTGCTTATTATATGGCTAGATATCCAGAGGCAATTGTTCCCAGAACTTCAACCCAGACAGTGATTGTGAGCAGTAGATCTATATATATCCAAAAGAGAAGCTGTCAATCCTAACAGGGAGATTATATTTACCAATCCTAAAGAAAAGAAGAAAGAAGAAAAATCCAAGAAGTAAAAACAGAAAATCCTGAAGAAGATTTTCTACTTGTCTTTGGTATACTTTGTTAAACTATGTTTTCTATTACAAAGTTGACTATGTAAATATATCTGTTGCATTTGTTGTCAAAGTATCTGTCAGATATATATTGTATTTCTACTTTGTATATTTTCGGGTATTGAGTCTGTAATTAGTGACCTCACCCAAATAAGGGGAGATTGTTGGATCCCTAGTTGGATTTGGGCTAGGTTCACTAAATCAGGAAATGAGCCAACGTGTATAGATCAGGGTCATGACTATGTCTTAGAGTCTAGGTCCAGTCCTTAGAATCAACAGTACAAAGGACCAGCCTCCAACACTGCCAAAGACTCAAGACTTAGAGAATTCAAGTTTTGGAAAAAGAAGATCTACATTCGTCGTTCTCCGATCGACGATTGTAGTTCTCAGCTCGACTAACTCAGAGACAATTCTCTGAGCTGAGCTCGACGAACTTAGATCTCAGCTCGACAAACTCTGTACAAAGTGATAACTCCTCTAGTCAAACTTCAGTCAACGAACTATGAACATCAGCTAGACGAACTTTGTCCTCAGGTCGACTAACACTTCTACTCTCAGAGCCAAAGATCACTCAACGCTCTCAATGCCAGATCAATACTTAACCACTCAACATCAGAAAATATTCTAAGTCCAGACTGCAGACTCAGCTCGACGATCTCAGACTTCAGCTCGACGAACTTGATGCACATAAGAAGAAAGTTATCAAGCAGCATTCAGAGTTCGACGATCTTTGATCTCAGCTCGACGAACAGCCATTCTCAGGTCGACGAACTAAGAGCACAGAATCTGCCAGTTTATGTAGTGCAGTTGTTCGCTAATCTCTGGTCGACAAAAACTGTAAGACATATTGTTATTTATTCTTTCCTTTTCTGTCTCCTTATTTTATATCTATTCTAGGCTGTTAATTCCTAAGATAATAAATGCTCTTATATCCTTTGAATCGAGCCGTTATTGGCAGCATTGATTGCAAATATCCTCCATGGAATTAATTGCTTATATCTCAGGACAGACATAGAATAGAATATATGATAGCATACTCGCCGTTTTCATTTTCCGAGATTTCGGCTATGCATTAATTGCAGGTTTTTGAATTCGACCTTGAGGCAGTTATGGAGCATATAATATCTCAGCCAAAAATAAGCAAGATACACATTGAAACCTTTCAGAATACATAACTTTTTGAAAAACCACAACTGCAGTGCATACAGCTCTCTGAAGAAAAATCAACTGCTCTCAAAAGAAGAAGAAAGAACAACAATCACTATCAAGAGTCTTTCTTTTCCTTCTTTATTTTCTTTGATCTCAAGTGACAAAAATATTCAAATCAGTCAAAGGATCTCAGAAAGTAGATCTTACAGCAGAAGGCATACTCACCCTTTCCAAAGCTTCCACTCCTGAACCATTCAAGATCTTAGGGGGAGTTTTGACAACATCACAGAATCCACAAAGTCTTCTCATTTTTATTTGAGAAAAGAAGACTTCAATCAACCTCTCTTCCCAATCTCTGTACAGGGTTTTAATTCTCATCAAAATAATTCTGGTTGCAAGTCTCCTTTTAAAAGACTTGGGTTGGTTTTTGAGCACCTGATCAAAAGCTCATTGGTGGCAGTGACCAGATCAAAACCAGTAGTGGATTCCTACCTAGGGTGGTAGAAGAGTGGATGTACCCAAGTTTGGGGAACCACTATAAAATTCTTGTGTTGTCTGTGTGGCTGTGATTTTCCTATGTGCTTATGCTGCGATATAATTGCCTGTGTTGTGATATATTTGTTGTGTAGCTTAGTAACCTTTTCTCAAATTCACTTGCTGCACTTGTACACTTATACACTTATATCATAGTAACATATTTGATTAAAGACTTGTTATTTATGCAAAAATCAAAAAAGACTTTAACAACTCTATTCCCCCCCCCCCCTCTAGAGTTGTTCAGAGCTTACCCTCTCTTTCATAGTGGGTGCTCAAAGCACATTACAGGAAGAAAGGACAAGCTAATCAATCATAAGTCCAAGCTAGGTCCAAAGGTGATCTTTGGTGATTCCAGATTTTGTCAGACAGAAGGATATGGAGATTTTTGCATTGGAGATGTTACATTCAGCAAGGTAGCCTATGTGAGTGGTTTGAGACATAACCTCATACAAATAAGCAAGCTATGTGATGCAAGCTATCAGGTTTGCTTTTCTGAATCTCAATGCATTATTTCTTTAAATAGCAAAACTGTTCTAACAGGATTTAGACAAGGTAACATTTACCAAGTCAATTTTAATTCTGCTAGCTCAGAAATTTGTTTATTTAATCAGATTAGTAATATAATACTCTTTAGCCTAAAAGACTAGGTCATGTAAACCTTAAAAACATTTTCAAATTATCTTGGGACAACCTTATTAGAGGGTTGCCATCTTGCCCCTACAAGAAGGAAAGCCTTTATCGGGCTTGTCTAGTAGGCAAGCAAACTAAAATTTATTTTAAATCTGTCAATAAGAGTGATTCACCTAAGATTCTGTATTTGCTTCATATGGATCTTTTTGGACCCATTTCTTTACAGAGCTTAGGAGGGAAGTTCTATACTTTAGTTATTGTAGATGACTTCTCAAGGTTCACTTGGGTTTTCATCTTGAGACACAAGTCTGATAACTTCAAGGTTCTTACAGACTTTATTAAAGGCATAAGGATTGAGTATTCTACTCCATTTGTTTTGATCAGAAATCAGAATTGTACTGAGTTTGAATCTCTTCCCATGCAAAGATTCTTTGAGATGGAAGGTATCAAGCATTGTTTCTCTGCTCCTAGAACTCCTCAACAAAATGGGGTAGTTGAAAGGAAGAACTGAACACTCAGTAAAGCTACAAGTACATTACTTGCAGATGCTTTCATGCAACTATCCTATTGGGCAGAGGCTGTGAGCACAACGAACTATGTCGTGAACAGAAGTTTGATACACAAACATAAGGGCAAGACTCCCTATGAATTGCTCAAAGGGAAGAAACCTAAAATAGTTTATTTTAGAATCTTTGGTTGCATTTGTTATATTCACAACAATAACAAGAAACATCTTAGAAAGATTGAAAACAAAGCTACAAAGGGAAATTTTCTAGGATATTCCCTAGATAGCAAGGCATATTGTGTGTTTAATAAAGGGTGTTGTTACTAGCAAACCCATTTTGGTTTCTAGCAAACCCTCATTTTTCAAAATGGTTATTTGAAAACCATTTTGTTACTAGCAAACCAACATAATTTTTTTTAAAAAAAAATTAATTATGTTTAAAACATTCATTCTTTCAAAATAACCCGATACATATAATGACATTTCAAATAATTTCAAATGTATTCATTCAACCACTTATGTTAGCATTATAGATGAGTTTAAATGCCGCAAATGTTTAGTATGTCCAAAACTGCTTTTTCAACAAAATATCATTATCTGCACGACTGCGCCAAAATTTTTAAACAAAATATCGGTTGGTTTAGAAATATATTTGATTTCTAATTCCTATAGGGATGTGTTGTATATACGAGTAAAGTGTATATAAGAATATATACGTCCTTTTGAACTGCGTCTTATACGTATAATTTCTTGAGAAATGAGATCTACAATTTTCATGCTGAACGCTTTTTGATTTGAAGCACTTTAGACCCCCGATTTGGCCCGTGAAAAAAGTTACGTCGCACATATGTACGGATGCCTGGGATCGACGTGACTTTTTCGGGGGCCAAATCGGGGGCATAAACGGCCTCAAATAAGAAGTGTTCAACATGAAAGTTGTAGATCTCGTCGAGATTGAGATCTGTATCTTTCATGTGGAACACTTTTTGATTTGAAGCCGTTTAGACCCCCGATTTGGGCCCCGAAAAAAGTCGCCCCGAAAATCTGTACGTTCCGTGCATGTCTTATTTAGGGCCCAAATTGGAGGCCGAAAAGACTTCAAATCCAAATATGATCAACATGAAAGTTGTAGATCTCGATGAGATCTACAACTTTTATGTTGATCACTTTTTCAAATGATAAATATTTGGGGCTCAAAATTTAAAAATGCAAAAATTGTCAAAAAGCAAGCTTGGTTTGCTAGTAGTAATTTTTTGGAAGGGAAAAAATGCAAAAAATTGCTGAATCTGTTTTTTTCTTGTTTACTAGAAATGAAAGTGGGTTTGCTAATAATAACACACTTAATAAATCAACCTTGAAAATAGAAGAGTCAGTTCAAATTTCTTTTGATGAAGCTAATATGTTTTACAAGGAGAAAAAAGCTTCTACCAGTAAATTTTTGCAGGTACCCCAACTTTGTGAAAAACTGGATGATCTCAACCTTACTCAAAAGGTCACATCACATTCCTTCTCACAAGTTGATCAAGAAAGTGAAGAAGAAACTTTTGAAGTGGGTGAACTTCCTCCAATAGCAAACTAAATTCCACAAGAGGAATTATTTCCCCAAGATATTTTTGAACCAACTCCACCAACTGAACTTGGCACACTCAGAGATCACCCTACATCTGAAGTGAATGGAGACATATCAGCTGGTGTGCAGACAAGGCATCAACTCAATCAATACTTGATGTGTAACGCCCCGAAAATCGTAAACAAACCGGTGGCGTCCTAAGGAATTTTGGGTGCTTAAATAGGGGCACATGGCCTGGGACACGGGCGTATCCAAGGTCGTATCCTTCTTTGTTGGTCGGGTTGTGTCCAGTAAAGAACGCGGAAGGAAACATGGTTTTGGAACAGTATCGAAACGAGCTTGTTAGGAGTGACACGGGCGTGTCCTTACCCATGTCACCACCCGTGTCCTTCTCGAGTTAAAAACCTGGGGTGTGTTGCAAGGAGTACACAGCCGGGTTACACGGGCGTGTTCTGATCCACATGGGCATGTCCCATTTTACACGGGCATGTCCTTGCCCGTGTATACTAAGCGACGTGACGGTTGGCATGGTGGTTATCTGTGAAACTCCCCAAGGTCACGGGCGTGTAGGGACCCGACACGGGCATGTTAGGTTGAGACACGGGCGTGTCTCAACCTGTGTCTTTTTCTGTGCTCGATGATCGTGCCAGGATCGGGGTACACGGCCTGGAACACGGCCATGTGCAATGCCGTGTTGGACCCAGGATTGAGAGATTTCCGGTGAATCCGAGCCGTTCGTTTTCTTTAAACAAGATCTGACGGCCTAGATGTGTTCCTGCTTTAATAAGGTCGGGAATAGAGGTTTAATTCTTCATTATCTCTTAAGCATTCTCTTTCTAAGGAGTTAGAGAGAGGAGAGAATGGTTCAGGAAGGAAGAGGAGGAATCCGGCCGCTGGCGGAGCATCGGAGCACCGAGTTGAGAACCGAGACTAGATCCACGGAGGAAATTCCCTTGCGAAGCTTTCCATCCGGATAGATTTCCATGGCGCAAAAGCGAACTTCAAGGTTAACGATTCTCTACTTGAGCATGTGAAGCTCTCTTTCTTTCTGCATAGGAAACCTGCTACCGCGGGTGTGCGGTGAGTGTGCGGTATTCCTTGGGGTAGATGTGAATAGTCCCCCATGTGTTGCATATAGAGTCCGGAATAGAAGTACGGACATAGGCATTGTGTGTGAAGCCTACCCGGACGTGTTGGTTTGGATCGGTGATGTTGCATATTGTATGGATTGCCGGAGAAGACTCTGTGCTATGTGTTTTTCGGGTTTCTACATGGTAGATTGCAGTAAGGATCCTTGGGGATTAACTCCAAGGCGCACCCGGAAAACTGAGCGGAAACATAGTTCTGCTAACTTGGCGGCCGGGGAGCTAGCTTTGTACATAACTGGGTTATATGATGATTGGGAATGTATTAGGATCCGGGAGAAGCTTGAACCGTGCATACGTCTTAAAGTGACTAGGCAGAGAGAGCAACGGGTAAGTGGAAGCGGACCTGGGCTATGCGGTTCGGTGCTAGAGGACCAAAAGTGGAACTAGTCATTGGCATAGTCGGGAGTCTTAGACGGTGGTCAGAAAAAATAAAATGCTAAAACTGTTGCAATCCCGGAGATGGTGGTGAAGCCACGGAATTGACAGGATTCACCGAAAATGTGCCGTGAGTGCACGAGGTGTTTGGTCATTCGAGCCTACACCTGTGGCGAAGTATGTTTGCACTTTGTTGTTTAGCTGGGCTAATGAAATTCAAGGAAGGAGCACCGCCGTCCCGAGTAATGGGAGGGGTCGTTATAATTTGGTCAGCTTTAGCTGACCATTGCTTTGTTTGCCACCGTGCGGTGGAATGTTGCTTGCAGGTGCTGTGGAGCCAGGTACCAAATAGCGCGCCGAAGCCCATGCTGTTGAGCTGGACCTCGAAGGCTAAAGCGAATTGTTGTTTTACTTTTGTCATGTGTGGCCGACCTGCGAGCCGATGTATGTAAAACATTACTTTATTAAGTGAATTCTTGTAAGGCCATAAGGCCATGTACTTTCAGTGTATTTGTTATTTCATTCCTATGATGGTAAGTAGACATTCATGATAGTTGTTATTCAATTATGGGTTCTTTCAAACTGTTTAAAAGCTTCCGCTAGAATGCTGTGAGTTAGGGCGAGTAGTTGTAGTTGATTTTTGATATTCTTATGTAACCCTTCCGACTGTTCGTGGTATATGGTGTCGGGTTCCAGCTGGACCTTCTGATATATGTCATACGATGGATGGGTGTGTTACATGATGCATGCCTGCTTCTTATCTCAAATTGAGCCCCAATCCATTAAAGATGTTGAGCAAGATCCACACTTGATTATTGCAATGCAAGAGGAGCTTAACAAATTTGAGAGATGCAGAGTTTGGGACTTAGTTCCAAGACCCAAAGACTACCCATTCATTGGAACTAAGTGGGTTTTCAGGAATAAGCTTGATGCCCATGGATCAATCATAAGGAACAAAGAAAGACTTGTTGCCCAAGGCTATAGGCAAGAGAAAGGCATTGATTATGACCAGACTTTTTCACATAAGAAGTTTGAAACTACTGTCGTAAATCCTCCACATCAGCCTGTAACTCTTTCGATCTAATAGTGTCGGCTTCGGACATGATGAAAGGTACAAGATCAGACCCCTCTAATACTAATATTACGTCCCTTCTGATTTACAGAGTCGAAACAAGCATGTGCATGTTTATTAAGAAGACAATCCACATGAGATTCACCGGCGAATAGAAAGCTACAGCAATTCATTCAATTAACAATAGCAATAAGGGAATACGAACTAGGGTTTGAATGACAAGTTGGATCAATACCAAGGAATTGATCATTCCTGGATGGAAGATAACTCGATCTCTAGAGGTATTCACACATCTCTGAAAAGGAACAACTAATCAAGAATTGACCATTTTCAAAATTACCCGCTACTATCCCTTTCCCACTATTTATAGAACAAAGGGAAAAAACACAACAAAATAATAAAAAAACACCCCTCCTTATTAACGGAGTTCAAAAGATTTTCCCGCCTCCTTATTCGCAAACAAACAGTAGGCATGCATTCCTCTTTAGCTTCAGCCCTTACATCAAGTTCCTGACAAACAGCTTCCCTAGAATTCACTTTATCATGGAAAGGGACCGCCCACTTGTCTAATTACACAACATATACTAAGTCCCACAAGAAAAGAAATCCAGACGAAATAAGGACTAATCTGCTACCAAGAATCAATGATAATTCAATTTATCCAAATACCTTTGTGCTCATAAAAAGCAGCTCTTCACGCCGATCATTTTTCCACGACACAACCTGCCCGCCAAACAAAAGAACCTGGAAAAAGAATAAAGCAACAAAACTCTAACGTATGTCGATAACCTTGCATCAAAAATGTAAATCAGCCTCTAATTTGAGAATATCAGTCAATTTTCGGTCAAGTTTAGGAAGGGGGTGGGAAGAAATGGAAGAAATACTGTATAGCATTTACAGAAATACCTCGGCGGAAGAACCGCTAGGCTCCGTCAGGAAGAAATACTGTATAGCGTTTACAGAAATATTGTATAGCTTATGCTGCACATAAGAAGTTCAAAGTATATCAAATGGATGTCAAGAGTTCCTTTCTCAATGGAGAACTAAAGGAAGAGATTTATGTTGAACAATCTTCAGGTTTTATCTCTACAACCCATCCCACTTATGCTTTTAGATTGCATAAAGCTCTCTATGGTCTAAAATAAGCTCCAAGAGCTTGGTATGAAATCTTAGCTAGCTTTCTCTTAGAGCATAAATTTTCTAGAGGCATAGTAGATAGAACTTTATTTATTAGACATCATTATGATTGAATCTTGTTTGTACAAATTTATGTAAATGATATCATTTTTGGCTCTACTGATTTCAAATTATGCAAAAGGTTCTCTTACCTGATGCATTCAAAGTTTGAAACGAGTAGCATGGGTGAACTCTCTTACTTCCTTAGTCTCCATGTGAAGCAATCACCTGATGGCATCTTCATATCTCAGTCCAACTATGCTAAGGAATTAGTGAAAAGATTTGGGATGGTTGATGCCTCAGCAATGAAAATACTCATGGCTTCCAATATTGTGGTTGATTCTGATGAAAAAGGGAAACCTATTGAAAGAAAACCTATATGGCTATTGTTGGATCCCTATTATACCTCACAGCAAGTAGACCAGACATCATGTTCTCTACATGTATTTGTGTTAGATTCCAAGTGAACCCTAAAGAATCTCACTACATTTTACTAAAAAGGATTTTAAGAAATATAAAGGTTTGCCCTGATCTAGGAATTTGGTATTCAACGGAGTCAGAGTTTGAGTTAACTGGATACTCAGATGCTTACTATGCTTGATGCAGAGTAGACAGAAAAAGCACATCAGGAACATGCCAGTTTCTTTGTGATAAGCTTGTGTATTGGTTTTTTAAGAAGCAAACATCAGCGTCCACTTCAACTGTAGAGGCTGAATACATTACAGCTGGCAGTTGATGTTCATAAATAATGTGGATTAAAAATCAATTACTGGATTATGGATACAATCTAAATAATTCAATTATATTTTGTGATAGTACTAGTGCAATTTCTATTGCTTAGATTCCAGTCCATCATTCTAGAACTAAGCATATAGAAATAATACATCATTTCATTAGAGATAGTGTAGACAAAAAGAAAATTAATCTTAACTTTATCTCCACTGATTTTCAAAGAGCAGATATCTTCACCAAGCCTTTGGATGAAAAGAAACATCTATTCTTCTTAAATCAGCTTGGAATGATAAATGGAGTGGATTCATTCATTTTTTGTCTGTGATTGAAGATCTGTTCACAAATCGTCGAACTGAGATCGACGATCGGTGAACTCATCTTGAGCTCTATCGTCAACCTGAGATCGACGATAGCTCTGCGTTAAGCTAAAATCGTCGACTAGAGATAGACGACTTTTTTCTTCAGAAAATAAATTGTCGACCTGAGATTGATGATCAGTTTTCCCTCTTCATTCAGAGGCTGACGATAATATTTGTCTATAAATCTGTCGTCGACCTAAGATCTATGTTTTCTTATCTTATCGTAGGACAGAGCCCGACCTTTCATATTCCAAAAGAAAATCCTATATTAAGGTTTCTCATCGTGCTCTATCCCGCACCTTTCAAGTTCTCTTGCACTTGATCTTAGTTTTCTTTGCAGGACTCTAATGGCGATTTCAGCGGCCGTTATTACTTCAATGAAGTTTGATACAGGATTCGACATTGACATGGATTCCTTCAACCACTGCAATAAAATATTCTTGGATATACTGAATCTCTTCAAAGAACAGAATCTGAAGAAGATAATGTCCACCAGGATCAATATTTTAGCATCTGAAATTATAGAATGGGTTTACTCTTCAACATCTCTAGATGAATCGACTATGATTGGAACTATTTCTGGAACCCAGGTTATTCTAACTCCAACTTTACTTTCTGAAATTTTTGAATTAGTGAATGGAGAAGATGCTCTAGATCTAGATACCTCTGAGTATAGTTCAATGCTGATAAGAATGGGTCATCTAGAAGGAACACCATCAAAACTTCCTAATAAAAATCTGTCTGTAGAATTTAAATTCTTGGCAGATGTTGTTGGTAAAGTTCTGATGGGTAAGCATACAGCTCATGATTACATTAACAAGCAACGGTTCTCTATGATGTCTGCTTTAGTTAATAGGAAATCTATAAACTGGGCAGCTCTTTTCTTTGAGTTGATTAGAAGGAAAAACTCTATGAAAGAGGTTTGTTTCGGGAGAATATTGGGAATATTTCTCCAGGCTAAGGCTCCTGAATTGCTGGTCTCCCAGACTCAATTCATAAATGCCAGTAAGAAGTTGGACTCCTCTATATTTGTAAAGTGGGAGAGGACCATTCCCAGGCCTTCTAGTGCCTCCAGGACTTTTGAGGATACAAGAGCTGATACAGCTGCTTCCCTAACCCTAGAAGATGTTCCTCTCTCTTTCTCAATCTCAGTCCCCTCAGCTCCTGCCTCCCAAATACAATCCTCTCCAGTTCCTTCACCTAAACCTCCTGCTTCACCTATCCAAATTCAGACCTCCCCAGATCATCTTGTATCTACTCATGCATCTCCTCAGCACATTGCTTCTCCCATCATTCCTCCATCCTTACCCTCTCAGATTCCCTCTAAGCCCATCCAAAAGGATGTTCCATCATCATCTCTTCCCTCTAGTGTTCCTCCATCCTCCTCTTTTCCTTAGTTCACCCATATAGACTTCCCTTCTGCCTTCTCAGTTTGTTCAAATTGTGGAGATCAAACTCCTTACACCTCCTGTGAGCCTGAACTCCTATACCTAAATTTCTCAGATATAGCTCAAGATCTTCTAAAATTCATTTCTCCCTCCTTAGAGCAACTTATAGCCCATGTTATAGCTCCTCTCACTGCCTCCATGAAAACTCCTTACAATATAGTTGTTGCCCTCTCCTCTATCCCTTCTTCTGGGGGCCTGGCTACAGATGCCTCTATAACAAGGAAGGGGGATATATCCAATGAAGAAGCCCATGTGCTCTCTCCAGCAGTAGAAGTTTCAGCAGATATGCAGAAAGATGACTCCTCAGATGATCAGATGGCTTCAGATACTGAGATTTTTGATATTGATACTGATATAGAAGAAATAGTTCTTCCAGAAGTTTTGACTGTTGGTGATTGTTGCATCAATCCCATAGTAGATATCTTTGGGTTGGTGAGTTCCTTCTATACACTTTTTCCAAATTGTCTTCCAAATGTAAAGCCACCTTTGGCTATTGTGTGTTGTACTCCCTCTATATGTCCTGAAGTTGTGAGACAACTAAAGGCCAGTTTTGAAATTCCTCTAGCAAAAAAGTCTTATTCTCTTATTTCAAGATCTCCTGGGCCATCTTTTGTTTTGAAATATTGCCCCATTCCAAGTCTTGATGATCTCATTGCTCAAGATATTGCTATGGAAACTATAGAAGTTCCTGCTGAAGTTATCCCACCTCTAGCTGAAATGAAAGTGAAAGTTAGGGTTAGATCTGATATACACTAGAGGGAGGGGGGGGGGGGTGAATAGAGTATGTCTGTTTGTTTTTAAAATTTTCTTCTTTAACAGTATACTATATGTACCTTTAATAACTATATCTAACTATCACAGATTAAAGTAAATCAAAGATCACAGAATATCTAACTAACACAGCCACAACAAGAACAGAAAAGAAAGAGCAACCAGACAACACAAAAAATTTATAGTGGTTCCCCAAACTTGGAACATCCACTCTTCTACCACCCTTGGTAGGAATCCAGTACAGGTTTTGATCAGGTGACTGTCACCAATGAGCTTTTGATATGGTGCTCAAAAACCAAACCTCAAGTCTTTTGGAAGGAGACTTGCAACCAGAATAATTTTAAAGGGAATTTAAAACCCTATACAGAGGTGGGAATGAGAGAGTGATGTAAGTCTTCTTTTCTCAAATCAAAATGAGAAGACTGTGTGGATTCTTATTTGTTTTCAAAGCTCCCCCTGACATCTTGAATGGTTCAGGAGTGGAAGCATTGTTCAAGGGTGTAGGTCTTTAGCTTTTCAGAGATCCTTGACTTATTTGAATGTAGCTGTCACTTGAGATCCCTGAAAACAAAGAGGGAGAGAAAGAAAGATTCTTGATGGTGATGGTTGTTCTTTCTTCTTCTCTTCAGAGCAGTCAATTTTTGAGTGATGTTTTTCACTGCACTTTTCAAGATCTTTTCTTTGTCGTGACTCTAGTTGATGATGAATCTCTGCTCTCATGTGTGTTGTTGTTTTCTTAGCAGGAAGATGTGTATTGGATGACTGCAACTTGGTCGAATTCAAAAAAAGCTCTACAATAAATGTTCAGCCGAAATCTTGGGAACGAAAATCGGCAAGAATGCTGTCAAAATATTCTATTCTATGTCTGTTGAAACCAAAAATTGGTCTCTTATGGAGTTCAGGGTCCCAAAAGAGGGGTGACCTAACACCTACTACACTCGGGGGAACGTCACGAGCCGAAGACTTAGGAAATTATGAACAGACCCTCGGCTCTAGCGTGGAGGTCCCACCTCACACCCGGAAGACCTTTGAGGTCTCCCCCTCCCTAGCCAATTCCTTGAGCTAGGTGCCTTGGAGGAAGAAAGCCAAAGAGATTTAAGTGGCTAAGAAGCAATCTCTCCAAGGCACCCTCAAGGTTCTATTTATAGATTTTCCAATCCTAGGGTTAAAATGACCAAAATGCCCTTAGGGCAAATAAGCCACAAGCCAATAGAAAATCTCCACACCGGGGGTAAAGAGGTAATCCCCTTCGAGGGCATAATGGTAAAAACAGGTCGAGCAAGCTGGCGGTTAGGCGAGAAGCGAGGGGCAGTCTGGGAGAATAGGTGGCCTGCGAGACGAGGCGGACTGCTTGACGAGGAGGCCTGCCTGACGAGGCAGTCTGCCTGATGAGACGGCCTGCCTGACGAGACGGCCTGCCTGACGAGATGGCCTGCCGAACGAGACGGCCTTCCTGACGAGACAGCTTGCCTGACGAGACGGCTTGCCTGACGAGATGGCCTGCCTCACGAGACGGCGTGCCTGACGAGACGGCCTACCTGATGAGACGGCCTGCCTGACGAGACGGCCTACCTGACGAGACGGCCTTCCTGACGAGACGGCCTGCCTTACGAGAAGGCTTGCCTGACGAGACGGCCTGCCTGACGAGACGGCCTGCCTGACGAGACGGCCTGCCTGATGAGACGGCCTGCCTGACGAGACGGCCTGCCTGATGAGACGGCCTGCCTGACGAGACGGCCTGCCTGACGATACAGCCTGCCTGATGAGACTACCTGCCTAACGAGACGGCCTACCTGATGAGACGGCCTGCATGCGGGCTGGGGGCTGGGTGACTCTTCAAGGGGGCCCTGGGGAGATAAATATTTCCTTTCCCTACTAGTATATTACGCAGGTCGACCCAAAATTTGCCTCCAGAAGTGCAAAACTCCCAAAAAGCTTAAAACGTGCGCCAAGTCTTGCGCCTTGTTTAGGGCCCTCTTCGCAAATACGGGGGTTGTACACAATCCCCGCTCTTTTCGAGCGGGTTCCACGATCGGAAAGAAACGTCTAACCCAACGTATTCACTGCATAGCCTTCTTGGAGACGAAAAACTCTTGGCCCCCCGGGGGGTCAATCTGTCCAGCCAGCTAATGGGAACCTGGGTGACGAGACGGACTCGGGGTTGAAAACACAGCCTCCCCGAGGGGTCAACCTGTCAAGCCAGCTAATGGGAGCCTGGATGATGAGACGGCCTCGGGGTAAAAAATACTGCCTCCCTGAGGGGTCAACCTGTCAAGCAAGCTAATGGGATCCTAGATGACGAGACGGCCTCGGGGTAAAAAACACTTGCCTCCCCGAGTGGTCAACCTGTCAAGCAATAATGGGAGCCTGGATGATGAGACGGCCTCAGTGTAGAAAACACTTTGCCTCCCCGAGAGGTCAACCTGTCATGCACGCTAATGGGAGCCTGGATGACGAGACGACCTCGGGGTAAAAAAACAAACACTTAGCTTTCTCGAGGGATACTACCGGACCTACCAGTTAGTGGAAGCCTAGCAGCGGGACCATCATCGGAGAAAAGGGCTTGGGGTTCCATGAGAGGTACCATTGGACCTACCAGCTAGTGGGAGCCTGGAAGCAGAACCATCATCAGAGCAAAGGACTTGGGCTTCCACGAGAGGTACCACCAGACCTACCATCTAGTGGGAGCCTGGTAGCGGGACCATAATCGAAGCAAAGGAACTGGGCTTCCACGATAGGTACCACCAGAACTACCAGCTAGTGAGAGCCTGACAGCGGGACCATCATCGGAGCAAAGGACTTCGGCTTCCACGAGAGGTACCACCGGACCTACCAGCTAGTGGGAGCCTGGAAGCGGGACCATTATCGGAGCGAAGGGCTTTGGCTTCCACGAGAGGTACCACCGGACCTACCAGCTAGTGGGAGCCTTGCAGCGGGACCATCATCGGAGCAAAAGAATTGTGCTTCCATGAGAAGTACCACCGGACCTACCAGCTAGTGGGAGTCTGGCAGCGGGACCATCATCAAAGCAAAGGAACTGGGCTTCCATGAGAGGTACCACCAGACCTGCCAGCTAGTGGGAGCTTGGCAGTGTGACCATCATCGGAGCAAAGGACTTGGGCTTCCACAAGAGGTACCACCAGACCTACCAGCTAGTGGGAGACTGGCAGCGGGACCATCATCAGAGCAAAGGAACTGGGCTTCCACGAGAGGTACCACCAGACTTGCCAGCTAGTGGGAGCCTGACAGCGACACCATCATCGGAGCAAAGGGCTTGGGCTTCCACGAGAGGTACCACCGGGCCTACCAGCTAGTGGGAGCCTGGCAGCGGGACTATCATCGGAGAAAAGGACTTAGGCTTCCACGAGAGGTACCATCGGACCTGCCAACTAGTGGGAGCTTGGCAGCGAGACCATAATCGGAGCAAAGGACTTGGGCTTCCATGAGAGGTACCACCGGACCTGCCAGTTAGTGGGAGCCTGGCAGAGGGACCATAATCGAAGCAAAGGGCTTTGGCTTCCACGAGAGGTACCACCAGACCTACCAGCTAGTGGGAGCCTGGCAGCGAGACCATCATCGGAGCAAAGGGCTTGGGCTTTCACGAGAGGTACAACCGGACCTGCCAGCAAGTGGGAGCCTGACAGCGGGACCATTATCGGAGCAAAGGACTTGGGCTTCCATGAGAGGTACCACCAGACCTACCAGCTAGTGGGAGCCTGGCAGCGGGACCATCATCGGAGCAAAGGAACTGGGCTTCCACGATAGGTACCACCAGACCTGCCAGCTAGTGGGAACCTGGAAGCGGGACCATCATCGGAGCAAAGGGCTTGGGCTACCACGAGAGGTACCACCGGGCCTACCAGCTAGTGGGAGCTTGGCAACGGGACCATCATCGGAGCAAAGGACTTAGGCTTCCATGAGAGGTACCACCGGACCTGCCAGCTAGTGGGAGCCTGGTAGCGGGACCATCATCGGAGCAAAAGGACTTGGGCTTCCACGAGAGGTACCACCGGACCTGCCAGCTAGTGGGAGCCTGACAGCGGGACCATCATCAGAGCAAAGGGCCTTGGCTTCAACGAGAGTTACCACCGTACCTACTAGCTAGTGGGAGCCTGGCAGCGGGACCATCATCGGAGCAAAGGGCTTGGTCTTCCACGAGAGGAATCACCGGATCTGCCAGCTAGTGGGAGCTTGATAGCGGGACCATCATCTGAGCAAAGGGTTGGGCATGTTACCTGAACACTACTAGAATTCAACATCCTCCAACGGGGAAAAAGAGTTAGGTTACATGACCCCCCCCCCCCCCCCAACTCTACCGGTCGGGGGCCAGACTCATTACAACATAAAAAAAAAGATACATGACTCTGACGAGGCGAGGCTTCTTCAGGTGGTCTCGGAATGATGGTCGTCCTCGGATTCCATCCCACTGGACACCTCCATCCTGCTCAGGCTCTCCATGATCTTCTCCATCTCCTCCGCCTTGGTCAACCAAGAGATGGTGTTGACAGCCGTGACGTAACACTGCCTCGCCATCCTAGAGTCTACCTTGATCCTGACCTGGATCACTTCTGAGCTGAACTTGAGGCACTAGTGAAGGGAAGACGGCACACAATGGAAGGCACTAATGAGGGGCCTCCCGAATATGGCGTTGTAACTTCTTGGGGGCATCAACAATGACAAACCTGCAGTTTCTTAAGGTCCCCCCTAACTTCACCAATAGTCCGACTCCACCTTCAACTTCCTTCCTCTCCCCTGAAAATCCGAACAGGAGTCCGTCCGAGGCCAGCACCCTCTTTGGCTCTACCTTCATCCCGTCAAACGCTTTCTTGAAAACGACGTTGATAGAGCTTCCGTTGTCAACCAAGATTCGGGAGACGGTAAAACCTTCGATGGCGGCCTTGATGACCATGGAGTCGCAGAATGGATCATCATGCTCTGGCATGTCCTTTGACGAGAAGGTGATCTTTTCTTCCGGGGGAGGGGTATGGGATGTCGAGGCAACGCTCCGTCAGTACATCATATGGAGACTTGACTTCCGAGCGGCTTTGATCCCCCCCCCCCCGTGGATCACAGTTATACCACCTCGGGGTCCTACGTCGACCCAGTCCTCGCATGCATCATCTCCTCCTCCTCCTTGGGGGTAGAGCTTCAACCCACTCTGGTGGTTGTTGCTGGGCTGGAGCTCTCGCTCCCCTCACCAATAGGAACTCAGGGCAGGTAGCCGTGGCATGACCCTCTGTTTGGTGGAAGTCACAGTACAACAACGTTCCTCGTCCCCCCTTCGACGGGTCTAGCGATCTCTCCTGTTGCCTCTTCCTCCTTCACCTATTGCCAAGTCCTGTTGGGGTGGGGGCAGGAGCTTCCTAGGGGATTGCCTTTGGAAGTTGTACCTCCCTCGGCCCCCGTGGAAGTTCTCTCCACCTGGGTCGAGAGATCTTCCTGGATATTGGGCAGGTCTTCCCTGCTGTCTCCAGCCTGGTTTCGGACCCTCATGTCCCTAGAACCCCTGAGCTCTCTGCTCCTCCCTCCTTCTTCCTTCATGATGCCTTGGGCCACCTTGCTCCTTTGACTATGTCTCTGTTAGCTTCGCCAACTTCTTGACGAATGCCGGGTTGGCCGCCTCCATGGTTATCTCCTCTGCCTCCCTTTCCATCAGCATTTCGAAGGAAAGGGGGGCCTTCCGAGTCAATCTCATCTTGAAGAAGCCCTCCTTCAGCCCAACGGTGAAGGCCATTTGGAGAGCATACCCTGGCATCTCCTGGATATCCAGGATCTCTTTCTGGAACCTGTCAATGTAGTGGGTCAATGACTCCTCGGCCCTCTGCCTTATCATAAAGATGGATTCGGGACTCTTCTTCCTCTTCTTGGAGGTGTAAAAGCGGAGCTGGAAGCTTCGGATCAAGTCCTCGAACCCATAGATCGACCTTGGAGGGAGTTGATGGAACCAATCTCTTGCCTTCTCCTTCAACGTGATCGCAAAGAGGCGACACTTGAAGGCATCCGTCATCGGCCTGATGGAGATGACATCCTCGAACCACTGCAGGTGCTGGACGGGATCATCCTTCCCGGTATAGTAGGCCATGTCTGGTTCTCTGAACCCCTCAAGAACGGGAGCCGAGATGATCAGTTCGCTGAAGGGTGGCCCCCAGAGGGGTGCTCTCACCACCTCTTCTCGCGCGTCTTGCTCTCCTGGAGGGCTAACACTCGCAGGGCTGGGGAACAGCTCCCGGCCGGGGTGGTCTCGCTCGACCCCCTCTCCCATCCTTTCCTTCCCAGGTAGCCTACCTGGTGCACTTCCTTCTCCCCCTATTGGGGTCATCTCGCATGTGCCCCTGGGAGGCAGCTCGCCGAGACAACTCTAGGTCAGATTGCCGAGACCCCTGGGAGCCAGTCCTTGGGGGGTGGGGGTTGAGCTATCATCCCGAGGGGCAATGCTTCTCAGCATCTCCATGATGCCTTGGATAGAAGCCATGAACTCTTCCCTTCCTACGAATGGTCTGGGGTTGGGGAGCTCGCCAAGATCATCACCACCTCCCTGATCTCCGTCCATGACACTCTCCCGAGATCTTTTGTGCTGCTCACTCTCCACGCTCACCGCACCAAAATGTTTAAACCAGAAATTGGTCTCTCGTGGAGTTCAGGGTCCCAAAAGAGGGGTGACCTCACACCTACTACACTCGGGAACGTCACGGGCCAAAGACTTAGAAAACTATAAACAGACCCTCGGCTCTTGCGTGGAGGTCCCACCTCGCACCCGGAAGACCTTTGAGGTCTCCCCCTCCCTAGCCAATGCTTGAGCTAGGTGCCTTGGAGGAAGAAAGCCAAAGAGATTTAAGTGGCTAAGAAGCAATCTCTCCAAGGCACCCTCAAGGGTCTACTTATAGATTTTCCAAATCCTAGGGTTAAAATGACCAAAATGCCATTAGGGCAAATAAGCCTCAAGCCAATAGAAAATATCCACACCGGGGGTAAAGAGGTAATCCCCCTTCGAGGGCATAATGCTAAAAACAGGTCGGGCGAGCTGGAGGTTAGGCGAGAAGTGAGGGGCGGTCTGGGAGACTAGGCGGTCTGCGAGACGAGGTGGACTGCCTGACGAGGCGGCCTGCCTAACGAGACGGCCTGCCTGACGAGACGGCCTGCCTGACGAGACGGCCTGCCTAACGAGACGGCCTGCCTGACGATACGGCCTTCCTGATGAGACGGCCTGCCTGACGAGACGGCCTGCCTGACGAGACGGCCTGCCTGACGAGACGGCCTGCCTGACGAGACGGTCTGCCTGACGAGACGGCCTGCTTGACGAGACGGCCTGCTTGACGAGGCGGCGTGCCTAACGAGACGGCCTGCATGACGAGACGGCCTGCCTGAGGAGACGGCCTGCCTGACGAGACGGCCTGCCTAACGAGACGGCCTGCCTTACGAGACGGCCTGCCTGACGAGATGGCATGCGTGCGGGCTGGGGCCTGGGTGACTCTTCAAGGGGGCCCTGGGGAGATAAATATTTCCTCTCCCTACTAGTATATTACGTAGGTCGACCCAAAATTGGCCTCTAGGAGTGCAAAACTCCCAAAAAGCTTAAAACGTACGCCAAGTCTTGCACCTTGTTTGGGGCCCTCTTCGCGAATACAGGGTTGTACAATGTCTATCCCGAGATATAAGCAATTAATTCATGGAGGATGTTAGCAATCAATGCTGCCAGTAACAGCTCTATTCAGAGAATATAAGTGCATTGATTTGCAAGGGAATTAATAGGCTATAATGGAGATAAAATGATGAGACGGAAATAGAAAGAATAAATAACAAAATATCTTACAGTTTTCGTCGACCTGAGATCTTCTTTCGTCGACTGCTAATCAGCTTTCGTCGACTGTAGATTTCGTCGACCTCTGATCAGCTTTTGTCGAACTGAGATCTGCTTTCGTCGACCTGAGCTCTGTGAATCAACTGCTGTGCATAAACATACTAATTCTGCGCTCTATGTTCGTCGACCTGAGACTGTGAAGTTAGTCGACCTAAGAACTTGGTCCATCTATCAACGTTGAATGAATAACACATCTGGCGTTGAGTGTTCTTTATCTTTGAGTCAACCTTGGCTTTGAGTGAATTATGGCGCTGAGTGTTGAAGAGTTAGTCGATCTGAGAACGGAGTTCATCGAGCTCAGCTCAAAGATTTTAGCTCTGAGTTAGTCGAGCTGAGCACGACTATCGTCGACCTGAGATCGACGAACGTAGATCTCTTTCTCTAAATCTTGATTTCTCTAAGTCTTGAGTCTTTGGCAGTGTTGTAGGTTGGTCCTTTGATCTATTAGACTCTAAGAACATTGCCTAGACTTAAGAAACACATAATATTTGACCCTTCTATACAACATGGGTCAGAACCTAAGAAGACAACCTAGCCCAAATCACCTAGGTGTTCCAACAGAATGTTCCAAAAGAAGTAATTAGAGAGATTGATGCAATGTATGATAATCCACAAGGCTCATCTGATTATGATCAAGATGATGATTCAAATTCTGATGATAGCAAAACGAAAGTGTCTAAGAAAAGGAAAGCTCCACCTAAGAAAGTTCCAAAGCCAAATCCTCATAATGACACTCCATACTACATACTCTAGAAGATTACTCCTTATCAAGGAATGCCACAATGAATGTGGTTGTTAAAAATTGAGCAAAAGGCTATGAAGAAGAAAAGAAGGTACTCTCCTCCTCCTCCTCAAAAGTTCAGGAGAGGTCCTCCTCCTCCTTCTGCTGCTGTAGGAGCTTCAGGCAAAGTCACTCAAAGTTCCAATATCTCTAAGCCTTCAAGATCAGCAACTTCTCAAGCTCAAAAGCCAGCACCTTCTCAACATCAGAAGCAAGCTCCTTCTGGATCTCAAAGACATTCTTATTCTTAATCTTCTAATTCCAAAGGAAAGTTCAGTCAAGCTCCTACTCCAAGATCTCTTTACACCAGCCAAAAGAAACAAAATCTTGTATCAGCAAATTTTCAAGCTCAATCTACTCAATTCAGAAGTTTATCTCAGAAGCCATCACAGGATGCTGATCCAGAGAAACCTTCCTCTCCTCCTGCTGATCTAGAGATTGATCCTAACTTCAGGATGGCCAGACTTAATGAGCTAATTGGATTGTCTCGGATTAACAAAGCAAAAAAAGAAGGACAAGATCACTCATAGTTTACTACTATGTCTTCTTACAGAGAAAAAGAACTTGAAAGGCTGCAAGTAAGTAAGAAAGTATTCAATCCTACTGAATATATGTCACTTCATCCAAAAGCAGTTGTACCTAGAGCCACCTCTCAGAAAACCCTTGGTGAGCAAGACTTGAAGATGTCTAAGGAGGAAGCAGAAGACCCAACCAGGAAGATTATCTTTACTATATCTTCTCCTACTCCTCCTCCTAAAAATCCTTAAGTCATTCTCTGAACCTTTACTATTTTACTGTTTTATCTTAACTGAATGTGCATTACATTGCTATATTATATCTATTGTTAATTTAAATTTTATCAGATATGCATGGCCTTGTATTTTTAGTTTTATTCTATGTTGAGTGACCTCACCCAAATAGGGGGAGATTGTTGGAACCCTTGTTTTATTTGGGCAAGGTCCACTCTTAGGTTTTTGACCCATATATATAGCCAGGGTCAAGGTCTATGTCAAAGATAGTCTCTACAGGTCAGACTTCTCAAGACCAATTGTGGACTTTTCTCTCAAAGATCTCAGACATAGAAGAAATCTGTGAATTTTATATCAGTTTGACTTTCGTCGAACTCAGCTCGACGATCATTGATCTCCGATCGACGATCTCAGAGATTTTCCTCTGAACCGAGCTCGATGATCTACGAGCTCAGGTCGACGATTTCTCTTTTTTTCACAGTATTCTTAGATTGCAGATAGTTGAACTCAGATCAACGATCTTGAAGCTCAAATCGACGATCTTTCTCTGTGCCCGTCTTCTTTTTCTCAGCAGTTGTCTGGACGATTTATTTCCTACTTCATTGATTGTATTTATGTCAAATAATCTTTGGTAGTTAATGCTGACATTCTCAAGGTATATTGTCGTTTCTTTACAACATTAACTATGGTATTTCACAGAGTTATTATTTTGACTTATTTGCCAAGACAGTTGGGGAGAAAATTAAATGCCAGAATTAGTAGTCGTTTCTCTCCTCGTTTTCTGCAGTAATATAAGGAATTTTTTTGAATCTCAAGTATAGACATTCAGACTAGTTAATTGACAGACAAGCAGATTCAGAAATAGACTCTCAGAGGACACAAGAATTTCTGCAATAGCTCTCAGAATTCTCCATTTTTCTCTCAGAAAATAGAAGAAGAAAAACAAATTTTCATCTTGAGTCTTCTTCAGTTCTATCTTCAGGAATCTACAGAGAAAGAAAATCAACATCATTCTACAGATCTTGAAGAGCAAGAACACCAGTCTATTGAAGACATTCACCCTAGACAAAGCTTCCATCTTCCTGAACCTACTCAATATCTCAGGGGGAGCTTTGGCATCATCAAATCAACATTGTCTTCTCATTTGCTTTGAGAAAGAGAAGACTGCAATCTATTTTCTTTTACCTCTCTTTTATAGAGTTATTAATCCCTTCAAAAGGAACTCTTTGGTGATAGAGCACCTGATCAAAAACCTAATGGTTTTTAGGCACCTGATCAAATTCTTGAAGGGTTTATAGATATACCTAAAGCAGATCTTGTGGTGATAGGGAACCAGATCAAAAACCTAAGTGGATTCCTACAAGGGTGGTAGAAGAGTGGATATACCCAGATTTGGGGAACCACTATAATTTTCTTATGTCGTCTGGTTGCTCATCCTTATTTATTTTCTGCAGTGATGTGTGTTTGTGATTTATTTTCTTCTCCTGTACTTATAAGTAACACATATTTTAATTCCGCTATAAAAATTAATTAAAAGTTTTAAATACTCTATTCACCCCCCCCCCTCTAGAGTAGATTTAATCTATTCCCACACTTTCACTGCGAACCGGAGAAGACTTTTTGTATACAACGAGTATCTTGAGGAGATTATGAGGATGCTTGTGAATTATGGTAGGGAATCTTTGTATAGCTCCTTTGGTTGTATGCTCTGAATGTGTAGAGAGATGGATTGGAAGGAAAGTGGTATTGTGTGCTGGTGTTATTAGAGGTCAATTGGTAGCAATGCAGAGGGGTGGTTTCCCCAGCATGTTATACTACTGTGGTAGGTTGATCTATAGGTTGTGAGCAGTCGATTGGTATCACTACAAATGGGGGGTTGCGACCTTCCCGACGTGTTGCAATACGTGTGTAGGTAGATCTGTAGTGCTCACTAGTTGTCGTGAGGTGAATACCTCTAAGTGGTATGGGTGCGTGAGGTCTTTTATAGGGGTTTGGTGGCTTATGCTCGGCCAACAAGATAATCACTTTGAATCGGTGGTGGGACCTAGAGGATTTCGTTACACCGTAAGCATTCCTGAGTGCACGGAGCGTCTGACACGAAGGCCGGCGTTTGTGATGTGGTTGTGCCTGAGTGTACTTGTTGTGATATATATATATATATTATGATTGCACTGCATGCAGGGAAGGAACCACTGCCCCGGGTAAAGGGTAGTGTCATTATAATTAGTCAGCTGAATGTTGACCGTTGCTTTGTTTATCACCCCTGGGGTGGACGTCCATATGCAGGTGTTCCGGGTTGACTTGGATTCAGTGGGCTGAAGCCCTTGCTGCTGCGACTTGTAGGCCCTTGAAGGCTGTGCGAATCTTTGGATTTCATTTGTGGTTGGCCTGCGTGCCGATGTATGAAACAACCTTTTGTAAAGAGAAACTTTTAGGGACTTAAGGCTGTGAACGGTGTGTGCTTGTATACATTTCTGGTGTTTTATATAAATGTGATATTTATATAGTAGCAGACATTCATTGGTTGAGTTCTTTCTACTAATAAGCTTCTGCTAGAATGCTTTGGGTTAGGGTCTGATGATATTTTGGTATTAACCTATGACCTCGCCGTCTGTTTGTGGCATATAGTTTGGGGCCCCGGCCGGATCTTCTATTATATGTTATTTAACGGGTGGAGTCGTTACACATTGCCCACAATGTCCTAGATTTGAGGAAGTCAATCATACAAATGACATACATAAATTATATTTAATGAGTGCATGTGTTCATGCATTTAGGGATGTCCTAGCAACAATGATGGGATAGGTAGCCTAAGTGTCTAAGTAAAGTAAATAGTTACCTAGTATGTGGATAGACAAAAATCTGTCTAAGTCAACATGCTTTGGGTGGAGGTTACTCACTCAATGCCAGATGTTATATAGCACTGAGTGGAGCCAATACAGTCAAAGCCTAAGTAGTGGCAAGCTGAGAAAGTGGCTAAGTCTACAAGAGTTGAGTGAAGTCAACTCACTCAACGGCATACAACCAAAGGCTGTGAGATATGCTAATGGAGTAAAAAACTAAGAAGAAATGGGCAGAAAAGTAGCTAAGTCAACAGGTGTTGAGTGAGTATCACTCACTCAACGCCATACTCTATATTTATTGAGTATTGACTTGTAAGTCAAAGCCACAGAAAATTTGTGCTGAAATTTGGCTAAGTCCAAATACGTTGAGTGGAGCTTACTCACTCAATGCCAAGGAACTAAAAAATTTGTCTAAGGTAGAAAGCGTTGAGTAAGGCTTGCTCACTCAGTGTCTCAACGCCATGATTTAAAAAATCTTGCTAAAGCAAAAAGCGTTGAGTGAGTCATGCTCACTCAACTCTCTCAACGCTTTAGATGCTGAATATGCAAGAAAATGACTAAGGCATAAGGCGTTGACTGAGGTGTGGTCTCTCAACGATCTCAACATCTAAATTACAGAAAGCATCGCTAAGGCGTAAGGCGTTGAGTGATGTGTAGTCACTCAACACTCTCAACCCCAAGCCTGCAGAAAAGGCTGAAGAATAAGCTAAGGTAAAAAGCATTGAGTGAGGCTTGCTCACTCAATGTTATCAATGCTGTCAACGCCTAGATAGAAAGAATTCTATCTAAGTGTCATGGCGTTGAGTGAAGTGCATTCACTCAAAGCCTATTCTACTAATGCTTGATTTTGGCTAAGTCCACAGATACTGACGTTAGCAAAATCGACAAAGTCAACTAATTTCAAATCAAGTACGGAGAAGCTACAGAACACGATAAACTCTGCCGAGAAGCTACTATACATCTTCTTTCGTTAAAGCAAGGTGCAGCTGGATGCTGGAGGTGGGAACCACTTGTTCCTAAGAGCCGATTTTTGGCGAACTACAAAAGGAAGAGATTTGTTAAGATGCAAACAACTTTTAGGGCATTATTGATTTCAAAAGTTGCTGCTAGACTTCATCTTCCTCTCCATTTCTTCCAAGAAAAAGCTTGAAGTCTTCCTACAAAAACCAAAAGTGTAGTTAGTTGGTGCCATCTTCACCTACACCAGTAAGTTCAGAAGGTCTTCCTTCTGAGAGAGAAGCAGAAAAAGATAATAGGTTTCTGCAGATCAAGTTGCTTCTCAGTTCTGCAAACTCAAATCTAAAGATCTACTTCTGAAGCTTAGAAGAAGAGAGAATAAAAGCTACAGATTCTGTCCTTGAAAGGAAGAAAAAGCAGAGCAGTTTACTGATAGTTACTTCCAGCTCAAGATCCTTGTAGCTATAAAGAAAGTTAGAGTTGAGACAACTCAGGTCAAGGGATTATCACAGAGAAATTTCTCTATGATAAACATAAATCTATTTCACTCCAGTAGGATCCTTTTGGATTTGAGTTGTAGGGCTCTCTAAGCCAGAGGTAGGGAAAATTTGCCTGAGTTGTCAGATCCAGTTTGGATCTGAGGTAGGTGGTCAATTGATCACTGAGCTATAGGAGAGGAATACTATCTAAGACTAGGACCTTTGGGTCTGAGGTAGGATCCCTAGTGGATCTGAGGTAGGCTTGTCCTCCCAGCCAGAGTGTAGGGCCTTTGGCCTGAGGTAGGTGATCTGTTGATCACTAAGTAGTAGGCCCTTGTGGCTGAGTTTTAAGTTTTGGAGGAGAATAAGAGATCCTAAGGGATCTGAGGTGTAAGCTCTTTGGAGCAGTGATTTGGAGAAGTGCCTTGACTAATAGGAAGTTGGTAAGGTTGGAGGAGAGTGGATGCACCCAAAAGTTGGGGTACCACTATAAATCTATTTGTGCTTTTTTGTGTTGTTTTCTTTGTGAAGGTCCTTGAAAGCTAATTACTACCAACACACTGAGTACTAAGGAAGAAAATTTAAAATCTAATAATATTAAGGAGACAACCTATTCACCCCTTGGTGGTAAGCTACCTTGAAAATAAAGACTTTCAAGTAGTATCAGAGGGAGGTTACTCAAAAAGGATCAAACCATCTGAGTGATCTTCTAAGGTAGTTGTAGACTATCCTTATGGTTACATGATTGAACTATAAGGATCTGGGTGCCATGAAGCTTCCTATCTGCAGGAAGGAGGGATTTGGCATCTGGAAGGAAAGGGTTAGGTTGTTCATGGAAGCAGCAGACCCTAGAATCTTTAAATATGTTAAAGAAGGACCTTTCATCTCCATGAAAGTGTTTGTCCTGGATGCAAATATCCAGACACCCAAGACTTATGCTGAGATGACAAAGGTTGAATTCATTCTTGCCACCATGGACAAGAGGGCTCAGAATATCATTTGTCAGCGCAATTGATGATTATACTGTTCAAAATCTGATTCACTGCACAAATGCAAAGGAAAAGTGGGACACTCTGGTGATCTACATGGAAGGGACAGAAGAGTTCAGGGAAGATAGAAAGTCTATGCTCAACCAGGAGTATGATGCCTTCAGATAGTCCAAGGGTGAGAACATAGCTACCTGCTATGAAATATTCTTTAGGATAACAAATAAGTTAAGGATATATGGAAGGATCTTTAGTCATTATGAGCTAAATTATAAGCTTCTCAAATCTCTCACTAGATACTGGGACACAAAGATATGTGCCATACGAGAAATGGCTAAGATGGATGACACTCCATCTCACACCCTATTTGGAAAATTACTCTCTTATGAGATGCAACTAACAGTCAGGATAGAGGAAGAGACTAACTACAAATCTCAAGCCAAAGAGAAGTTAGTGGCTTTCAAAGCTGAATCTACAAGGAAAGGCAGGTGAAAGACCCCTTCTCCTCCATGAAGACCAGCAGATTCAAACTGTTCTAAATCAGAGGCATCAGACAGCATCATGTCTGATGAGGACTTTGCAAATATCTCCAGGCAGCTCCATAAGCTAATGAAGAAAAAACACTAGAAGAGCAGGCCATCCACCTCAGCTCATCATTGGAAGAAAACCTCCAAGGAGGACATTTATGGCTCTAAAACCAGTAAACATAATTCATCTAATATTGTCTATTACTGTTGCAGCAAGCCAGGGCATGTCATTGTCCTTGTCCTGAGAAGAGAAGAGAGTATGGTGAGAAGAAATCTCACTAGAAGCACAAGGGCAAGAGAGAAAAGTCACTTGTGGATATTAAAGAGAAGAGCTGGACAGACTCATCATCATCTGAGTCTGAAAAAGAGGAAGACTATATTGGTCTAGTTATTACTGCTGCTAAAGAAAAAGCTGTAACAGCAGGAGAAGTCTATCCTCTAGTAAGGATAGGAATCAGGGCCCCTCTGACACTATCAGAAAGTGACTCAGAGGTTAATGAAGAAGATAAAGATGCCCACAGTTGTAGAGGGCTGATGGCAATGACTGATGAAGAGGGTAGCCAGGATCAGCCTGGTCAAAGTAAGGTACATTCCCTATCAAGTTCAGTGTTTGGATATGATACTAGTCCCTGTATAGGTGAAGATAATTTTGGCTCAGAAGGTGATGTCAATAAACTGATTGACAAATATAATGAACTTTTGGATGCCTTCAAGAAGTGCAAAAAGTTAACTAAGAAGCAGGCTAAGGAGATTTTGTCTCGTCAGCCTGTTGTTACTCAGCTTGCTGAAACAGTTTCTGTGCTGAATGAGACAATGAGGGAACTCAGTCATCTGAAAACCCTGTCAGGCATCCAGATAGAGACTATCAAGAGCAAAAATAGTCTCATTAGAGATCTTGAGGAAATGCTCTAGAGGGAGAATGGTATTGCGGCCAGTTTCTCTCAGCTCAATACAGTGTTTCCCTTGATAGACTCCTTCTGCTCACAGAACGCTAAGAAGGGGTTGGGCTTCAAGAGTAACACAAGACCTGCCCATCCCAAAGGGAAAGGGAAAGTTCCAGTTGTGCCTATGGAATCTAGGCAACTTATCCCATTCAAGAGGGTGATATTTCCTTCAAATAGGTATGACCTATGGTCACTATATGAATGGTGCTTTCACAAGTAGAACAAAAGATGTTCTCAGCCATTATCGAAGGTATAGCAGGGTAAGTGCCTTTAAGGATGCCCATGAAGAAATTCAAATGGCCCATCATGGACCATTTGTTTTTGTTGCTACACCCCCCCCCCCCTCTCAAAAATGTAACTGCAGCGAATTTTCAGAACCAGTCAGCACAAAATCTAACTAAGGGTCAGTCTGTTAGCTCTCTTGATATGGTTGTTTCTAATGCTATCAAGAGCATATTGTCTCAAAATAAATGTGCAACTGATGGGATTCAAAATAGGCCATACAAGCCAGTAAGCAGACTGACCTTCAGTCAAATCCATGTTGAAATAAATAAGAAAATGGCTGCTGCTCCTATTCCTTCTGTCAGGACTGCAGTAAAATCAAATACTAGGTCTATACAGAAAAGAAGATATAACTTACATGACTTCTAGTGCTGTGGTAATGATAGGACATTATGTCATTGATTGTTGGCACAATCCTAATGTGATGAGAGCTAGAGTCAGTCCACCAGTCAGAAAACTTGTTGGTGGACATGTTTAATTTCAAAGTAATGTGCTCCTAGGACCCAATAGATATTGGGGCCCTAAGGTAAAGTAAACTTCTTAATGCAGGTTAGTTCAAGTGTCCATACACCAATATGATACTTCGATAGTGGTGGTTCAAGGCACATGACTGGAACAAGGAACAACTTTAAGGAGTTCACCCTAGTGAAAAATTGACCCAAGGTTATCTTTGGTGGTTTTGATAGAGCGATAACTAGAGGCTATTGTAAGATTACCATTGGCATAGTCACTATCACAAAAGTGGCTTATGTTGAAGGGTTTCATCACAACCTTATAAACATAAGCCAACTCTCTGATCTTGGGTATGTTATTGTCTTCCACAAGGGTGAGTGCCTGATTAGTAGGTCAAGTAACTAAGAGGTAATATTGATAGGAACTAGGAGTGGAAATGTTTACTGTTTAAACTTTCTATGTCTGAACACAGATTCTCCTATTGTCTTGTAGCAAATGAAAACGTCTCATATTGTGTCTAGTGGCACAAGAGCCTAGCTCACTTGAATTACAAGACTATTGACAAGCTATTTAGTAAAGAGTTAGTTAGGAATGGTCCAAGTGTGAAATGCACCAAGGATAGCATTTGCTCAGCTTGCCAAAAGGATAAGAAGACCAAGGCTTCCTTCAAGGGTACTAGTTCCAAAGACATTTTGAGGTGCTTATACCTCCTGCATATAGACCTATTTGGTCCAATGCTTGTTCATAGTCTTGGTAGGAAAGTCTACACCCTTGTGGTGGTTGATGACTATTCCAAGTTTACTTGGGTGTTCTTTCTGAAGAAAAAGAATGAGACTCTTGATATCTTCATCAAGTTTGTCAAGCAAGTTCAGAATGAGTTTAACACTTCTGTGGTCAAAATCAGAAGTGACCATGGAACTGAATTCCATTTTGAAGGCAAGACAGAGTTCTGTGAAGAGTAATGGATTCATCAAGAATTTTCTTCTCCTAGAACTCCCCAGTAAAATGGGATTTTTAAGAGGAAAAATAGAACTCACATAGAGGTTGGAAGAACCTTATTGTGTGACACATATCTCCTAGAATATTTCTGGGCTGAGGCAGTAAATACTACATGTCATGTCCTCAATAGGGCCTCTATCACAAAAAGCCAAAATATGACTCCCTATGAGATCTTGAAGGGAAGAAAACCAAATCTGGGCTATCTTAGAATCTTTGGTAGTAAGTGCTTTATGTTACATAATGAAAAGTCCTATATGACTAAATTTGCTGCCAAGTCCTTTGAGGGGATTTTTGTTGGGTACAGCAATCATAGTAAATCTTATAGGGTATACAACTTGAAAATCCAAGTTGTAGAAGAGTATGTGCATATAGTCTTTGATGAGTCTAGCATGATAAACTAAGAGCTGCCAAGATCCTCTTCCCGTAATGCAGGTATAGAACCGAAGATGGGCAATCTGACCATCAAGGAAGTAGAACTAGTTATCCAAGATGAAGTGGATACTCCAGAAGGTTTACCCGACAAACTTGGAGCAGAGAATGATCAGCAAGAGGATGGTTTTGAAGCTATTCCTGAAAGAAGATTACCCCCAACAATTAGGCACTTAAGAGACCATCATGTTCACCAAATCATTGGTGAACCAAGCCATGAAGTTGTGATAAGAAGCAAAAGTCTAAATATTGGTATGTATGCAAGCTTCCTATCACAAGCGGAGCCAAAAAAATTTGAAGAGGCCAACATAGATAAATTATGGATAGTGGCTATGTAGGAGGAACTAAACCAGTTCAAAAGATGCAATGTTTGGAAGCTGGTTCCCAGAACTCATGGACATAATGTCATTGGAGTCAAGTGGATTTATAAAAACAAACTTGATGAAAATGGCATTATAGTCAAGAATAAAGCTAGATTAGTAGCTAAGGGGTACATGTAGGAATAAGGCATTGATTTTGATCAAAACTTTGCCCATATAGCAAGGTTGGAGGCCAAAAGATTGTTCCATGCATATGCTACACACAAAAGATTCAAGGTCAACCAGATGGATGTGAAGTCAGCCTTCCTAAATGGTGACTTAAAAGAGGAAGTCTATGTTGAGCAGCCTTTAGGTTTTGTAGTTTCTAACTCACCGAATTTTGTTTATAGTCTTCGGAAAGCTCCATATGGGCTAAAGCAAGCCTCTAGAGCTTGGTGTGAGACTTTGTCGAGCTTCCTCATTGAGAACAAATTTTCAATGGGGAAGATAGACAAAACCCTATTCCTAAGGGAATCTAAGGGCAAGATCATCCTAATTCAGATCTATGTAGATATCATCATCTTTGGATATACTGATGACAACCTCTATAGGAAGTTTGCAAAACTTTTGTAGGGGAAGTTTGGGATGAGCAGTATGGGTAAACTTAAGTTCTTATTGGGTCTCTAAAAAAGAAAGACATATGATGGCTTGTTCATATCCCTATTTAAGTTCACTAGGGAGATAATAAAGAAATTTGGTATGGAGAATTCCTCCACTATGAAAACTCCCATGGGGTCAAGTATGCCCATATGCCAAGAAGAGGCAGGGAAACCTGATGCAGCGCCACCGCTACTTGATGATGACCCGGTTGCCGAGGCGCTACGACATAAAGATCTGAGATGCCGTCATGATGATGAAGGAAGTGCACGCTACCACCTCCGCCCGCGGCGTGCTAAAACCGCCATGAAAAATTAGCCTAATTTTATTATTTTCATGCACTTTATTTTATATTTTGGGAATATAAAATTATCCTATGTTTAAGTAATAATTTTATATTCATGGCATGTGTTATTTTTCATTTGGAACAATATTTTATTTTGGTGTGCATTTAGCCTTTTGGATGGATAAGATTACATGTCCATCATGGAGGGCTAAGAGTTATTGTAAACTCCTATTTAAGGAGGTGATTATGAGGAATAAGATCATTGAATATTTGAAATCTAAAACTCCCTCTCCTTTGAGAATTTCGGCCAAGAGCTTTCTCCAAGCCGCCGACCCCTTGGTGGTGTGAAACCACCGCCCCCCCTTGTGTGGTGTGAAACTGCCGCCCCTTGCTCGCTCCATCCGTTTGGTGTGACTCCGGCGCGGCTTCCTTGGTGCGAGTTCGTGGAAGAAGGTTGCAAACCCCTCAGTGTGACGTCGGCGGATCCGTGGAGAGAGTGATTCTCCCACCTTATCTTTGTGTGAACTTTCATCCCGGTTGGGTAATCTCTTTCTTTGTGTGATTCTTGCTTTAGTTTGTGGAGGTTTTTCATGCACCATTTTTTCCGCGATTTTTAAATCCGTCGCTTGCAAAATCTGAATTTTAAGGTGTTGTTATTGAATCTCTTGTTGTCCGGAACGGGTAGATCTGTCTCAGGAGTGCAACGTGGCCTAGCCTTGATTTGCTCTTCCGTTCGGCGCAATTTATGTGCCAACAAGGGAATTAATTACGACTCGAATTTCGATCGCTCTTAAAGGTTTTCCACCGCTCCGAAATAAATTATTGTTGCGCTTTAAACGGCTATATTGAAATGAATAGATGCTTATGTAGGTGCGGTGAGTTGTGTGCTTGTTGGAGAGGTAGGTCTTAAGGACGTTGTATCGAGTCCGGCTTACGGTGAGTTGTGTGCTTGTTGGAGAGGTAGGTCCTAAGGACGTGGTATCGAGTCCCGGATTTTGGGAACCAACCGACCCCTTTTCGTTCGCTTTTGGTCGGCGTTCCCTCTTTGATTTCTTGTTCGGTAACGTTTTGGTGTCTGTATTGTAGTCACGTCCGAATCACGGTCGTCCCTACATCAAAACCTGTTGATGAAACTTTGTATAGGGGGATAATTAGTTCCCTTCTTTATCTAACTATAAGTATGCTAAATAACATATATGTTACATGTGTTTGTGCTAGGTATCAGGCTTGCCCCAAAGAATCTCATTACTCTGCTGCAAAGAGAATTCTGAGGTATCTTAAGGGCACACCAGATCTTGGCCTATTGTACCCTAGGAATGGGGACTTTGAACTAATTGGCTATTCAAATCCATACTTTGTAGGCTACAAAGAGGACACTTTTGGCACCTATCAATTCCTAAGTTAAAGAATAGTTTCATGGAGCAGCAAGAAGCAAACTTGTGTTACAATTTCAACTATAGAGTCGGAGTACATCTCAGTAGGTAGTTGATGTGCTCAATTACTGTGGATCCAACTTCAGCTCCAAGACTACAACCTTCAGATAAGTAAAATTCCTTTATTTTGTGATTCTACTAGTGCTTTTTCAATTGCAAGGAATCCTGTCTCCCATAGCAGTACTAAGCACATTGAAGTCAGATATCATTTCATTAGGGAGTATGTGGAATGTCAAGATATCAACCTTGAGTTTGTCCCAACTAACAAGCAAGTGGCTCACATCTTCACTAAGCCACTAGATGAAGCAAAGTTTAACACCATCAAGTTTGAGTTTGGTATGTTAAACCCGGTATATTTTTAGTTGCTCCTCATTTTGTTGCAGGTTATTTTGTATCTTGTACATGGAATTGTTCTTCAGTAAAATGAAGACTCTTCAAGTGATATACCTTTAGTGGAATCATGGTCAACTGCTGTCCAGACTGATATAGACTAGATTGTCTAGCAAGAAATATGATAGATTATGCATCAGTTGAGGGGGATCATGTACATCACTGCACCAGCACTATCATGAGGATCAACTACTGCCTACCTATAATCTAAAAGGGGGAGCAGATGATAAGAACCTTGTTGCCTATTTGCTTAAGTCAAAAAGGGAGAGGAAACGAAGATCAGGTGTATGATCAAGAATGGTAGCGGCATTTCAGGGCGAGCAGGTATGGTAATGTTCACCCTGCAGGCAAGGAGGTGTGGTAACTATAGATCATTTTCCAGTTATATGTTTTTTTTAAATTCTTATTGCTGCATATTTCTGTGTATGTCATTGACACATTTTATTAAGGGTTTTGTCTTCCTCAAAATGGGGGAGATTGTTGGATCCATTGCCCACAATATTGGATTTGAGGAAGTCTATCTTATAAATGACATACATAAAGTTGTATTTAATGAGTGCCTGAGTTCATGCATGCAGGGACATCCTAACAACAATGATGGGACAGGTAGCCTAAATGACTAAGTCAGGTAAACACTTACCTAAGATATGGATAGAAAGAAATCTGTCTACGTCCACAGGCATTGAGTTGAGGTTACTCACTCAAATGCCAGATGACTTATAACGCTGAGTGGAGCCTATATAGTCAATTACAAAATAGTGGAAAGCAGAGAAAGTGGCTAAGTCCACAGGCATTGAGTGAAGTCAACTCACTCAATGCCATACAGCCAAAGGCTATGAGACAAGCTAATGTAGTAAAAGTCTAAGAAGAAATGGGCAGAAAAGTGGTTAAGTCCGCAGGCGTTGAGTGAGTATCACTCACTCAATGCCATACTCTATATTCATTGAAGCACATAACCCAGTAATGTTTATGGTTGGCTCCCCGGCTACCAAGATGACGGAAAAGCGTTTCCGCCCAGTTTTTCGGTTGCGCCTTAGGGTTATTCCCCAAGGATCCCTGCTGCAATCTACCCCGTAGAAACAAGAAAACAATAAAGGGCACAGAGTCTTCTCCGGCTAAAATGCAATGCACATCACCGATCCAGACCAACATGTCCGGATAGGCTTCACACACCATGCCTATGTCCGTTTACACATACGGACTCTACACAAGGGGGACTTTACATATCTACCCCAAGGAATGCTCTAACTCTTCGCTCACTCGCGAGAGAGGGCTTCCTATGCAAAGGAAAAGAGGGCTTCACATGCCCTAGGATGAGAAATCGTTACCCTTGCGTTCTTCCGTGGCGCGATGAAAAATCTATGCGATTGGAAAGCACCGCAATGACGTCGTCTTTGCGGATCTGGACTCGGATCGCGAATCGGAGCTCAAAAGCTCCACCGGCGGCCGGATCTTGGTCTCCTCCTTCCTCCTTGCTCTCCCTTCTCTCTAAAATCTTATAGAGAGAACACCCAAATAAAAGTTAGGGTTTGTAACCCTATTTTCGGGTTTAAACTGCCAGCACTAACCCTCAGCCGTCGGATACAAAGCCAAGGAAACGAACGGCCACGATTCGGCCTAAAATTACAAAATCTGGGCCGAACACGGGTTTCAACACGGCCGTGTTCATGGCCGTGTCACCCATTCGCCATCTCGACCGACTCAATAACAGCACACGACATTCGATACGGCCTCCGACATGCCCGTGTCGCATGCGAGCCGTGTCACGACCCGTGTCACGCCCCATGTGCAACTGCCAACACTTGTTTCCCGAGGAGGACACGGCCTGCGAAATGGCACCTGACACGCCCGTGTCATATGTGATACGCCCGTGTCTGTGCCCGTATCATGGCCCATGTGCATGACTCAGAAAACTCCCTAGCGTGAGACGCCCTGGGAAACGCCCATGTCCCAGGCTGTGTGCCTCAACTCGACGATCGCCGATCGTCAAAACGTCGACCACATGACCAGTGGCCGAACACGCTCGTGACATACCCGTGTCATGCCTGTGACACCTGCTCCAAAACCCAGACCTGGCTTAAAACGTCACCCGTCCCTCTTTTGAGTTTCGGGGTGTTACACGGACTGACTACCCGGTGATTCCTTCCATGAATCCTCAGCAAGACTTCGGATCCGGTCGATTTCGCACTTTCTTCTTTTCTTGTTGTTGATATTTTAGTTTGATCTCTTTATATTTGATGAAGTGTGCTTAATTTGATATTTGTTTGTGTACAATCATGTCTATGTGATTTTATGCTCATGATATTTACTTGAGGTGCGCCATTATCTATCCTCCACCACATAGTGCTGGACAAGCAATTTCTAGTGGCGTGCATAGCGAAGAGGTGCCCACGACCCTCATTCTGTCGTTCTCACCACCTCATCCGCAAGCCTACTCGTCCATCCGCCCAGCGATTCGGTGCATAGCGGCCTTTGTAGTTTTCCATCCGCCTGGCGAAACATTGCATAGCGGCATTGCATAGGAGTAGTTTGTTAGTTTTTTACTTTCTTTTTCCGCAACAATCAAAACCCCCTTCGTAAACACTGACCTAAGGACTTCAATCCTAAGTCCTCCTCAATATTAACTCCATCTTAGTGTGTTCCTTGAGAGATCGATACTTGGGAAAATTTGCCCATTTTATATTACTTGTGCGACCGGTACACTTGTCGTAGACCGCATCACCCACACAGTACACAGGAAATTATATTGGTTCCCCAGATTATGGGTACATCCAATGTCCCTCCCACCTTTCTAATAGATTGTTACACAAGGTAACTTCTCCAACTCAGCTCAATGAGCTTATAACTCAGATCCCTTAAGATCCCTCAAACTCCTCCAAGTCCTACAACTCAGGCACAAAGCCCTACCACTCAGAGATATAATCTCCTACCACTCAGGCCCACTAGGCCCTACCTCAGACTTTAACTCAAAGTGCTACAACTCAGGCTAGGAGGATAGCTTTACAACTCAAAGAGAATGACTCTCCTATCTCAGATCTGAAATAAATCCTACCTCTGGCAAAAATCCCTACCACTTAGATTCATAACTAAAACCTACAACTCAGATCTACTTAAAGATCCTACACTCAGCTTATATAAGTTAGGCTTACACTCAGATCAAAATGATCCTACAGAAGAATATTTGTTTATTGATGATGTTTGACACCAGAGCTAGAGTCTCTGTGTCTTTCTCCTTCTAAATAGAGATTAACTATGTCCTCCTGTAACAACCCGATATGTTAAATAACATATACTAGAAGGTCTGGCCGGGGCCCCACACTAAATGCCACAAACAGACGGCGAGGTTACTAGTTAATACCAAAATACCAACGCATCCTAACCCATAGCATTCTAGCAGAAGTTTATAAGTTGCACGAACTCAATCCATGAATGTCCACTACTATATAAATAACACATTTATATACAAGAACATGAATGTATACAAGCACACCGCTCACAGCCTTAAGGCCTTACAAGTTTCTCTTTACAAATATATGACTTCATACATCGGCACGCAGGCCGGCCACACATGAAATCCAAATCTTCGCACGGCCTTCGAGGGCCTACCAGCAGCAGCAACACAAAGGGCTTCAGCCCGCTCAATCCATTTCAGCATCAATAAGGGCATCACCTGCGCATGGACATCCACCCCATGGGTGACAAACAAAACAATGGTCAGCATTCAGCTGACCAATTATAATGACCCTACCCCTTACCCGGGGCAGTGATTCCTTCCCGAGCATATATTTCAGTCTCAACACATATATACAATACACAATAACATCACAACCGTCGGTCTTTGTGCCAGACGTTCCGTGCACTCAGGTCAAGCTTACGGTGTACCAAGATCCTCAAGGTACCACCGCCGGTTCGAGGTGTTTACTTATTGGCCGGGCATAATCCTCCAAACCCCTGTTGAAGACCTCATGCACCTGTCCACTCAAAGGCACGCACCTCATAACAACCTGTGAGTGCTATCAGTCGACCTACCCCCATAGTGTAATAAGCGTAGGTAAACTGCCACGCTTCATTGCTACCAATCTACCGCTCACCCGATCCTACTACTGAACTTGTTAGGTGACCCACCTACTCAGAGGTTCTTAACTTGTTGGCGCTGGGCATCAGCCGCCAAATCTCTATTGGAGACCTCTCGCACCCAGCCACTCAGAGGTGCTCGCTTACAACAATCCAATCTTTGAACTTGGTGGGTTCCCTACCCACTCAGAGGTTCTCGCATTCCTTTCTCAACACCAGCACATATTGCCTCTTTCCATGCCATCAATACAGCTCATGTCAAGCATACAAGCACAGGAGCTATACAAAGCTTCCTTCTCACCATCACAATAGTTCTCACCATCTCCGTAGGTTAACTCATGTATACACGGAGTCTTCTCCGGTTCGCAGCATCACCAATCCAGACATCCATCCAGATGGGCTTCAAATAGCATGCCTATGCCATACTACACATTTCCGGCTCTATATGCAGACTCAACCGCTGGAATCACTTACGCTCTTTCATCTTTTGAGGGAGGATTCCACAGATATACATGCATAAACAAAGGGCTTCACCTGCCCAAGGAAGAAAGAACGTTACCCTTAATTATTGCTTGAGCGCCATGAAAGAACTAGCCAGATGGAAATCCCCATAGTGGCCTTGCCTCCGCAATGCTGAACTCGGCTCTCAATTCGGACTGTTGAAGCTCCACCGGCGGTCGGAAAGCTTCTCCTTCTTCCTTTATTGCTCTCCTCTCTCTCTCTCTTCACTTTAGAAAGAGAATGACAAATATGAGAATGAGATATTCATCTCCATTCTAGGCCTTATAAGAGCAGGGATGAACTTGGACCACAGGATCCAAATAGAAGGGAACGAACGGCCTCAATCGCTTTGAAAAGCATATAAACAGAGCTGACACGTCCAGTGACACGCCCGTGTCACAGGCCGTGTTCCTTGAGCGGTTAGAGAACCGACTCAATCTGGAATAGAATACGGGCTACGACACGCCCGTGTCACTCCCTGACACGCCCGTGTCAACCAGTACATGGCCGTGTGGCTGACCGTGTCACCTCATCAACACAAGGCTAAAACACCCGAGAAGAACACGACTAAGGAACACGCCCGGGTCCTTGGCCGTGTGCCCAACATGCCCCTATGACATGCCCGTGTCATTGGCCATATACCACACTCAATGCCACTCAACACCACTCCACTCAACGCCACTCCACTCAACGCAACCCGAGTAGGACACGCCTTGGGACACGCCTGTGTCCCAGGCCGTGTCGCCTCTTGATGAATGCCGACCATGCTTTCTCGAGAACTTAACTTGACACACACCGCAAATTACACGCACTGGGACACACCCGTGTCCCAGGCCGTGTGCACCGGACATGCCCGTGTCCCAGGCCGTGTCACCCAGACTGAACCCATTTTGGGATTTAGGGTTTTTGGGGTGTTACAACCCTCCTTTCCTTATAGAAATTTTGTCTTGAAATTTAGCGCAACAGCAATATCAACACAACAATGCAATCGATGCACTGTTAACCAAAACGATCTGGGGTTACTCTCCCTGAAATTTATCTAGTGCCAACTATCTTCTCCTATGGGGGGGAATAGGTGATTTGCAGTCTTTGCGGAATTAAAAATTAACCTGCACAAGAAAACAAAAACAACCACAACACAGAAACACACAAGCAGTTATAGTGGTTCCCCGATTTGGGTACATCCACTCTCCTCCTTTGACCTATCTCCCAACAAGGGATGACTCAGTCACTTCACAAACAGGATTAAAATCCAATCCTCTCACTATGGAAGAAACCCTTCCACCCGAAGGAGTCACTAATCCTCCACCGCGGGTTGCACCCAACCCTTACAATGAGGAATCAAATTTCCTTTACAACAAAGTTAAAATAGAATGTACAAGAAATACAAACTATATTTGGAGAACCCGATGTCCCTCTTCGTTCAATGAAGCTTTCTTGATGAAGACGAAGAGTCCACGATCAGAGCACTCTCTTGGAGAGGATCTTCCCGAGATCGGCAGCGGCAAGTGAATGCGACGGCGATGCTTTGTAGATTTAAACTTCTTTACAAGGAAAGCAAGGTATACCAACGATCTTACTCGGATCAATCGTCTCAATCGATTTAGAGGGAAGAAATATTCCCGTTCAACAAATCAAGAGACAAAGGATCTCAAGATAGAAACGTGAAACGCTAATCTTAGCCTCGGTTCTGTCGCCGAACGATCAAAGAGGACCTCTAAGATCAACGGCGACGACTATCTTCGAGCGGCGACGGCTTGCGAGCGGCGACGGCGACAGAAGGAAGTCCGCAATCGGCTATGTCACGCTCGGCGGCCGTGTTCCATTTTCGTTTTCTTCGCTACTTTGTAGATCCAAATTACGTGGACATTTATACTGTAGATCAACCCTGAAAGACCGTTGTGGGCCCCACAAGGAGAAACTCTAAGCCCGGTCCAAACAGCGCCTGATAACTTGGTTCAGTCCAGCGAGCATGTAGAAATCACCTAAGGCAAATTTGGCGGGAATCATTGGTGATTCTCGACGAATTGGCGAGAATCACTTATGATTCCCGTCGAATTATCCTTGGTAGATTTTAGCTGAAAAGCTTGCCATCCGGAGTGAATCGGCAAGAATCAAAACCATTCTCAACGAATCGGCGAGAATGCAGAGTCATTCTCGACAATTCGGCGAGAATCACTTATTGATTCTCGACAATTCTGACTTAGCAGAATTCTTGAAGGCGTTTAGTCAGCCGGATGCAGAAGGCGGGAATCGGCGAGTGATTCTCGACGATTCGGCGAGAATCACTAGTGATTCCCGTCCAATCGGCGAGAATCACTTAGTGATTCCCGTTGAATTTAACTTAGACGAATCTTCGTCTTTCTTCCAATGAGTTGGTCTTTGACCCATCCTTGCTCCTCTTCAGCTCTCGATTAATCTCAACCCAGTACTTGAAAATAAGTACACTCTAATAGAGAGAGTACACATGAGCCAACACACTGATCTTCTCAACGAGGGATTACGTTGCGCAGACCAGTATATATTGACCCACTGCACCCTGACATTGGTGTGTACTTAGCCTGGAATAACTGTAAGCACAACTCTAAGACATGTCATCAAATACATTGTGAATTCATCTTTCCTTGACAGGAGGCTTCTTCAAATCCAGGTAATTATGGATACAATACCCAACAATCTCCCCCTATTTAAAGAAGCCAAAATCCTACTAGCTAAGATGAATTTCACCAACCAGATTAATATACATAACAAATTAAGATAGACAAGACACAGAGAATTAAAAGCATATAGAACAATACTTGAGTCAACATGAGATCATATATATATATATATCCAAAAGAATTGTTCATATAAAAGTATGAAGAGATAAACATGCATGAAGGAAATGACAAGCCAAAATCCTAAGCCTATTTCTCCTTAGTTAGATCATCCTTTAGTTGTTGAGCCAAGTACTTCTTGCTTTGTTTCTCAAAATATTCCTTGGGCTTCGGATAGTATCTTGGTGGAGGAGCTTTATGTAGCAGAGTGTTAGACCTGAAGAATATGCTTCTTTTCGCCTCATACACCTTGTGCCTCTCCCACTCATACTGACTGTATACTTCATTTCTATCCAGTTCTCCCTGCTGTTGTAATGTGAATGTGTCTAATATGATGCTCCTCGATGTAGGGCTCCATTGTTCATTTCGCACTTCACTCTCCTTCAATCTTACTTTCTTCTCAGGTTGAGTCTCTTTGGACGTCCCTTCTTGGAGTTTTCTTTTTTCCTTTCGCTATGGCTTCCTGGTCAAACATGGCCCTGAGAGTAGCCTTGCCAGCGGCCCTGGCAGCCTTCCTGACATCAGCTTCACTCAGGGGAACCTCCTCAGCACTTGGAACATTATCAGCAATAGTGGTAACCTCATCAGGAGAAGGAACCGGAATTGGAATTTGTATACCGGAAGCTTGCTGAACTAGCCAGTGAAAGCTATCAAAAACATACTTATTTGACTGTTTGAAGTTGTCGACCATAATAAGTTCTAGCCCTGCCATCTTAATTGTATATTCATTCTCCCCCTTTTTGGCTTCGAGGGCAATGGAGTTTGCATAAGAATGCAGTGACTTATCTATATGCTTTGCAGTCTTAGTGAACTCAGTTAGAAGGGAAGTCTTATTTACGTTGAGAGTCAACATGTTGGCATCGAATAGCTTGATGTTGTCGGCCACAACATGTGCATTTTGGTTCACCACCGCTAGATCAGCTGTGTTCTTCTGGATTCCTTGCATTAGAAGATTTACTGCAGTGCCGGCCTCTGCATACTTGGCATCAAACTTCTGTTCCATCAGATCCAGTTTATGATTTATTTCCACAACATTCTTAAGCATTACCTCCTCGGATTGTTTAATTCGTTTTAGCACTTTGTTGTGTGATTGTTCAAAATAAGTTTTCAGTTCATCCACTATACCTTGAATGATATTCACTGTGTGATTTGCCAGGTTAGGTCTTAGTGGATAACCCTGAGGCATGCCTTGGTCGTGCTCTTCTGTAGAGTCACTGGGAGAGCTTGATAAGTTCACAGTCTCCAATGGGGGGATAGGGGCAGCCTTTATAGTTTTCTCATGAATGCTTATCATCCACTGTTGAGAGGACTCCCCCTCCATTGCTACACCAGATGTCTCGGGAACTTCCAAAGGATCCCGTTCCTCAGAGGGGACTTCAACATCACCCCGTAGCTCCACCATCTCCACCATCTCCCTCATGGTCGTTTCATTTTCAACTACATCATCATTCACCTCATCAGCAGCCTCATCTTCTATATCAACATCGTCAACTGCAGCATTGTCCATGTCCTCCTCGTCTTCCTCCTCTTCAACCTGATCAGTGGCGAGGGTATCAACATCATCTTTTGCAATCAGAGAGATGTCAGTAACTACCTCAGCATGATCCGGAACTGTGAAATCTGTCCTTAGTGTATCAGTAGAAACGGGTAGCGACTCCCCCTCAGTTGCTGCATACAGCAAGTCAGGAACGTCACTGGGTTCATAATGGGCTTCAGCCACACCTGCTTGACCAATCTTTCTTTCCCATCTATCAAATACACTGGAGTCCATTTTCTTCAAGTAATGGAGAGGAACTCCCTTACTCATGTCAAACCTGTCTCCATCAAGCTGATTGAGGTACAGGCTGATGATCCTTCCAAAATTGGGGGTTCGTAGCGTATCTTTAATCTTCTCAAACAGCATGGCCCCCAAGTTGTATCTTTTTCGACACACTATAGCCACTAAGATTTTGAACATATCACTAGAGATATGATCATGGGAGCCCGGTTTGCAGATCAGGGCTTTCCCAATGATATCAGATAGAAGCTTCCCTTCCTCATTCATTTCCTTGCGCTTGATAGACTTAGTCCCTCGAGCAAGTCCACAGAATAGGAGAGTCCTGACACGATCATCTTCCTCCAGGTAGTCCTCTTGTTCAAAACTGGTGAGCTGCAAATGTCGTGACAATTTTCCAGTAGACATCTTGATCCGTAGGCCATCAATCTTTCTCTTAATCACCGTATCCTCATGCCGTAGCTTTGTCGTTGCAAAGAATTCAAGCACTTCTTTATCTAGGATCTTGCACGGGTGCTCAAGGATGAAGGAAAGCCCGACTTCTTCAAGCATTAGGATAATATTTCTGAACTCATCAGAGGCATGGGAGAAGCCCGTCCTAACCAGTTAAATCCCGGTGAGGAGCCCAACTGTGGTTCTAGGAGCAATTGCAAACCTAAACAAGTGATGTCCAAGGGACTAAACCCTATCAGAAATTCTTGCTTAGGAGCTACACTAGACAAGATACTACAGGGATGAATGGACGTTACCCTAGCGCAGAGCAGAGAGAGTGGCTTGCGATGGGACTGTTGGCGACTGGAACGGGAGTCGACGGGAGAGGGAAAACTTCGAAATTTCTGGGAGTCGACGGGAGTCGGCACGATCCTTGCGTCCAGAGCATGTCATCTACGGGAGCACGAAGGAGTGACGGAGAACAAGGGCGATTGAAGCACGGGAGGAACTTCCACACGATAGACGGGATTTGGCGAGGTATCTGGGAAGTCGACAGGATTTCAGCGATTCTGGAATGTGAAGTGTCGTACAGTGGTTACGCTATTAATTTCTTCCAAACCGTGGGAAGTCAACGGGATTTCAGCAAATTCTATACAGGGCATGTTAATTTCGAAACTTTCGAACTCTGAGTTGTCGATTTGAATGTCGAACCTTTACTCCTTTTTATTTCTTGGTCATAATACCTAGATCGAGTTGAAGGGATTTTAACACTAGAAATAATTACTGAGTAATTCTAGGTGATTCAAAAGTGTAGAATTTTTGTCATAGCCACTGGCACACACTTTTTTAATTTCAAATGGACTGATTAACACCCATTGATATACATTATCAATTATATATGTATATAAGAATTCTTCTGATTTTTACTAAGGATCATTTAACTTTTGCGTCCTTTCATCAGGTGTGTGAACATATATGGGTATATATATATATATAAACATTTACTTTTAGAGGAAGAATCTACATATTCGTGTGGATATATATATATAAGCATCTATATAATACGACTCAAGTATCGAAACTGAATGCGCGTACCTGGGATCATTAAATTGATCGTTCAGATCTTCTATTTGAGGTACACCAGGTGTCACATTGGAGTAGGTCATTGTAGTTAGCTCTATCTCTTATCCCATACACTTGTTCCATATCATTCTTGGAACATCTCATGTCTAGTTCCCATCATTTTACAGGAACCTAGACTATCCTGCAAAACGAATTACCTTACCTTAGGAACCCAATATGTATTGGGTCCTAGGTTCTTGTCAGCATAAAATGTCGAATGCCTTCCAACAGGAATCCTGTCAGGAAGGCTAACTCTACCCAAGGGAAGTGGACCTACCCTTGCCCTTGGCACAGAGGGATTGTGCCAACAATCTTTGGCAAAGTGACCCACCTTGCCACAGCACCAACAATCATGAATGTTGTATCTCTGTTTCTGACCTGATCTACTGACTGAGGTAGTCATGATCTTAGGTCTGACCGGAACAGAGCAGGTTCTGCTCCCAAATTTACCATTTCCACCGAGACATGAGGGAGGGTGGATAGAAAACATATGGTGAGTGTCACGAGGCCTGGGAGGTGGTGCCTTCTTTTCAGTCAGCACACATTCGAGGGCCCATGGGTACTTGCTACATGTTTCCAAACCTCTTTTTCCTGTGTCCTAGGGTGGTAAGAGATGCAGTGAGAGCTGGTTCCTACAATTTCATGACAAGTTGGGGCCGAGGCCGAAATACAAATGGTTCATGATGAGCCAAATGTATTTTCTCATGGGTAGCTATAACAGCACTTGCATTATGGGTACTTCCACAAGAGGGCTGATCATTCTTGTAGTGACCATAGTTGTTCTTATGGTCATACCTGAAGGCATGATGTGTGCCCTTCCTACTCGGTGTGGGGGGTCTGAAAATAGTTTCCCCATTTCTCCACGATTTTATAATTTGTGAGATCCACCAATTTTCTCCTTTTCTCTTGATAGCATCTATCTTGGAAAAGTTAGATACTATTCTCTTCTCGGTCTCTAGACGACTCTCTAGATCCGAGATCTTAGAGTCCTTTCCCTTGATGGATTCCAATTGGAGACTCATCAAGGTCCTCAGCTGAGCAATCTCCTTAGCTTGTTCCTCAACAAGTAAGTTGCTCTTCTGAAGGGCACTCTCAAGGGAATCAAGATTTTCAATCCTTTGATTGATGCTATCCATTTCCCTTGCATCACTAGATGGACAACCCTCTGAACTGTTCCTGTCTTCAGGAAATTCAAGGGGAGAGGAGCATGATGAAGAAGTTACCTGATCTTGACTTTGATGTTCAGGGTCAGCGTTAAGATCGGCAGAGACTGTTGTGTCAGCTTCATCAGAACTGCTTTCCTTAACCTCTTCTTCAGTCTCATACATTGACACAGGAGCCCTTATACTGAAAGATCGGTCTTGACCTTCATCTTTAGAAATGAGGACCCCCACGTAGGCTTCATCCTCTTGCTGGCAACTAGTACCTGCTGTCTCCGATCCCCCCATGAGGTCTGAGATAGTTTGCAAAATAGACTTTGCAGTCCAACACTTGTCCAATCTTGAACGAGATGATCCATACCAGACGTCAGTGATGATCTGACGAATCAGCTTGTCCAGGTTGAAAAGTGAAAGCTTAGTCTCAGACATTTCTTCGGGACTCTTTGGGATTTGAAGATGTTTTCTAGATATTGAAGCCTTCATGGGAATGAAGGAACCCTCTTCCATAATGAATAATGCGCGAGGGTTAATGGCCTCCAGATTAAACATAACTCTCATCTTCAAGATGGGATAATACTCCGTTGTGCATGCAGGGAGTCTCAGAGGAGAGACATTAGAGTATAGCTCCATGCTTGATTCTTGTCTTCTTCTTAACACTAGAACCGGGATCTTACTCAAGGTGTTAACCTTAATTATGAGGAACCTCCCTCTGATACCACTTGAAAGTTATCTAGTGTTAACTATCTTCACCTATAGGGGGGAATAGGTGATTTGCAGTCATTTGCGGAATTAAAAATTAAGCTGCACAAGAAAACAAAAACAACCACAACACAAAAACACACAAGCAATTATAGTGGTTCCCCGTTTTGGGTACGTCCACTCTCCCCCTTCGACCTATCTCCCAATAAGGGACGACTCGGTCACTTCACAAACAGGATTGAAATCAAATCCTCTCACTATGGAAGAAACCCTTCCACCCGAAGGAGTCCCTACTCCTCCACCGCGGGTTGCACCCAACCCTTATAACGAGGAATCAAAGTTCCTTTACAACAAAGTTAAAATAGAATGTACAAGAAATACAAACTACGTTTGGAGAACCCGATGTCCCTCTTCGTTTAATGAAGCTTTCTTGATGAAGACGAAGAGTCCACGATCGGAGCACTCTCTTTGAGAGGATCTTCCCGAGATCGGCGGCGGCAAGTTAATGCAGCGGCGATGCTTTGTTGATCCAAACTTATTGACGAGGCAAGCAAGGTCTACCAACGATCTTACTCGGATCAATCATCTCAATCGATTCGGAGGGAAGAAATATTCCCGTTCAACAAATCAAGATACAAAGGATCTCAAGATAGAAATGTGCGACGCTAAGCTTAGCCTCAGTTCTGTCGCCGTACGATCAAAGAGGACCTCTAAGATCAGCGGCGATGACTATCTTCGAGCGGCGACGGCTTGCGAGAGACGACGGCGATGGAAGGAAGTCCGCAATCGGCTAGGTCATGCTCGGCGGCCGTGTTCCGTTTTCGTTTTCTTTGCTACTTTGTAGATCCAAATTATGTGGACATTTATACTGTAGATCAACCCTAAAAGACCGTTGTGGGCACCACAAGGAGAAACCCTAAGCCCGGTCCAAACAGTGCCTGATAACTTGGTTCAGTCCAGCGAACAGGTAGAAATCGCCTAATGCAAATTCGGCGGGAATCATTGGTGATTCTCGACTAATCGGCGAGAATCACTTATGATTCCTGTCGAATTATCCTTGGTAGAATTTTAGCTGAAAGGCTTGCCATCCGGAGTGAATCGGCGAGAATCAAAACCATTCTCGACGAATCGGCGAGAATGTAGAGTCATTCTTGATGATTCGGCGATAATCACTTATTGATTCTCGACGATTCTGACTTAGCAGAATTCTTGAAGGCGTTGAGTCAGACGGATACAGTCGGCGGGAATCGGCGTGTGATTCTTGACGATTCGGCGAGAATCACTAGTGATTCCCATCGAATCGGCGAGAATCACTTAGTGATTCCCGTCGAATTTAACTTAGACGAATCTTCGTCTTTCTTCCCATGAGTTGGTCTTTGACTCATCCTTGCTCCTCTTTAGCTCTCGATCAATCTCCACCCTGTACTTGAAAATAAGTACACTCCAATAGAGAGAGTACACATGAGCCAACACACTGATCTGCTCAATGAGGGATTACGTTGCGCAGACCCGTGTATATTGACCCACTGCACCCTGACATTGGTGTGTACTTAGCGTGGAATAACCTCAAGCACAACTTGAAGACATGTCATCAAATACATTGTGAATTCATCTTAGCTTGACAAGAGGCTTCTTCAAATCCAGGTAATTGTGGATACAATACCCAACACTCCCCACGTCCTCGCACCAACAAAAGGGTTTTCACAAACATACATACATACAATATATACAAAGTACAACTTACAAGCAATAAAGTGCACCCTCCACTTTATTTCTGCTCATTCTCATCTCTAAGCAGCTTCTTGACAGCCTCCTGCAACTCCAAGTTAAACACTCGAGGCTGTTACACTCCTGATGTGAGCTTTGTGGCTCCTACACTCCGAAATTGTACACTCGTGGTTGAACCCGGGATGCAGATGATTCCACCACAGCTTTACCCTTTTCCTCATAGGATGCGCTAGTCTTTTGCTCACTCTTTGACGGGCCTTTCCAACAGTAACGTGCTATAATCCCCTACTTCCCACAAGTGAAACAGGTACGTGACTTAACACGTCCTTTACCAAATGTCGCGCCCGAAGCAACATCCGAAGATGTTTGTTCAGCAGGCCTGAACCTCTTCTTATCCCGTTTCCTAAACTCCAACTTTTCGGACTGCGGAATTTTAACTCCGACTTGTCCATCGCCAAGTTCTTCTTGTCGTGTACTTGCTTCAAATCTTTTTCCAGCGCACAGGTTGTATCTACTAAGGCTTGGAAGCCTTGGTTCAATGAACTCGGAAGCGCCAATCTCAACTCATCTCGGAGTCCCTCATAGAATCTGTTTGTCTTCCGTGCTTCTTCTGCAAATGTCGACCCCGTATAACGCCCCAGCCTGGTAAATTCATGCAGGTAGTCATCCATAGTCTTCTCACCCTGCACCAGACATTGGAATTCGGTCTCCATAACAATTCTCCGCGATACTTGCAAATACTTTGGCCAAAATAATCTGGAGAATTCGTCCATCAAAATCTCTCTCAGGCCTCTACCTGCCAACTGGTGCATCTCGACGTCATCCCACCACAGTCTCGCCTCTCCTTCCAGTAGGAAAGTTGCTAACATCACTCTCTACTCCTCATCATTACTGAGCACTGTCAGGATCCTCTTCACTCTTGAAAGCCAATCTTCCGCCTGCGTTGGGGAATTCACCCTGACAAACGTAGGTGGATGAAAATCTATAAACCGCTTTAGTTGCTCGTCAGTCGCTCGCTCGTCTACCCGAGCTTCTATATACTCTTGCCTTGCACCAACCCAAACTGGCTCCACTACAGGCCTTGCTTGCCCAACAGGTTGTGCTTGAATCATGGAAAATGCCGCCTCCGCAACTAGGCGTACAGTTTTCGTAGAAGGAGGAGGTGTGGGCACCTCGGCTGGTGTCGCAGTCTCATCCAAATGCTGGGGCTTAGACTGCCCACCACCACTCCTTGTCACCTATATGTGAAAAAGATATCAATAATCAACCTCCAATCCAAAATGACAAACATACCGAATAGACACACACGCATTCCTAGTGGACATTTTTGAGTTCAATTATGTTAAAACGATTTGCACGTACACGTGCTCGCCACCCGACAAGATTTGAACGTACACATGCTCGCCACCCGACAAAAGAATTTGGCCACGAATTCGAAAGCAGAAAACTGAGAGGCCTCTGATACAAAAATGTAACAACCCGACCCATTAAATAACATATAATAGAAGGTCTGGCCGGGGCCCCACACTATATACCGCAAATAGACGGCGAGGTCACTGGTTAATACCAAAATACCAACGCATCCTAACTCAGAGCATTCTAGCGGAAGTTTATAAGTTGCACGAACTCAATCCTTAAATGTCCACTACTATATAAACAATAAATTTCTTTACAAGAACAGAAATGTATACAAGCACACCGCTCACGGCCTTAAGGCCTTACAAGTTTCTCTTTACAAATATATGACTTCATACATCGGCACGCAGGCCGGCCACACTTGAAATCCAAATCTTCGCACGGCCTTCAAGGGCCTACCAGCAACAGCAACAACACAAAGGGCTTCAGCCCGCTCAATCCATTTCAGCATCAACAAGGGCCGCACCTGCACATGGACATCCACCTTGCGAGGTCTAAGTTGTTAGCCTAAATCACCTAGAGGGGGTGAATAGGTGAAATGCGTGTCAAAAGCGGAATTAAAATTTAACGCAGCGCACATCAAGCAATCACAGAAGACAAGAGATTTATAGTGGTTCCCCAACCTTGGGTACATCCACTTTCCTCACCGATCTAGCAAATCACTAGACTCGGCTACTCCACTATCTCGGATTGAAAACAATCCTACACCTCGGAACCACGTTCCTACAAATCTCGATCCAACTGGATCTACAAAACTCGGAAGAAAGATCTTCCTACAAATCTCGGAGAAAAACTCCTACAATGAAATTTAGGTTTGAGAATAAAAATCAACACAACAAATTTCAGATCTGGATCTTTGACAGTCTTCTTCTTTAAGAGCTTTGACTTGATCAGAAAAGGTTGAAGATGACTTGAGAGAAAGATCCACAAATCTGAAAACTAGAACCACCTCGATCGAGAAGATAGATCTGAAATCCTTGAGGCTCGGCGAGATCGAGTGATTCACTCTTGTCTGGATCGCTGGAGAAATAGTTCCTTGAAGACGGAGATCGACGATCCAGAATTTCTTCCGTGAACAACGATGGCGGCGGCGGCGGCGTGAGAATTAGGGTTCACGGAATTTCCTTTTTTTTCAAAAGAATATCTCTGTAATCTTGTTAATTAGTCAATTCTGAAATGACCTATTTATAGGTGGACTCCAACGGTCATAATCTTAATTAAGGATGACACGTGGACCAATCAGAAATGACGGATTCAAAAATACTTAGCGAATTCGAACTTAGAAGAATTCTGGAATAGGGTACAGCTATACTCGAGTAAGAGAAGATATACTCGAGTATGGGAGTTTAGATACTCGAGTGACAAAGAGACATATACTCGAGTATGAGAATAGAAATTTACTTGATAGAGAAATGAACTACTCGAGTATTAGAAGAGATATACTCGAGTATCAGAAAAGATATACTCGAGTATCAGCAAAGATATACTCGAGTATCAGCATATGAATCCAGGAAACATTCACCTACTCGAGTATTAAAATCAACTACTCGAGTATAGAATAATTTACTCGAGTATCAAAATCAATTACTCGAGTATCAACTGCTTACTCGAGTATTAAAACCAACTACTCGAGTATCGAATAATTTACTCGAGTATCAAAATCAATTACTCGAGTATCAATACTTGAACTTGCAGAAAAGAGAAGAAAAAGGATCTACTCGAGTATGATATATGATTTACTCGAGTGATTAACTTACTTACTCGAGTATGAAAATACCTTACCCGAGTGACTGACTACCTACTCGAGTATAGAAGTATATACACGAGTATTCAGAGCCTACTCGAGTAAGTCTAACTGATTACTCGAGTAAGTCTAATTAACTACTCGAGTATGGAAATATATACACGAGTATTAAGTCTGATACTCGAGTATAACAAAGGGGTTACTCGAGTATTTTAGACTTAGAAATTTTTGAGGAAATTAGTTCCAATGCTTCTTTCCATCAATCCAAGTGCATATAGGAAGTGTATCCCAATTGAGAGGCTATACATGGGCCAACACTTTGGATCACACAATGAGGGATTACATTGTATGGTCCTGTGTTTGGTGACCCATTATAGACTGACATTGGTCTACACTTGGCAATTAGAACCTGCACACATACAACTTAAACACAGCATCAAATACACCTTAATTCATCTTAGTTCAAGGTCTGACCTCCTACAAATCTGAGGTATTGTGGAGACAAATCCCAACAATCTCCCCCTATTTGTAGATGTCAGCATCCTCTATACTAAGGTGAACTATACAGAGTAAAAAGAACAATGCACATATACTTGAAAAACAAAACATAAGTTAAAGCAGGTTAGTTAATGAAATAGCCATAACCAGAATTAAATATATATATATATATAAAAATGTTTTAAGCACAGAAACAAAAGTCCAATTCCACATTCTTAGTTCAGCTCAAGATGGGGCATCCTTGTGCATCCTTTCTCTTTTCAAGTCTTGCCTTTCTAGGTAGCTGAAGGGTTTTGGAAAGTAAGTCCTGGGCCTGGGAGGAGCAGCTGGGTTGTTATGCCCCCAATTTCTGTCATGCAGCCTGATCTTTATCTGAGATGCTTCGTAGGCTTTCCACTCTGAATAACTGTAGTAATTATCTCTGTTCTCCCCAAGATCAGTCACTAACCTCAGAGTATCAAGAATTAGGGACTTAGAGGTAGGACTCCACACTTCAGCATGAGCAACAGGTGGTCTACCTTCAGAAGCTGGCTCTTTCCTTGGTGCAGAACGGCTGGCAGAAGCGCCGTCACCATATTTTCTTTTCTTCTTGGAAGGGCCTTGAGAACTGGAAGGGAAATCATCTTGCCATGCTTCAGTATAGGATAGGGGAGGCTCAGTCACATCACCCTCAGCTCTAGGTGAGAAAACTGGCACACCTCCTTGAAGGGTTGCTTGAGCTGAGACATCTGCTGGAGGCTGTTCTGCAAGAGGATTTAGATGCTGAGGAATAATGGTAGGGTCCAGTTGAAACTCAGGAAAGTTTTGATTATGCAGCCAGACAGCAGTGTCATAGGTATAGAATTTGACTGACTGGAGCTGGGAAAGAATGGATTCTTTCAATCCTTTTACTAGATCACTTATAGCCTCTTGAGATTGGGTAGACTGTTGTTTGACCTGGGCTTCAGCTTGTGCAGAAAGTTTTTCAACTTGTTCTTTTACAATCTTCTCCCCCTTGCTGATATCTAAGGATAGCTTGGCAATAGCTTCATCCTTGAAAGTGCTCACTTCATCACATACTTTCACAACATTGGTTTCAGCTCTCTCATCTAGCTTGAGCTGATTGTGAGCTACTGTCTCTGCTTGGTTTCTTAGCTCACCTATGCTCGTGATGGTGTGATCTATGGCCTTGCCACCTATCTGGAACAATCGTTTTAGTTCATCAGTATTTGCCTGGATTTCAGCAAAGCCTCTGCTCATCTCCTTTTCAAGAGCAGAGACCTTGGAGCTGACTGACTGCAGAGAGGCATCAAAGTAATCTCTCTGTTCTTTGAGCATGAGCTCAATCTTGCTGACTAGATCTGAAGAGGAGGAGGAAGAGGGAGCTGAGGTTAATCCAGGGACTGGTAGAGCAGTAGCAGTCCAAGGGGCGATCTCTTCCACAACCACTGAGCTTACAGCTCTCTTAGTTTGGACTAACTCAATGGAGTCACAGGGATCAGTGAAGGAAGGGAGAGAGAAATCAAGTGTCTTCAGAGGAGGGTCAACAGGGTCTGGGGAATCCTCCTCGTCATCGGACAGAATGATATCATCATGAAGATCTGTGGCACCCAAAGGGGAGAGAGCTGGAGACTGAGCAGGAGACTGGGCAGGAGACTTGGCAGCTGAATCATTTTGAAAAGGAGGAGCATCTGAGCTTAGCTCATCAATGAATCTGTCTATATCTTCAGCTGTAGACAGTAGGTGAGCTGTATCTGGAATCTCAGATTCAGGAATTTCTGATTGAAGATGAGCTGGAGTAGGGGAAACTGGAGGAGTAGCAACTCTGACTTCTTCTTGTGCTGGAATAACTGATTCAGAAGTAACTTGAAGCTGAGAAAGAGAAGAGGCAGGCTCCCCCTCAACTAAAGCACCAGAGGTAGCAATAGTTTGATGTAGAGGAGGAGATGGGATCCTGACTTCAGTTAAACTGCTGTCTTGGTGTTATGCTGAGATGGCATCAGCCCTGGAGGCTTGGGCAGGGTTCATGATCTTGAGGTCATACCTCTGAATGGAAGATATTGAAACTTTCTTCATGTGGTGAAGAGGAGTCCCTTTAGAGAAGTCAAACACTGTAGGATTGATCTCATGGAGGAGGAGGGAGATAATCCTGGCAAAACTGGGATGTTTGACGCTTTCTCTGATCTTATCCAGTATCATCATTCCAAACTGGAACTTCTTCCTACAGACAATAGCTTGCATAACGTCAAATAGATTTTGGGAGACATCTCTAATGGAGTAAGTCTTGCACCAGAGGATTTTGGCAATGATGTCAATGAGAAACTTTCCTTCTGAATTGAACAAAGAACGATTCAGGGTTTCACCTCCACCTTCTGGATCTCGACCACAGAATAAGGAGGTGCGGTCGGCATCTGCCTTGTCTAAGTCATCTTCTTCGTCGACCACTGGCATCCGAAGCAGAGTGGCGACAGAGGTTTTATCTAACCGAATTTCAACTCCCCTGACCTTTGATTTCAGAACTGTACCATTGTGTCTAACCTTCAAATTTTTGTAGAACTCTTCAACATCAGGAAGCAAGAGGCGGCAGGGTTCTTGAAGAACGAAGGTCAATCCGGCCGTGTCCAGGAGAATCAGTAGGTTCTTGAAATCATCCGAGATATCTTCAATGCCATCTGTCACTAATTCAGAGCCGATTCCAAACTTGGAGGAGGGAGGAGCCATCAGCGATTCGGAAATCTTGCGGTGAAGGAAGACGAAGAACAGTAGTCGGGAATACGAGAGGTCGGCGGCTACTTGAGTGAATGAGAAGTGGAAAGGACTTTTTCGTTTTGAATATATATATAAATAATCCTAATTAGGTTTAAAGAGAATTAAGTATAATGGCATACCTGAACAAGGCGGCAATTTGCTGGGTGCGAGTAGAGATTTTGAAAATCCAAAATACTTCCGAATACTCGAGTAGTAGATGACAGCATACACGTGTATTAGGTTTAGTATACTCGAGTAGGCACATCATACACGAGTAATCAATCATACATACTCGAGTATGTAATCAGCATACACGAGTATTAGGTTCTTAACGAATTTTCATACTCGAGTATGAGAAGTTCATACGCGAGTATCTTTTGGATTACTCGAGTATATGAACCTTTTTACTCGAGTATTAGCCGTTTACTCGTGTAAGTGTAGCGATGCTCGAGTCTCTAATACTTGAAGGAGTTGCCCTGGTAGATGTCTATTTCCACTGAGAAACTATACCTCTGAGCAGCCAACATTACTGATATCTTCTTAATTTGAGAGTCCATCACTGGTCTTCTTTGTTGAGCAGTCCAAGCTCAGTTTTGAAGAACGAGAACTTGGACTCGTCCAGCGGCTTTGTAAAAATATCTGCAACTTGCCTGTCTGTGGAGACATACTGTAGATCTATATCTCCATTTTCCACATGCTCCCGGATGAAATGATAGCGAAGCTCTATATGCTTGGTCCGGCTGTGGGAGACTGGATTGTTGGCTATTGCTATAGCGCTGGAAGAGTCACAGAACAGGGGAATATTCTGGAACTGTATGTTGTAGTCTTCAAATTGATTCTTGATCCATAAGAGCTGTGCACAACAGCTGCCTGCAGAGATGTACTCTGATTCAGCCATTGAGATGGCTACACAGTTTTGTTTCTTACTGCTCCAGGAAATGAGTCTCCTTCCGAGAAATTGGCAAGTCCCGGAGGTACTTTTCCTGTCATCTTTGCTACCTGCAAAATCTGCATCTGAGAATCCAATTAGTTCACTATCATTACTTCTTGGGTACCATAAGCCAAGATTTGGTGTACCTTTGAGATATCTCAAGATTCGCTTTGCAGCGATGTAGTGAGATTCCTTAGAGTTCACCTGAAATCTAGCACATACACATGTTGAGAACATTATATCTGGTCTACTTGCAGTGAGATAGAGCAAGGACCCAATTATGCTTCTGTACTTGGTTTCATCAAAAGGTTTCCCTTTCTCATCCTTGTCCAGAGACATAGCTGAGGCCATTGGAGTCCTCATAGAGGTTGCATTTTCCATTCCGAATTTCTTAAGTAGCTCTTTGGTGAACTTGGTCTGTGAGATGAAAATCCCATCTTCAGATTGTTTCACCTGAAGCCCTAAGAAATACTTTAGCTCTCCCATACTACTCATTTCAAACTTCCCTTGCATAAGTTTAGAAAACTTCTTGCAGAGGTTGTTATCCGTAGAGCCGAAAATAATATCGTCGACATAGATCTGTACTAGCAAAATCTTGCCTTTTATTTCCCTAAGAAATAATGTTTTGTCTATCTTTCCTCTTGTGAACTTATTCTCAAGAAGGAAGCTAGACAGAGTCTCATACCAAGCTCGAGGGGCTTGTTTAAGACCATATAGTGCTTTTTGTAATAAATATACATAATTAGGATAGGTTGAATCAATAAAACCTGGCGGTTGCTCTACGTACACCTCTTCCTTTATGTCACCATTTAGGAAGGCGGACTTAACGTCCATTTGATAGACGGTAAAGCCCTTGAGTGCAGCGTAGGCAAGAAATAACCTGATCGCTTCCAGTCTCGCTACTGGAGCATAAGTCTGGTCGAAGTCGATTCCTTCTTCTTGACGATATCCCTTGGCGACAAGTCTGGCTTTATTCTTTATAATAGTTCCATCTTCATCCATCTTGTTCCGGTAGACCCACTTTGTCCCGATGACGTTCTTACCTTTGGGTCTAGGAACAAGTGTCCAAACCTTGCATCGTTTGAACTGATTCAATTCTTCTTCCATGGCTAGAATCCAGGATGCGTCGGAGTTGGCTTCCTCAAATTTCTTTGGTTCAACCTGTGAGAGAAAGCTTAAGTGTAAATTCTCGTTAGTTGTACCTCGACGAGTTCTGACGCCATCCCGAGGATCTCCTATTATTTGGTCAACAGGATGATCCTTCAAGTGTCTGAACTCTAGAGTCCTTGCATCTGGGATCTCTTCCGCCACTGGAGTTGCATCTTCAGCTGGGATGTCTTCTTCATCTTGATCATCCACCTCTCCAATGGTGGTTGGAGAGGGGACCTTGATGAATGTCTCATTTTTATCTTCACTAGGTTCATCCAAGCTAAGTTCCTTCAATTTTGTACCTGCATCTACAATAGGCACACTAGACGAGTTGCTTTGCAACAGACTCGTCTCATCAAATACAAGATGTATCGACTCTTCCACCACCAGAGTTTTTCTATTGAATACTCTATAAGCCTTACTATGGCTACTATATCCTACGAAAATACCTTCAAAGCTTTTCTCACTAAACTTGGTAGAGTGATACTTGCCATTGTTAAGTACGAAGCACTTACAGCCAAAGATTCTAAAGTATGAAATGGTTGGTTGCCTGCCTTTTAGAAGTTCGTAAGGAGTCTTATCATGGTTCTTGTTGATGAGTGCTCGATTTTGCACGTGACAAGCGGTGTTGACTGCTTCAGCCCAGAAATACTCCGGAAGTGAGGCATCACTCAACATAGTCCGACAAGCCTCTATGAGTGTTCTGTTCCTTCTCTCAGCTACTCCATTTTGCTGTGGACTGCGAGGAGAGGAAAACTCATGAAAGATACCTTGACTTTCACAAAATTCTGTCATGGCTCCAGACTTGAATTCCGTTCCATTGTCACTTCTGATTTTGAATACGGAACAGTTGTATTCATTCTTGATCTGCCTCACAAAATTAGTGAAAATACCGAAGGTATCTGACTTGTGTTTCAGAAAGAACACCCACGCAAAGCGCGAGTAATCATCCACAAGAACCTACGTATTTTCCTTACCTCCCAAACTTCTAACCTGCAGTGGACCAAACAAGTCCATATGGAGAAGCTGCAAACTTCTATTGGAGTCCTTGCCTATTATGCTTTTAAACGAACTTCTTGTTTGCTTGCCTTTGATACAAGCGTGACAAGGACTGTCCGTAACGCACTTGACATTAGGTGCATCACGCACTAAGTTTTGAGAGAATAATTTATTAATAGTTTTGAAATTAATATGTGCTAGTCTCTTGTGCCATTGGTCAGCAGGAGATGCACTACTTTTTGCCAAAAGACACACTGGTGTCGAAGAGTCTATACAAATAAAATTCAGAAAGAAAATATTTCTGCTTCGAGTGCCTGATAAAATAGTTTCCATATTGTTAACCGATTTTATCAAACACTTGTCAGCATGAAATTCAACTACGTATCCTTTGTCGCATAGTTGGCTTATGCTAATGAGATTGTGTTCCAATCCTTCAACATAGGCTACATCCGAAAAGGATACACTACCGTTAGAGATCATACCATAGCCCTTAGTTATTCCTCGATCTGAACCTCCAAAGATGACCTTTGGTCCGTTGCAGACTGAGGTGTAATTCTGTAGTAGGCTCCTTGTCCCGGTCATATGCCGAGAACATCCACTGTCCAAGTACCAGATTGGCATTTTGGTGGCCTTTGGACATACCTGCAATTACAATCATTTAGCCTTAGGAACCCAAACAAGTTTGGGTCCTTGGTCTCGAGTTAGAATACTCCCCCTACGAGTATTAGCCTCATGAGTGGTCACTCTCATGTTGCTAACCTTAGGGGTTGCAGCATTTTCAGGATTGAACCAACAATCACTGGCAAAATGACCAATTCTGCCACAGCACCAACAGTTGAACCTGTTGTATCTTTGCCTTGTGTAGTCCTGCTTGACTTTCTGGAATGAAGGTCTGGCAGGAGCTTTACTCTTGGAGGAGGAGGCTTCATGATGATGGCAGTTACATGAGGTCTTCTCCTTCATAGGCTTTTCTACAATGGGTTTTACTTTTGGTGTCTTTTTGAAATTATGACCATGAGCATAAGGTCCATAGCTTTGAAGCTGAATCTCCTCATAAGGTGCCTTGAAGACACTCTCGCCAAAGTTACGAGGACGATTCCAACCTTGGTATCTTGACTTAGGCTTCTCAGGGATCGGCCTAGAAAAGTGTCCGTAGGTGGACTCATAATCGAGTTCGTTCGTGGGAAAGATAACTTTCTTGAACGCAACAGGTTCCAAGGGAGCTTTCCCTTTTTCTTCAGCTAGAGCCTTCCGGGCAGCCTTATTCTTTCTCTTGGCCTTGTTTCTCCTAGAGGATTTACTAGAAGAGACAATGTGGCCTAAACCAGCACCCTTGGCCTTAGCAGAGAATTCAGCAACGATTGGAAGAACTGTCTTAGGCTTAGAAAAACTCTCAACAAGCTTCTTTTCAGCCTCGAGTTGTCGTTCCAATTCTTTGATGATTTCCTCTTTAAGGTCGATGTGCTTGAGAGCTTTATTGTATCCCTCCATAGCTGCATTGAGGTTCTCTTGAAGAGAGTTAGTCTTATCGACTTCTTCTCTCAAGCTGCTCTCAGTAGCTCGTAGAGAATTTATCTCTTTGGCTTGAGTTTTCATTAATCTACGACATTTTTCGTAAGCGGTGAGTAACTCCTTATACTGACCCATGAGCTCAGATTCATCTTCAGAGGAATATTCCTCTTGCTCATTGTCATCATCAGAATCAGAGAGAGGAGTGTGAGATTTTACCTCCCCAGTAAACTGGGGGACTTGTTCATCATCCGAATGAGCCATGAGCCCAAAGTAAGCTTCCTCTTCTTCACTCGACTCAGATGAGTCAGAGTCGCTGAGAGTTTTGCTCTTCTTGGCTACTAAGCTTTTCTCTGTCCTCTTCTTGTGGTGTGAGGATTTCTTTTCCTCTCTTCTTCCACCCTCTTTCTTTTTGTGAGGGCAATCGGCGATGACGTGACCTGGCTTATTGCAACAGTAACAAATGATGTCAGTAGAAATCTGTTTGTTCGGTTTAGAATTATACCTATCATGGCTACTTGAGCCTTTCTTCCGATGATCACTGTCATGTCGTGATTTTCTATATGAGGCATCCTTGCCTCTCCATTGCTTCTTCTTGTTCAAAAATTTCTTGAACTGCCTTGAGAGTAGGGAGAACTCTCCATCAGATAGTTCTGAGCCAGAAGAGCTGGGCTCAGATGATTCTTCTTCGTCAGCCTCAGGAACTGGGGCAGGAGAGCTAGCCTTTATCTTCCTTGAGCTATCTGCCTTTAGAGCGACAGATTTCTCCTTGGATGCAGACCTGCTTGTCTCTTCTTCAGCTTTTCTTGAGTTGATTTGTAGCTCGTAAGACATAAGCTTTCCAAACAGATTTTGCGGGTCCGTCTCAGCTAACCTTCCAAACTCCCGAATGGCACATACCTTATTGTCCCATTCCTTGGTTAGGGATCTTAAGAATTTGTCATTGAGTTCCCCGTTGGTGAAGACTCGGCCATAAACTCTTAGGCCATTCACTATCTTGAAAAAGTTCTCGAATGTGTCAGCTATGGCTTCCTTGTGACCTTGCCGGAAGGCTTCATACTTTTGATTCAGAAGGGATCTCCGATCATCCCTCACTTCTTCAGTGCCTTCCATCAGAGTCACCAGGGATTGCCACATCTCCTTGGCAGACTGGCAATGAATTAGATTCTGCAGCATTGAGTCATCGACTGCACTTGCTATAATGTTTTTAGCCTTCTTTTCCAGAGAGACAAGTGCAATCTCATCCTTGTCTAGATCCATCAACTTCTTGGGAACTTGCTTGTTAGTGTCTATGGTGGAAGTAGTCATAGGAATGTGGGGACCTTCTTCAACAATCATGAAGATCCGGGGATCTACTGCTTCCATGAAGAACTTTACTCTTTCCTTCCACATAGGAAAGTTGTTCTTGGTGCAGATAGGGAGTTTAGCAAAATCCTTGGTCTTACTCATGCTTGATACTTTTCAGAAAACAACTTAGAAGGATAAGATCAAGGTGTTAACCTTTTAACGATCAACCTCCCTCTGATACCAATTGCGAGGTCTAAGTTGTTAGCCTAAATCACCTAGAGGGGGGTGAATAGGTGAAATGCGTGTCAAAAGCGGAATTAAAATTTAACGCAGCGCACATCAAGCAATCACAGAAGACAAGAGATTTATAGTGGTTCCCCAACCTTGGGTACATCCACTTTCCTCACCGATCTAGCAAATCACTAGACTCGGCTACTCCACTATCTCGGATTGAAAACAATCCTACACCTCGGAACCACGTTCCTACAAATCTCGATCCAACTGGATCTACAAAACTCGGAAGAAAGATCTTCCTACAAATCTCGGAGAAAAACTCCTACAATGAAATTTAGGTTTGAGAATAAAAATCAACACAACAAATTTCAGATCTGGATCTTTGACAGTCTTCTTCTTTAAGAGCTTTGACTTGATCAGAAAAGGTTGAAGATGACTTGAGAGAAAGATCCACAAATCTGAAAACTAGAACCACCTCGATCGAGAAGATAGATCTGAAATCCTTGAGGCTCGGCGAGATCGAGTGATTCACTCTTGTCTGGATCGCTGGAGAAATAGTTCCTTGAAGACGGAGATCGACGATCCAGAATTTCTTCCGTGAACAACGATGGCGGCGGCGGCGGCGTGAGAATTAGGGTTCACGGAATTTCCTTTTTTTTCAAAAGAATATCTCTGTAATCTTGTTAATTAGTCAATTCTGAAATGACCTATTTATAGGTGGACTCCAACGGTCATAATCTTAATTAAGGATGACACGTGGACCAATCAGAAATGACGGATTCAAAAATACTTAGCGAATTCGAACTTTGAAGAATTCTGGAATAGGGTACAGCTATACTCGAGTAAGAGAAGATATACTCGAGTATGGGAGTTTAGATACTCGAGTGACAAAGAGACATATACTCGAGTATGAGAATAGAAATTTACTTGATAGAGAAATGAACTACTCGAGTATTAGAAGAGATATACTCGAGTATCAGAAAAGATATACTCGAGTATCAGCAAAGATATACTCGAGTATCAGCATATGAATCCAGGAAACATTCACCTACTCGAGTATTAAAATCAACTACTCGAGTATAGAATAATTTACTCGAGTATCAAAATCAATTACTCGAGTATCAACTGCTTACTCGAGTATTAAAACCAACTACTCGAGTATCGAATAATTTACTCGAGTATCAAAATCAATTACTCGAGTATCAATACTTGAACTTGCCGAAAAGAGAAGAAAAAGGATCTACTCGAGTATGATATATGATTTACTCGAGTGATTAACTTACTTACTCGAGTATGAAAATACCTTACCCGAGTGACTGACTACCTACTCGAGTATAGAAGTATATACACGAGTATTCAGAGCCTACTCGAGTAAGTCTAACTGATTACTCGAGTAAGTCTAATTAACTACTCGAGTATGGAAATATATACACGAGTATTAAGTCTGATACTCGAGTATAACAAAGGGGTTACTCGAGTATTTTAGACTTAGAAATTTTTGAGGAAATTAGTTCCAATGCTTCTGTCCATCAATCCAAGTGCATATAGGAAGTGTATCCCAATTGAGAGGCTATACATGGGCCAACACTTTGGATCACACAATGAGGGATTACATTGTATGGTCCTGTGTTTGGTGACCCATTATAGACTGACATTGGTCTACACTTGGCAATTAGAACCTGCACACATACAACTTAAACACAGCATCAAATACACCTTAATTCATCTTAGTTCAAGGTCTGACCTCCTACAAATCTGAGGTATTATGGAGACAAATCCCAACACACCTCTTGGGTGACAAACAAAGCAACGGTTAGCATTCAGCTGACCAATTATAATGACCCTACCCCTTACTCGGGGAAGTGGTTCCTTCCCTGCATGTATTTCAGTCTCAACACACATATACAATACACAATAATATCATAAACGCTGGCCTTCGTGCAAGACGTTCCGTGCACTCAGGGCACGCTTACGGTGTACCAAGCTCCTCAAGGTACCACCGCCGATTCGAGGTGTTTACTTGTTGGTCGGGCATAAGCCTCCAAACCCCTGTTGAAGACCTCACGCACCCGTCGACTCAGAGGCACGCACCTCATAGCAACCTGTGAGCGTTATCAGTCGACCTACCCCCATAGTATAACAAGCCTAGGGAAACCACCCCGCTGCATTACTACCAAACAACTGCTCACCCGATCCTACCACTGAACTTGTTGGGTAGCCCACCCACTCAGAAGTTCTTAACTTGTTGGCCCTGGGAATCAGCCGCCAAATCCCTATTAGAGACCTCTCACACCCAGCCACTCAGAGGTGCTCGCTTACAACAATCTGATCATTGAACTTGGTGGGTGCCCTACCCACTCAGAGGTTCTTGCATTACTTTCTCAACACCGGCATATAGTACCGCTTTCCATGCCATCAATACAGCTCATGCCGAGCATACAACCACAGGAGCTATACAAAGCTTCCTTCTCACCATCACAATCGTTCTCACCATCTCCGTAGGTTAACCGATGTATACACGGAGTCTTCTGCAGTTCGCAGCATCACTAATCCAGACATCCGTCCAGATGGGCTTCACACAACATGCCTATGTCGTACTACACATTTCAGGCTCTAGATGCAGACTCAACCGCTAGAATCACTTACGCTGTTCCATCTTTTGGTGGAGGATTCCACATATATACATTAATAAACAAAGGTCTTCACCTGCCCAAGGAAGAAAGACCGTTACCCTTGACGATTGCTTCGACGCCATGAAAGAACTAGCAGGATGGAAATCCCCGCAGCGGCCTTGCCTCCGCAACGCTAAACTCGGCTCTCAATTCGGACCGCTGAAGCTCCACCGACGGTCGGAAAGCCTCTCCTTCTTCCTTCCTTGCTCTCCTCTCTCTCTCTCTTCACTTTAGAAAGAGAATGGCCAATATGAGAATGAGATATTCATCTCCATTCTAGGCCTTATAAAAGCAGGGATGAACTTGGACCACAGGATCTAAATAGAAGGGAACAAACGGACTCGATCGCTTTGAAAAGCATCTAAGAAGAGCTGACACGTCACGTGACACGCCCGTGTCACAGGATGTGTTCCTTGAGCGGTTAGAGAACCGACTCAATCTGGAACAGAACACGGTCTATGACACGCCCGTATCACTCCCTTATACGCCCGAGTCAACCAGTATACGGTCGTATGGCTAGCTGTGTCACCTCATTAACACAAGGCTGAAACACCCGAGAAGAACACGGCTAAGGCACACGCCCGTGTCCTTGGCCGTGTGCCCAACACACCCCTGTGACATGCCCGTGTCACAGGCTGTGTACCACACTCAACGCAATTCAATGCCACTCCACTCAATGCTACTCAATGCCACTCCACTCAACGCCGCCCGAGAAGGACACGCCCTGGGACATGCCCGTGTCCCAGGTCGTGTCGCCTCTCGACGAACGTCGATCATGCTGTCTCGAGAACTCAACTCGACACACACCGCAAAAGACACGCCCGTATCCCAGGCCGTGTGCACCGGACACGCCCTAGGACACGCTCGTGTCCTAGGACGTATCACCCAGCCTGAACCCATTTTGGGACTTAGGGTTTTTGGTGTGTTACACCTCCTTTCTTCACAGCTCCAGGAAGTATCTCCATGAGTTGTACAGCTTGGACTGTGAAGACTCTACAGCTATAGCTTGCTTGTGCCACATCTTTTAACTAAGAGAGAATCCTATCTAAACTTTGTTGTTGAAGATGAGTAGATCAACAACTATCTTACTTGAACTATCAGAACAAGAGAATGAACTCCTCCATCAAGCACTGCAACTAAGTTGAGTGGAAGAAGATGATTTTATGCTATTTTCCAAAAGTTAATTTCTTCTCATTGATCTATTCTTTTTTTATCCCGTCGTCCATCGACTCTATGAGCATTGGGCACACGTAGAGTTTATAGCTACAGGTTTACTTTTGCATTAAATACTGTACAACATGTAAGTGGCGCCATTTGTCGTGTACTATAGACTTCCCTCAACATTTGAATTTCTATTGATGTTAGCACCTGTGGACTTGTCAAATTCAGACAATTCAGCATAGGCGTTGAGTGAAGGCATGTCACTCAATGAAAAAACACTTAGTCAATTTTCTGCAAATACCAGGCGTTCAGTGATCAATCATCACTCAATGAATATAGACTTTTGTGGTCTAACTGGTTAGGCGTTGAGTGAACCTTCATCACTCAATGCATTTGGACAGCTAATTTTATCTGTATAGAGGCATTGATTGAGTTGTCTTCATTCAATGATTTTTACCTTGGCCTGCCATCTTACTGAGGCATTGAGTGAATAGCCTTCACTCAATGCTTCAGTACTTAGTTGAATTTTCTCTTGAGTTGGCGTTGAGTGAGCTTCCTTCTCTCAACGCTACTAAACTTAGACAGATTTTCTATCTACATCTTCTGTGGCTTTGACATCACAAGCTCCAGTCAACGTTTTTCTCATCTAGATTCGGGTGAGTTGTCCTTACTCGATGCATCTAGAATTAGCCTAATTTCTTAGCAGATTCTTCTGCGACTTTGATTGCTTGAGCTTTACTCAACACTTCTGTCTCTGGGCATTGAGCGAACTGACTTCACTCAACGCTTCTATACATAACAAAATTTCTTTCTTGGCAATGCCGAGGCTTTGGCTGTCTAGTCTTTACTCAACACTTCTAGTTATCTATCATTGAGTGAACTGCCATCACACGACGCTTGTGGACATATATAGATTTCTACCTTACCAACGTCGCTCCTTATGTCAACCGGTCATTGTTACATAGACAACCTGTAAAATTAGTGAAACAAGTAACCACCTGCATACAAAGAAATTATTGCATGAATCAGATACAAATATGTGTATACCATTATCTTGTAGGCCTTCTTCAAATCTGGGAGATTGTGATCATTGAACCCAACAGGTTTGGCAGGAGACACAGCTCTAGACTTCCTTGACCCTTTAGCCTTCAGGGCTACTTACCTTTCTCTAGTTGCGGATCTGCTTCCTTCTTCTTCAGCTTTCCTCGTGCTGATCTGATGCTCATAAGAAAGCAACTTCTCAAACAGATTCTAATGGTTAGTTTCGGCAAGTCTACCAAACTCCCATATTGCACAAACCTTGTTATCCTATTCTTTTATTAGGGATCTCAAGAATTTTTCATTAAGGTCACCATTTGTAAACTAGCGACTGTAATTCCTTAGTCCATTTTCAATCCTAAAGAACTTCTCGTAGCAGTCGGCTATGGAGTCTCTTCTGTCTTATTTGAAAGCTTCGTACTCCTAATTTAGGAGGGATTTTCAGTCATCCCTAACCTCCTCCGTACCATCCATGAGGACAATTAGAGAAGTCTACATATCTTTGGCCAACTTGCAGTGGATTAGATTCTGCAACATTGAGTCGTCTACGACACTTGCGATAATATTCTTCAGTTTCTTGTCCAGTGAGATAAGAGCAAATTCATCCTTTGTTAGATCCAGCATTTTCTTAGAAACCATTAGAGTTGGAATGATGGTTAAAGCAGTCTTGGGCACATGCATACCTTCTTCAATAATTTGAAAAAGTCTTATTTTGGCAGCTTTCATAATGAACCTGACTCTCTCCTTCCACATGGGTAAGTTTTCTTTTGAACAAACAGATAGCTTCATGGTGGACATATCCTTACTTCTATCCATTAAAGAAAATCATGTGCTTCGACAATTAGATGGAGATCTTATTCAAGGCGTTAAACTTTTAACGAACAACCACCATCTGATAGCAATTAAAAGTATCTAGTTGTCTGCCTAAATCACCTAGAGGGGGTGAATAGGTAAGTTCTGTGTCTTTTTGTGAAATAAAAAATTACTAATAGACAAGCTTACCAAAGAACAATAGATTTATAGTTGTTCCCCAGAATGGGTATGTCCACTGTCCTGTCTTGCCAATCTAGCACTTCGGGCTAGATCGGCTACATCACCAAAACTCAGATTATACAAATATTACACCTCAGAGCCTCAACTCCTACAACTCAGAGATTATCACTCTTACACTCAGAGAAAAACCTCTACTATAACTTAATCCAAAATGTGGATCTACAAACTCAGAAGTAAAATCTCTTACAATAAGAAAAGTAGTTTTACAATTTCTAGATTGAAAATAATCTACTTCTTTAGATCTGAAAGGATTCACTCATCTTCCTTCTTGGAGAATTGAACTTGAAATGAAATTGAAGGAAAAGACTTGAATTATGAAAAGTCATGATCTTAAAAGTTGAAATCTGACTCGATCAAAAGCACTTTTGAGAAATCTAAACACGACGATCTTGTCGAATTTATCTCTGAGTAGAATCGCTGATCATGAACTCTAGGTCGTCGGGATGAACTATTCCGAGAATAGTAGATCGAGAAATCAGACATCGGCAGTTCACGAGTTTGGAAATTAGGTCTTGAGAAATTTTGTGATTCTTAGCAAGTTGATTTTCTTAAATGAATCCTCATTATATATGAAATCCATTTCAATGGCTTGAAATTTACTTTCAAAAGTAATCTTCCACGTGTATTATACATGACCGTCATTTGAAACAGATCCGTCAGAAAAACTCAAACCAAAAAAATGTTAAGTCCATTCGTCAAAATGACACTAGTAAAGTCTAGATCACTCTACGAATTATTTAGAATACTCGAAAGAATTTGACGTATTTACGAGTTCATTTGACAAATTTGACTTAGAAATTTTTATATTAACAGTCACTGGATCACTCGAGTATACTCGACGAATTCCACGAGTATACCTATGATGTCTCTGCGAATGACATGAGAGTTTACGTATAGACACAACGAATTTTACTTTTCCATTTTTAGAAGATGTTTTTGAACCTGTCAGAAATTTTCCGAGTAAACTCGATGAATTCCGTGAGTATTCACGTGATGTCTCGATGAATGACACGAGACTTCACGTATATACTCGATGAATTTTACTTATGAATTTTTCTATTTTTTCCTAAACTCAGCTACTTTCTTTTCCCTTGATTCCTATGCACTTGAAAATAAAGTACACCCTAATAGAGAGATTACATATGAGTCAACACCATGTCCTACACTGATAGTTTTACTTTCAAGACAACCTAAACACCTACAGGGGGTGAATAGGTTCTAATTGCTTGTTTATACTTTTAGGCAGAATTCAATTACAGAATTAAAACATCCAGCACAGCAATCACAGAAATTTAATCATCACAGATTGCACAATGTTTTATAGTGGTTCCCCAAGGTTTGGGTACATCCACTTTCCCCCTTCACCTATCTAGCAGTATGCTAGATTCGGCCAAACTTCCACTATTCTCAGATCCGCAGATCCTACAGCTCAGAACCTGGATAGGTTCCTATAACTCAGAACCTAGAATGGTTCCTACAACTCAGGCACAACAACCCTACCTCAGCCTTGCCACAAGGCCTACAACTCAGAGAAGAACCTTCTCCTATACTCAGGCAAACAACCCTACCACTCAGAGATCAACTCTCCTACACTCAGCCTTTATATCATAGGCTTACAACTCAGATCTGTGTAAAACAGATCCTACAGAAATTTAGAAAAGATGTTTTAATGTCTTGCCTTTGTTGAGAGAGAAGAGGACAAGACAATTCTTGATCAGCTGATGAAATCAACTGAATCTGAGCTTTCTTCAAACCTTCTTGAATCTGAACTTAGCTGAGTTGATTTCCAAACAGCTTCTTGAGAAACCACTGACGGCTTCCTTCTTCTTCTTCAAATGGGTGGATCCCTCTCTATCCAACACCTTTAATGATACTTCTGAATTCTTATTAGAACTCTTCTTAGATCCATCCTGAGATCGTCTTCTTAGATCTTCTGATGAAGATCTTCTTTAGTGCCTAGCACTTTCTTGAATTGATACTTCAATTGGATTGTAATCCTTCTTCACTCTTTGCACCATTTTTTTACTTCCTTCTGAATCTGTCTATTTATAGACCTTCTTCATGGTAACCGGCTGATCCGATTTCTAACTGTTTTCTGACAAGTCTGACAGCATCAGTTAACTGGTGGCAACCCACAGCTGTCAAGTCTTCAAACAAATCCTGTGCCTTAGTCTTGGACAGCAAAGTGTCGAGACAGTCTGTCAGAAAGTGTCGAGACCAACTATCTATATGTGTCGACACAAGTGACTTTGGTGTCGACACAGTCTTTGAAGATGTCGACAAGTTTGCCTTTAAGTCGACACAGCTTCTTCTGAAAATAACTTGGTCTTGACTCTGCAGTGTGTCGACAGAAGTCCTGTGTGTCGACACAGTGGTTGTAGATTCAGAACTCAGTATGTGTCGACACTGCCTTCAGGTGTCGACACAGCAATTGTCGACTCTGCCAAAATGTGTCGACTTAGTCTTCTGGTGTCGACACAAGTATTGTCGACTTCTGCCAATGTGTGTCGACTCTGTCTCATTGTGTCGACACAGCCTCCCATTGTCGACACAAATGTGGTCGACAATCTTTCTGTGAGTCGACGCTGCTTCTCAGTGTCGACATTAATGTGGTCGACTATCTCCTTCTGTGTCGAGGTCGACTATCTTCTTCTGTGTCGAGGTCGACTATCTTTTTCTGTGTCGAGGTCGACTATCTTTCTCTGTGTCGACTATCTTTCTCTGTGTCGACACAGCTTCCGTCAAGTGTCGACACAAATATTCTGAAGTGTCGACACTGTTTCTTCAGGTGTCGACACATGTACTTAGAATATTTTTCTGCATTCTTTAATACTTCTTCACCTGCTCATGTCAACTTAAAACAACATCAAATACACCTTGATGTATATCATTGAGCAAAGTTGGACTTCTTCAAATCAGGTACACATTTTCCAATGTACCCAACAATCTCCCCCTATTTGGAGAAGTCATAACCCTTAAAGCCAATGATATACACCATTTATAAAAAGCATAATATGATGATATATGACATAACAGGAATACTTAATAAAAAACAAAATATGAACAATCCATCACAGAGTGAACATTATATGATTCCAAACAATATTTTGTTTATAACTTAGTAATGTTTGATTACAGATTTTTACATTGAATGATTTAATCAAAACATTACAAAATACTTTTGAAAGAGCTTAAAATTAAGACTGATCAGGATCTCTTATGACAATCCCTTTGCCAGATTGGATTTGAGCCCTCACAGGAGCTTCAGCAACTTCAGCTGGCTTCTTGCCTTTTTGATCAGCCTTCTTCTGTGCTTCTTCCTTGAGCCTTTGCCTTTCAAAGTAATGATATGGCTTTGGAAAGTACTTGCTCGGCTCCTAAGCATCTGGTGGCAGCCTACCCAGCTTGGCTTTTCTTCTGAACTGTACTATTGCCTCTTGCCTAGCTTCATACTTTTGCCATTCCATTTCATTATACCACTTTCCTCTTTCATGAACTTGGTCTTTTATAGCCTTCCATGCAGTGAGTATAATATTTCTTGAAGTAGGGCTCCACTGCTCAAAATCTGGCTTAAGTTCAGCCTGCTCTCTAAATCTTTTCTTAGATAGTAGAGCATCTTGCTGTTCTTTCAAGTTGGCATCAGGCTTATCAACTTTTTCAATAATAACCTTGGTAACCTCCTTTGGAGGACTATACATATCCTGAACTTGCTGATCAATCATATCAAAATCTGGAGGAGGGTAAATGACTTGGGCAATCTCAGGTTGATTGCCTTCAAGTAGACATGTTTGAATGCCTGACTCAGCAACCATAGCATCATCACACAAAGGTGGATATCCTAATGTGGCTTGAATACTATTTGTCACCCATTTGGTGTACTCTGAGCCAGCATGAACTAACAACCTCTCCCCCTTTATGACTTCTCTGGTAATATGATCTCTTAGATCTTCCTTCTGAAATCTGATCTGGCCATCCAGATAATTCACACCCTCTTTAAAAAATGGTTTTAACTTTTGAAGCTTGTCAGATATGTCCTTTTGAGAGGTAGTGATAGCAGTTTTAACTGATTCAATAACATCTTGAAGTTTCTTATCAAATTCTTCCATCTCCTTTCCTCTTGCTTCAGTCAACCCTTCAGTAGTCTTTTTCAACTCATTAAGAATCACATTGTGAGAGTCTTCAAGATTGGCATTCATGTTTATCTGATTTGTAAGAACATAGCCTTGCTTCAGTGCTATATCATCTGCTTTGGTAATAATTGATTGCTGTTGTTTTGCCAAGAATACTACAGCATTACCTCCCTTATGGAAGCAATCTGTCATCTCCTTCTTATGCATATTGACTTCAAATCGAATTGACTTTATATCTTGAGCCAACTCAAATTGAAGGGACTTATTGCTCTCATCAACATATTTTTCCACAGCCAATCTATGTTCATCCAACATAACTTGCAAATCCACCATAAACTTGTTATAATTAAATTCAGAATGGGATTGTTGAGTTGTAGTCTGTAGAGCCTGCTTATAACTTTTGCTCATTCTCTTGAAGACAACAAGTTTTCACTTCTTAGCCATTCTGGCTTCTTCAGTCTCATATTCAGATGAACTATCAATTTGAACTCTTTCTTGAGGAGGAGGATGAATATCTGTCTCAGTGCCATGTTGTTCAGCCTCAACATGCACAGACTCCCCCTCAACCACTTGCTCCTCCTCAATTTCTTTCTCCTTCTCAACCTCTTACTTGATCTCAGCTTCTTGCTCTATCTCCATGTCTAGGACCTTCTCAATATCTTGCCCCTCTTCTACTTTATCAGTAGCAATATCAACATTAGGAAATAACTCATCTAGAGTGTATTCCTTCTGAGCTTGAACAGAAGATGTATCATTCAGATCTTCAATATTCAAATCTTTGGAGATATCAATTTGTTCTGCCTCTTGCACTGGGTCAGACATCTTCTCCCCCTGTACTTGTTCAGTATTGGTAATGTCCAGGGCAGGTGAGTACACTTGCTCCCCCTGCACCTGTGCAGAAATAGAAATTTTAAAAATGTCTTTTGTAGGAAAATACACCAGCTCCCCCTGCAACTGTACCTGGTCAGGAGTAGATACATTCTGGGCAAGAGAATAAGCTTGCTCCCCCTGCATCTGTGCAGGTATAGTTTCTTGCTGGGCTGGAGTAGACTCAGGCTGATCTTCAACCTGCTTTCTCACTAGTTCTTCTTAAAGCTTCTCAGTATCTTGAGCATGAGAAGGGGATTTCACCGGGGTATCCTGCCTGCTCTCATCAGGCACATCCTTAGACAGCACCCTATCCCACCTAGAAAACAATCTCATGTCCATCTTTCACATGTGATTGATCTTTGTTCCTGGCAGTTGTTGCATTACCTCAGGGATCACTCCAGTCAGATATAAACTCATAATTCTAGCCAGATTTGGCTTCTTGATTCCATCCTTGATCTTTCCAAAGATTTCAGCTGACCAATCAGTTGGAATTGTAAACACAATTCTTGTCATTAGGCAGAACATATAGGATGAAATCCTATCAAGTCTCCCTGGTTTGCACAGAATCACCTTGCCAACTACTTCAGACAAAAATTTCCCTTGCTGATTCATCCCTTTCCTGTTGAAAGCAGCTCCAATCTTCAGGGTGGGATCCAATCCGCACCATTGGAGAGCCTCCCTTGACTTAGAAGCAGGGACTTCTTCTTCATTCTCAATTATTGGTAATTGGAGAATCTTCCTTAAACTTCTTTGGGTAATCTTCACTGTCGACCCATGAACAGTGGACTTTATCTTGAGAATATCTGAATCCACTGATGCAGAGTGAAAGAATTCATGCACCTCCTTCTTCCATATCTTAGAAGGTTCCGAAACTAAAAACTCTAATCCGGATTCAGAAATAAGAGTGATAACCCGTTGAACATCTGTCGGGGCTTCTGCAAAGGCATTCCGTACCAACTCATAACCTTCGTTGACGTTGTCTTTAATCTTCGGCGCCATTGATCAGTTGAGAAAGCTTGAGAGAAGAGAGAGAGAATGTCGACACAGGGTTTCAGTCGCGAAAACCTTGTAAGCGTGTCGACAGATTAAGTTCTTGACCTAGTTTTACCTTCTATTGAAAGAAGATCAAAAGTCGGCAAAAACAGACTATAAGTGTCGACACAGATGGAATGTGTCGACACAAGCTTCTATTGTCTCGACATCAAGTCTGTCTACTATGTGTCGACACTAATTTGTGGATATGTCGACACCTGGGATATATAGTAGACAATCAGAAATTCTGTGTCGACTCGTAGTATAAGTGTCGACAAAAAATTTGTAAGTGTCGACACCACTATTCTGATGAAGTCGACACTACATTCCTGGATAAGTCGACAATTTGATTCTTAAGTGTCAACACATATTCTCTGTGTCGACACAATATCTCTGACTTGTCGACATTACTTCACTGAGTCGACACATTATCACTGAATGTGTCGACACCATTTTACTTGGCCAATTTCTGTTGTTCAAAACAACTTGAAAGTACTTCAAAGTACTTGATACTACTTCAATACCATTCTTGATGATTTTGTTAATACACTAATCAATGGTTAACATGCCTAATTCAATTTTAAATTTATTGAATTTGGTTTCATCAAGTGGCTTAGTAAATACATCTGCAATTTGATAATCTGTTTTTACAAATTCGAATGAGATGTCTTCTTTTTCTACATGTTCTCTAAGAAAATGGTATTTAATTTCTATATGCTTAGTTCTACTATAAGAAACTGGATTATTAGCAATAGAAATTGCACTCTTAGAATCACACAAAAGAGGTGTTCTACTTACTTGAATACCATAATCTTTAAGCTGATGCTGCATCCATAATAGCTTTGCACAGCAGCTTCCAGCAGCAACATACTCTGACTCAGCTGTGGATATTGCCACACTGGTCTGCTTCTTACTACTCCATGAAATCAGTCTTCCTCCCAGGAATTGACAAGTACCTGTAGTACTCTTCCTATCCTCTCTACAGCCTGCAAAATCTGCATCTGAATAACCTGTTAGTAGAAAATCTCTATTCCTAGGGTACCAAAGGCCTAGATTAGGTGTGCCCTTAAGATATCTCAGAATCCTTTTGACTGCAGTATAATGAGACTCTTTAGGGCAGGCTTGGTACCTAGCACAGACACATGTAGCATACATAATATCTGGTCTACTAGCAGTGAGATATAGTAGAGAACCAACTATTCCTCTATACAAAGTCTCATCAACAGGTTTACCTGCATCATCTTTGCATATAGGCATACTTGTTCCCATAGGAGTTCTCATGATGGAGGATGACTCCATACCATACTTCTTAATTAATTCTTTGGTGAACTTTGACTAGGATATGGACAAGCCATCATCAGTCTGTCTTACTTGGAGTCCCAAGAAGAACTTAAGTTCCCCTATACTGCTCATCTCAAACTTCCCTTGCATAAGTTTGGCAAACTTTTTACAAAGGTTGTTTTCAGTAGATCCAAAGATTATGTCATCAACATAGATCTGAACTAAGATGATCTTGCCTTTGGATTCCCTAAGGAATAGAGTTTTGTCTATTTTTCCTCTTGAGAATTTATTCTCAATAAGGAAAGTAGACAGGGTTTCATACCAAGCCCTTGGGGCTTGCTTTAACCCATACAAAGCTTTTCTAAGCTTATAAACATAATCAGGTATAAGAGGATCTACAAAACCTGATGGCTGCTCTACATATACTTCTTCTTTAAGATCACCATTCAGAAATGCTGACTTCACATCCATCTGGTATACTTTGAAGTCTTGATAGGCTGCATAGGCAAGGAACATTCTGATTGCCTCCAGCCTTGCTACTGGGGCGAAGGTTTGATCAAAGTCAATCCCTTCTTCCTGCCTGTATCCTTTAGCAACCAATCTTGTTTTATTTTTCACTATTACTCCACTCTCATCCAACTTGTTCCTATAGATCCATTTTGTCCCAATTATATTGTGGCCTCTTGGTTTAGGAACAAGCTCCCAGACATTGCACCTTCTGAATTGATTCAGCTCCTCTTGCATAGCATCAATCCAGTGCTGGTCTTGGATAGCTTCTTCAAACTTCTTAGGCTCCATTTATGACAGGAAACTTGAATGCAGAACTGTGCTTTGACTTCTGCTTCTAGTCTTCACTGCCTATCTTGGATCACCTATTATCTGATCAGCTGGATGGTCTCTTAAATGTCTTGTAGCTGGAGGAAGATTCCCTTCTGGTTGAACATCTCCAGCTCCTTCATTATGCTGAACCTGTTGGTTTTCTTCATCTTCTATTGTTTCTTGTACTCCCCCTGGATAGTAGCCTTCATTTTCCAATGCTCCATCTTCCCTTGAAGCTTCAGCAATGGAGAGCTTGTCCATTCTTTTGCTTATACATGTCGAGTCATTTGATCTACAAGACAACTCACAGTTGATTGATCTTGTTTCATCAAACACAACATGCACAGATTCTTCAACAACTTGAGTAGTCAAGTTGAAGATTCTATAGGCCTTACTATTTGTGCTGTACCCAACAAATATCCCATCCTGGGATTTGGCAGCAAACTTAGTCAAATATGACTTACCATTATTAAGTATATAGCATTTGCAACCAAAGATCCTAAAGTAGGATAGATTTGGTTTTCTACCTTTCATAATCTCATAGGGAGTCTTTTTGTGGCTCTTGGGGATAGAAGCCCTATTGATCACATGACAAGCAGTGTTTACTACCTCAGCCCAAAAATATTCTGGTAGAGAGGTGTCACTCAATAGAGTTCTACCAGCTTCAATTAATGTTCTATTCTTTCTTTCAGCAATTCCATTTTGCTGAGGTGTTCTAGGTGAGGAGAACTCTTGGAAAATCCCAAAGTCTTCACATAACTTTGTCATGCTTTCAGATTGAAACTCAGTACCATGGTCACTTCTGATTTTGACCACTGTACTATTCAGTTCATTCTGAATTTGCTTCACAAAATTAAGTAAGACACTTGGGGTTTCAGATTTCTGTCTCAGAAAGAACACCCATGTAAATCTAGAATAGTCATCTACAACCACAAAAGTGTAGACCTTCCTACCTAGACTATGAACTGGCATAGGACCAAAAAGATCCATATGCAAGAGGTATAAGCACCTCACAGAATCCTTGTTTTCAAGGCTTTGAAAGGAGGATTTTGTCTGCTTGCCCTTTTGACAAGCTGGGCATATCCCTTCCTTTATACACTTAACTTGAGGAGCATTCCTCACTAACTCTTTGCTAAAGAGTTGGTCAATTGTCTTGTAGTTAAGATGAGCCAATCTCTTGTGCCACTTAACACAATGAGAAGCATTGTCATCAGCTACAAGACAGATGGGAGAAGCCTTATTCTCACATACAAAATTAAGACAATATACATTTCTCTTCCTATACTAGTCAAAATGATCTCTTGATCACTTGACCTTTTGATATGACATCCATCCTTAACAAATGAAATGTCATATCCTAAATCACTCAGCTGGCTTATGCTTATTAGATTATGTTTCAAACATTTTACATAAGCCACTTGGGTGATAGTAATTAGGTTAGAAGAAATGTTACCAAACCCATTGATGACTCCTTTTTCAGATCCACCAAAGATCACTTTAGGTCCATCTTTGACAGATGAATACTCCTTCAGCAGCCCCTTTGTTCCAATCATGTGCCTGGAACAACCACTATCCAAGTACCATATAGGGGCATGGCTACTTGGATTCACCTGCAACACAGATTTACTTAACCTTAGAACCCAAGCAAGTCTTGGGTCCTTGGTTCAGGTTAGCATAAACAAAGCTACCATTATCTCTTCTAACAGGTAAACTATTGTTCTTTCTAACACTTGTGTTGTACCAGCAGTCTAGTGCAAAATGGCCTCTCTTGCCACAACACCAACATTCAAACCTATTGTATCTAGTTCTAGATGTATCCTTGACAAAAGAATTTCTGTCCATTGCTGGTGCTGCAGCAGCTTCACCCACTGATTTTTTATAACCATTGGGTTTATGAACATGGGTAGGTCTGTTGGCATTTACACCCTTGTTTTTCAGAACATTAGTCTTAATATGACCATGAATATTTTCATGATCATATTGGTTAGAAGGCACTTGGACCTTTCTAAACTTAATAGGGACTGAAAAGTTTAGTGGCTTGACAGTAGCTTTGCCTTTCCTCTTGAATCGGCCAGCCCTGGAGTTACCTTTGAATCCTAATCCTGCCTTACCATTTTGATTCACAAATTCATTTATCAAGGGTAAGAATGACTTTGGCTTAGAGTAACTAGCCACTAAATCTTTTTCAATTCTTAGTCTGGCCTCCAGACTCTTCACTTGATCATTGGTATAATTAATTGTGCCCATCTGAATAATAGTTATATTCTTCAGCTTGGCAATTTCATTTAACTTCTGATCAATTACTTTCTCTAACTCAGTTGCAGCTACCCCTAGTTTAGCAATTTCATGAGCCTGAGATTTAACCAGGTTCTTGCTTTTCTTAAGGGCCTGCAACAAGTCCCCATACTTATCTATCAATTGATTGACATCTCCTTCAGATTCAGATGCATCTACATCACTTGATGCAGATGTAGCTGATTCTGTACTTATACTACAAACAGATTTCATAGAAGGACATTGTACTTTATTAGGACCAGACTGATTCTTGCATATGTCCTCTTCTGATCCTGCCATCAGTCCCATGCACTGATGATCCTCTTGATCATAGATGGAGTCTAGCAACTGCAGAAACTCCTCTTCTTCAGATGCAGCATATAGTCCAATATATGCTTCTGCTTCAGATTCTGACTCTGAAGTTGACTGATCTGTTAGGCTCTTATCCTTCTTTGTAACAAAAGATTTCTCCTTCTTGCCCTTTTTATGAGTCTTCTTCTTGTCTGAAGACTCCTTTCTCTTATCAGGACAGTCAGCCACTACATGTCCAGGTCTATTGCAACAATAACAGACAATCTTTGAAGTAGTAGCCTTGCTGGGCTTTGATCTGCACTTTTCTTTCCTTGATGACTTTTTCTTCTGATAATAGTCATCAACTTGATGTGAAGTGGAGGGCTTAGACTTCCACTGCTTCTTCTTTAAGAATCTTTGGAATTGCCTTGTAAATGCAGCAAAATCTGCATCTGACTCACAGCTTTCTGAACCCTGATTCTCTGAATTTTCAGAACTAACTTCTTCAACTTCCTTAGGAGGAGATGATGATATCCTCCTATTCTTTCTAGTGGCTTCTGCCTTGAAGGCCACTGTCTTCTCTCTATGCTCTCCTTTTGAATTCTTTTCCTCCTCCTTCCTCACCATAAGTTGCATTTCATAGGATAGCAACTTTCCAAACAAGGTTGGAGGAGAAATCTCTGCCAGTTTAGCCACTTCTCTTATGACACAGATCTTTGTGTCCCAATCCTTTGTCAAGGATCTTAAAAATTTGTCATTCAGTTCATAGGTACCGAAGACTCTTCCATAGGACATTAACTCATTCACAATTCTATAGAATTTCTTATAGCATTCAGTTATGCTATCAGTTTTTCCTTGTCTAAAACTTTCATATTCCTGGTTGAGCATAGACTTCCTATCCTATCTTACTTCTTCAGATCCCTCCATGTAGACAATCAAGGTGTCCCATATTTCTTTGGAGGTCTTGCAGTGAATCAGATTCTGAAATGTAGAATCATCTATGACACTCACAATAATATTCTGAGCTCTCTTGTCCATGGTTGCCAAAATGATTTCATCCTTGGTCATTTCAGAATAACTCTTTGGAGTTTGAATATTAGCATCAAGAACTGATACCTTCATTGGAATGAAGGGTCCTTCCTGAACTGTGATGTATATTCTTGGGTCAGATGCTTCCATGAACAATCTAACTCTTTCTTTCCAAATTCCAAAGATTTCCTTCCTGCAGATGGGTAACTTCATTGACCCTAACTCCTTGTGATTTTCTCCAGAACCCATCTTCTTGAATCTTGATTCTGCCTTTCAGATCTACCTCAGACGGTTAAGTCCTTTTTGAGGAACCTCCCTCTGATACCACTTGATAGTTTTACTTTCAAGACAACCTAAACACCTAGAGGGGGGGGGGGGTGAATAGGTTCTAATTGCTTGTTTATACTTTTAGGCAGAATTCAATTACAGAATTAAAACATCCAGCACAGCAATCACAGAAATTTAATCATCACAGATTCCACAATATTTTATAGTGGTTCCCCAAGGTTTGGGTACATCCACTTTCCCCCTTCACCTATCTAGCAGTATGCTAGATTCGGCCAAACTTCCACTATTCTCAAATCCGCAGATCCTACAGCTCAGAACCTGGATAGGTTCCTACAACTCAGAACCCAGAATGGTTCCTACAACTCAGGCACAACAGCCCTACCTCAGCCTTTCCACAAGGCCTACAACTCAGAGAAGAACCTTCTCCTACACTCAGAAAAACAGCCCTACCACTCAGAGATCAACTCTCCTACACTCAGCCTTTATATCACAGGCTTACAACTCAGATCTGTATAAAACAGATCCTATAGAAATTTAGAAAAGAAGTTTTAATGTCTTGCCTTTGTTGAGAGAGAAGAGGACAAGACAATTCTTGATCAGCTGATGAAATCAACTGAATCTGAGCTTTCTTCAAAGCTTCTTGAACCTGAACTTAGCTGAGTTGATTTCCAAACAGCTTCTTGAGAAACCACTGACGGCTTCCTTCTTCTTCTTCAAATGGGTGGATCCCTCTCTATCCAACACCTTTAATGATACTTCTGAATTCTTGTTAGAACTCTTCTTAGATCGATCCTGAGATCGTCTTCTTAGATCTTCTGATGAAGATCTTCTTTAGTGCCTAGCACTTTCTTGAATTGATACTTCAATTGGATTGTAATCCTTCTTCACTTTTTGCACCTTTTTTTTTACTTCCTTCTGAATCTTTCTATTTATAGACCTTCTTCATGGTAACCGGCTGATCCGATTTCTAACTGTTTTCTGACAAGTCTGACAACATCAGTTAACCGGTGGCAACCCACAGCTGTCAAGTCTTCAAATAAATCCCGTGCCTTAGTCTTGGATAGCAAAGTGTCGAGACAGTCTGTCAGAAAGTGTCGAGACCAACTGTCTATATTTGTCGACACAAGTGACTTTGGTGTCGACACAGTCTTTGAAGATGTCGACAAGTTTGCCTTTAAGTTGACACAGCTTCTTCAGAAAATAACTTGGTCTTGACTCTGCAGTGTGTCGACACAAGTCCTGTGTGTCGACATAGTTGTTGTAGATTCAGAACTCAGTATGTGTCGACACTGCCTTCAGGTATCGACACAGCAATTGTCGACTCTGCCAAATGTGTCGACTTAGTCTTCTGGTGTCGACACAAGTATTGTCGACTTCTGCCAATGTGTGTCGACTCTGTCTCTTTGTGTTGACACAGCCTCCCAGTGTCGACACAAATGTGGTCGACTATCTTTCTGTGAGTCGACGCTGCTTCTCAGTGTCGACATTAATGTGGTCGACTATCTCCTTCTGTGTCGAGGTCGACTATCTTCTTCTGTGTCGAGGTCGACTATCTTTTTCTGTGTCGAGGTCGACTATCTTTCTCTGTGTCGACTATCTTTCTTTGTGTCGACACAGCTTCCGTCAAGTGTCGACACAAATATTCTGAAGTGTCAACACTGTTTCTTCAGGTGTCGACACATGGACTTAGAATATTTTTCTGCATTCTTTAATACTTCTTCACCTGCTCATGTCAACTTAAAACAACATCAAATACACCTTGATGTATATCATTGAGCTAAGTTGGACTTCTTCAAATCAGGTACACATTTTCCAATGTACCCAACATACACAATGAGGGATTACATTGCATAGCCCTGTGTTTGACGACTCATTGTAATGTGACAATGGTGTGTGCTTGGCAATTAAGTCCTACAAGTACATAACTTGTAAGTAAAGTCAAATAAAACTCAATTCATCTTATTTCAAGGGGGACTTCATCAAATTAGTATTATTAAGGAAATAATATCCAACAAAATCATCTCTCATTATGAGTTTAATTACAAGTTCCTTAGGTCTCTAACTAGAGACTGGGATAACATGATCTATGTTATCAGGGAAATGGGGAGCATCTCCAACATTCCTCCTAATAACTTATTTAGAAACCCGCTCTCTTATGAGATTCTGTTAAAAGCTAAAAAGGAGGAGTAGAATGTTGCCAAGGGTATTCAGAAGGGGAAGATAGTGGCTCTTAAAGTTGGAGAGTTAAAGAAGAAAAATGATAGGATGCCCTCTCCTCCCAGGAGATCTGCTGACTCAGAAACTTCTGAGCTCAGAAAATTAGATGGAGATATATCTAATATGGAGCTTGCTGCCTTCTCTAGGCAATTCAAGAAATTTATGTCCAAAAAGAAGTACTAGAAAAACAAGCCTTCTTCCTCCTCCAGCTACAAGAAAAACCCTAAGGAGGATAGTATGGTTCCTCTCGCAATAAATAGATTTCTACTGACATTTTTTATTATTGTTGTAGCATGCTTGGACATGTCATTGCTGACTGTCCAGTGAAAATAAAATAAAGAACTGGTTCCAAGGAAAAGAAGTAAGATGGTGAAAGGTGACATCACCAAAAGGGAAAGAAGTTTGAAAAAACATTCATTGCCATGAAGGAGGATAAGAACTACAGTCAAACTGACACTGATTCTTCAAATTCTGAGGAAGAAGAAGCCTATATTGGGTTGCTTGTTGTTGCTAAAGAATTCATCTATCCTACAACCAGTCTAGGTGATGATACTTATTTTCGCCTAATTTTCTCGGGTAAATCCATATATTTTCTAGTTTAAAATTATATACTTTATGAATTTTGAGCTTGTAGTTAGTTTCTTATATAAAAATTGTTCTAACTTAGATTATTTCCTATTTTTCAGGTTTTGGACACTTTTTGGTCATTTTCCATGTTACGCGCCCCCTATACGGGCGTGTACTTGTTACATGTAACCCAATCAAGATGCAGATATACTCCTGAGCCCAGATCCAAAAACATCGACCTTATACGCCCCTAGGTCATGACCGTATACCCTTACACGGGCATGTACCTTCGGGCGTGTCCCGCCAAGTTCAAATTTTCAATGCCGCAGTGGGACTTTCGCGGATCCGCTATTACGTCGTACCTTACATGCCCCTCCTACACGGGGTATACTTGGGGTGTGTATCTCAACTCCCGATTTAGTTGCTCTCCCGCCAGATTTCCATCAGTCGAAGTCAACTATGCTTACACGCCACCCCCCAACACGGCCGTTAAAGGGGATTGTGTACTTCCCAAAACCTTTTCTATAAATTCCAACAAGATCCAAGTGTTCCAGAGCATATTGTGTGAGAGGGGAACTGTGAGTACTTGTTTTTTGTGTGTTTATGTTCTTAATTTCTCTCTCTTTCTCTCTCACTTCAAGTTCTTACTATTCTACTTTTCATGTAACTTTTATAATGAGCTTGTAATGTATTTTACTAGTGTAATATTAGTGCGTAGCTAGTCTTTTTATTCATGCAATTATATTCTTCATTTCAACTTGCAACCTCTTTTCTTTTAGTAATAAATGTTTCTCTCTCTCCTTTAACCTCTTCCTCTCTCTCTCTCTTCCTTTATTTAATTAATTTCTAATGAACTTGTACCACCTATCTCTCTCATAACCTTCCACCATGAGTAACTAAATCCTCATCAGTACTAGATCATGATTGATCAAGGTATGATGCTTTAGCTTTCTATCTCTTCATAAAAGTACTGGCCTTTGATTTACTCTTGATTTCAATTTAGTGGGACCATATTATCGATATAAAGTATCCACATAGGTTTTCATTCTTATCTAGCCGAGGGACCCGTAGTTTGAATTGATCACCTAAGAGTAAATAGAGTTGCATGCAACTCTCTCTAGAGAATGACATAAATCTCCTGAATTAGAGTCAAATCATATAGAGGAGTTCACCACTTAAGGCGAGCATTAGGCATTCGAATACGGGACGAGTGTTCGGTCGATCTTCCTAAACTCAGTTAGGCACTTCTTCGAGAGGAGCGTGTTAAAGCTTCGGGAACCCCCACGGTCAAGATACCCTTTACTTTATTAAGATTTAGATATAACCCTTTTTATAACATGTAATTTAGTGCTCTTTTACTTTAGTAAAGAAAACCGAAAAAAAATCATTTGATAAGACAATAGTATCCTTCTCAAAATAGAAGTAATCAATCCGCCCTGGGTAATACAACCTTGACTTTGAACTTAAATATCCTATACTATAAAAGATCAGGTATACTTGCCTTTATCAGATATGAAATAAGAGAATATTATTAACCTCATTTCCATCTCTTTTCTCAACCTCTTCTCTTCTCCACACCAATTTTTCAAATCAAGTTTTTGGCGTCATAGTCAAGGAGTTAGTTTTGATATTTTGAAAAGAGGATAGCTATTAATTTTATCCATCTTTTTCACTCTCTTTTTATTTTCCCTTTATCTCTCTCCCCACTTCTCTTTCCATTTAGTTTATGACCCAAGGAAGCTCTTCAAATATTTCTTTTGATTCTGAGATTATGCGCACCATTTTGCATCACCTCCATTCTCGTGATCAGGAATCACACTTGGGCATCGAAGAGTCAATCAGAGACACTACCACAAAAACTATGTATCCTAATCAGTCTAACCGAGATGAGGCCCAGCAAAGGACCATGTCCTATTATTCATGGTCGAATCTGGAGGGTACATTCAAGTATTTTCCACACAACGGTAGTAAGCAATAACTTTGAGATCAAGTCCAACATTATACAAATGGTGCAATAGTTAGTGACCTTCGATGGTCTTTAGGAAGAGGATCCAAATTTCCACTATTTGAATTATCTTAAGATCTACGATATATTCAAAATTAATGGAGTAACTGATTATGCCATTCGACTTTGCCTTTCTCCCTTCTCCTTTATGCCAAAGGCTAGGTAGTGGATGGGTTCTCTTCTTAGAGGGTCCATCACTATATGGGCCAAGATGGCGGTAAAATAACTTACAAAGTACTTTCCGCTTGTGAAAACTACCAAATTACGCACTGATATTTCATCATATATGTAAATAGACTCGAAGACTCTCTACGACACATGAGAGCGCTTCAAGGAACTATTACGTATATGCCCACACCACGCACTTCCCACTTAGTAACAAGTGCATATTTTCTATAATGGTTTAAATTTCAAAACAAAGCAAATGATCGACGCAGCCGCTGGTGGATGTTAAATAACAAAACCTTTAAGGCCGCTCAAAAACTTGATGAGGAAATGTCCATGAATGCATACCAATGTAATACGCCCTGTGTGCGGCCGGTTAAGCCAGCCAGAATTATTGAATTTGACGCAACTTCGAATCTAGCCATCCAAGTTGAGCGTCTAACTAAGCAAGTGTCGGAGATGATTACTTCCGCCGCCACAACTGCTTGGGTTTATAATAATTATGTTATTTTAAAGGGAACATGTTGACTTCATAGAAAACAGGCCTCGGCCTTCCTAAAACCAGAATAACACTCCGTATAAAAACACATATAATGCAGGTTATTAGAACCATCCGAATTTCTCATGAAGCAACCAAGGGAATGCTCAACACCCTCATAATCTAAATCCTTCATTTAATCTAGCCCCTCCCCCTTAATTTAAATCCAACTAGTTTTCCATCGCAACCTCCGAAGCCCTCTTCGCTTGAAGAGGTCTTCGCCAAGTATGTTGCCACAAATGAATCTAATATTAGGAACATCACAGGGTCAATTAAAAGCTTAGAAAATCAAGTTGGACAGCTAGCAAAGATGTTCTCTAATGATAACAAGGGACTCTTCCAGGAAACACTGAACAAAACCCAAGAGAAAGTGCAAATGCAATCACCCTCCACAGCAGAAAGAATGTAGCTTTACAAAATGATGAACCCATGGTACTTCCTTCTCCTCCCCATCCCCCTCCTATTTTTGCTTCAAATTTACCTACTATATTTACGCCACACGCTTCTAGTTCGAATATACCTTATCCATCTAAGTTGAAAAATGTGCGTGTCGAGGAAAGTTCTAAAAGTTTTTTAAATATTTTAAATTTAATCCATATAAATGTTCCTTTTTGGGAGGCTATCTCTAGAATTCCGAAGTATGCAAAATATCTCAAGGACTTGCTCTTCAATAAGAAAAAGATTGAAGATATTTTCCATATTTCCCTTGAAGAGGTCTACGCCAAGTATGTTGCCACAATTGCAGAATGCTCCGCGGTTGTATTTAACAAATTACCCCAGAAAGTGAATGACCTGGGAAGGTTTTCGATTCCGTGCCTATTTGGTAATTCATTAGTAAAACATGCTCTACCTCATTTGGGAGTAAGTATAAATCTCAGGCCTTTTCTTTATTCAAAAATTTTGGTTAGGACTTATGAACCCCACCAGAATGAGTATTCAGTTAGCAGATCAATCCGTTAATTATCTGGTTGGGATAGTGGAGGATGTGCTTGTTAAAGTAGACAAATTCATCTTCCCAATGGATTTTGTTATTTTAGACATCTTAGAGGATGCCGAAGTACCCCTTATACTCGGCTGCCCATTCCTTGCCACCTCTCGCGCAATTATTGATGTAAATGATGGAAAGCTCCTCCTTCGGGTTGGAGATGATGAGGTCACTTTTAGTGTAGATCCCTTGATGAATAATACCTTAGCAAATGATGATTCCTGCTTCTACCTAGAGGAATGTTTTGAAAATGAATTTTTTGTACCACCCGAGTTAGTACCTTCATCATATGATGAAACAATTATCATCAAGCTCTTATGCTTAGAAGAATTCTCTCGCCCCACACCACCCGAACCACTACACATCGAAACCCTTAAAAGCAAAACCTTTTATGAGGAACCACCCACCTTAGAGTTGAAGTAACTCCCCCTTATTTAAAATATCTCTTTTTAGAGAGCAACTCTAAGCTACCCGTCATCATCTCCTCTAATTTGAGAGACTTAGAAATTTCAGAGTTGGCTCTAGTTTTAATAAATCATCGCCATGCAATTACATGTCAGCTATCCGATATAAAGGGGATCAACCCCTCATTCTGTACCCACAAGATCGTCATGGAAGATAATTCCCATAATACTATCCAACACTAACGACGACTAAATCTGAATATGACAGAATTCATGAAGGCAGACGTGATCAAACTTCTAGATGTGGGAATCATCTAACCCATCTCCGACAGTACTTGGGTTAGCCCAGTACAAGTCGTACCAAAGAAAGGCGACGTAATGGTAGTCGCCAACAAAAATAGCAAATTAATTCCAACTCGTACTGCTACGAGTTATCAGATGTGCATCGATTTTCGAAAACTTAATGATGCCACCCGAAAAGACCATTTTTCGTTATCTTTTATCGATCAAATCTTAGAACGCATGTCCAATCACTCTTTCTACTATTTTCTCGACGGTCTCTCGGGATACTTCCAAATCCCTATTTCACTCGAGGAACAAAAGAAGACCACCTTTACTTGTTCCTTTGGCACCTTCGCTTATAAAAGGGTGCCATTTGGTTTATGCAACGTGCCAGCTACATTCCAGAAGAGGTGATTGAAGTCTTTATGGACAACTTCTCGGTCTTCGATAATTCATTTAAAAGCTGTTTAAAAATCTTGAGCTTGTGCATATCCGTTTTAAGGATACTAACTTATCCCTAAATTAGGAGAAGTGCCACTTTATAGTCTGAGAGGGATTGGTCCTCGGCCATAAGATTTCGGGAAAAATGATCGAGGTCGACCGCGCCAAGGTCGAGGTTATTGAAAAACTCCCCCCTCAACGAACATTAAAGCAATTTGTAGTTTCTTAGGTCATGTAGGTCTCTATCAGCGCTTTATTCAAAAAAATTCAAAATCACCAAGCTGTTAACCCATCTTCTCAAAAAAGAGTCTTTTTTCATCTTTGATGACAAATGTGCTTTAGGATTTAATCTAATTAAAGAAAAGTTTGTAAATTCTCCAATCCTAGTTGCACTGGATTGATCGCTCCCATTTGATATTATGTGTGACGTGAGTGGCATTGCAGTCAGCGTTGTTTTAGGCCAACAAGTGAATATGATCTTTCACTCGATTTATTATGTGAGCAAGAAACTCATGTCTGTAAAAGCCAACTACACCACCACCGAAAATGAGCTTCTATCGATTGTGTTTGCATTTGATAAGTTTAGGTTATACATCACTCTCTCGAAAGTTGTCATCTTTACGGATCACTCTGCCCTTAGGTATTTATTAAGTAAAACGGATGCCAAGCCCCACCTATTGCGATGAATCCTCCTTTTGCAGGAGTTTGACTTAGAGATCCGAGACAAGAGGTGTGTCGAAAATTTGGTGGCTGACCATTTATCTCATTTATAGAATCCTGCTAGTGAAGCGCTAGTGGCTGACATTAACGATAAATTTCCTGAAGAGTGCATCCTCGCTCTTAAAAATCTAAAAAATATTCCACATCCTTGTTCGCTGATTTGGCTAATTATTTAGTAGCTCGGGGATTGCCAAAAGAATTCTCGAGTCCACAAAAGAAGAAATTATTTTCTAACTTAAAGAATTACCTTTGGGAAGACCCCTTCTAATTTCGTGTATATGCGGACTGGGTAGTGAGATGTTGCAATTCGAGTTAGGAAGGATTGCAGATTTTATGGCACTTCCACGAGGGACAAACAGGTGGTCATTATTAGGCAAACTGTAATGCAAGGAAGGCACTGGAGGTGGTCTTTTATTAACCCATGCTCTTTAAATATGCCCACAACCTTGTGAGTACTTGCGACATATGCCAGCAGAAGGTAATTTCTTCTGCCGGAATGAGTTGCCCCAAAATCTTTTCTTAAAGTGCGAAATTTTTGATGTTCCAGATGAGTTAGAGCACCATGCATTCTGGGCACCCAAATTATTGAATTTAGATCCTACCCTAGCTGTTTATCAATGAAAATTTTAGCTGAATGTACTCGATGTGTGGCGCGCGAAGGCATACAAGAGCAATAATCTTTATAAAGGGCGAACGAAGTGTTATCACGACAAAAATATAAAAATTTTAAAACTTTTTTGCATGGCAACCTCGTCCTTCTTTATAACTCTCGTCTTCGCCTCTTTATGGGAAAATTAAAATTGCGATGGTCTGGCCCTTTTATTCTTAAAGAAGCTTGGCCATATGGGATGGTTCTCATTCCCCACTCAGAAAAAGGCTCCTTTAAAGTGAATAGGCAACACCTTAAGTTATACCTCCCGGGAGACACGTCATTGAAGAAGAGTGATTCATACGACCTTTCGCCCTAAATATTCATCGCCACCATGTGGGTCAAGCTACGCGACCTTAAATAAAGCGCTTGTGGGAGAAACCCCATAGAAATCCTTATTAGTCCGTCGTTTTGTTTTTTTGCATTAACAATTTGTGCCAGATTTTTGTTGCAATTTTCCTCTCCTTCATTTGTAGGGAAGCCATCTTTTCCCCCTCCAATCTTTTATTTTTCTTCCTCTTCATACTTAGCTTTAAACATTGGGAACAATGTTTAATTTTTAGTGTGGGGGAGTATTTCCTTATTTTTGTCCTTCCAAATTTTATAAAATTTTAAAAATATATAATTTAAAACTTTGAAACTCTCAAAAATATTTTCTCTTTATTTTAATCTCTTAAGCACTTAACAAAAAAACCTAAAATCTTGGAAAGGGCCTTTTGGGATTTCATCCCATCGTACCGCCTTATATCGTTGCGAACCCTTCACATGATAGCCCTGGGGAAGTCCAAGAAATATGTTTTTAAAAAAATCTAAAGTTTTTTAAATTATAATTGTAGTTTAGACTAATTGTGTTAGAAACAAAAATACCCCATGCTTTATGTTTTGTGATTCTCAAAATTTTTTATATGAACTTAGCTAGTTTTGATTTTCCTATTCTTTCGTTTTAATTATGTTGTACGAGTAAAATGTTAACTCATGTAGTATTCTAAATCCAGGTAGCATATTAATTTGAAAAGTTTTTCGAAACCTTGAATTTTTTATGATTTTATTCTTTTATTCTCTTTACTTTCTTGAAATGTCCTCATCCACTATTTTCTTTTTGGTTTTTAGAAACATTTTGTAAGGTTAACTTTGGACTAGTGTAGTAAATGTGAATTTTCCTAGACGCTTATTATTCTTATGTTCATGATCATTTCACTAATCTCTATTTGCTACCTAGGACTTATTATTTTCGAAATTTTTCATAACCTATGCTTTAGATGAATTTAGGAGCATGAAAATGATTTAGGACATTTTTGAATTCGTATGAGCCTTCATGCCAACCTTTAAAATAAATCCTTAGTTAACCTCTTTTTGGAATTTTTCCATGTTTTACTTGCTACCTCCCGAGCCAGTCACTGTCCATCCAGATTTCCATCAGCGAAAGTCAACAATACTTTCACGCCCCCCCTAACACATGTGTATAGGGGGCGTACATCCCAAAAGTTTTCCTGTAAATTCCAGCAAGCTCCAAGTGTTCCAGAGCAGATTGGGTGAGAGGGGAGGTGTTTCTACTTGTTTTCTTGGTGTTTATGTTCTTAATTTCTCTCTCTCTCACTTCAAGTTATTCCTATTTTGCTTTTCATGCAACTTTTGTAATGAGCTTGTAATGTCTTTTACTAGTGTAATATTAGTACGTAGCTAGTCGTTTTATATATGCTATTGTAATCTTCATTTCAACTTGTAACCTCTTTTATTTTTGTAACAAAAGTTTCTCTCTTTCTTTTAACCTCTTTCTCTTCCTTTTTATTTAAATTTTTCATGATCTTCTACCCCCTATCTCTCTCTCTTACACTTGCACCTTGAGTAACTAAATCATCATTAGTACTCGATTGCGATGATCTGAGGATGAGTTGATCAAGCTATGATGCTTTAGCTTTCTTTCTCTTCTTTAAAGTATTGGCCTTCGATTTATAACATATCATTTCCTTCTAGACCCCTTAACACAAATTAGTGTAGGACATGTTGTGAGTGTATGAGTCAGGCTAGGGTGGTCAATTTTGGGTGTAGACAAGGAGATTACCCTATGGATTCATGAACTAAGGAGAATTGCTAAGTGTACAACCCCATGTCCGCCGAAGGGGCCGAAGCAAGCAGGCGGGCAGGGCCCCAGCCGCCCTCTCAAGCGGGCCAGACCTCGCTCGCCTCTCTTAGGCGGGCCGGGCCCCAGCCGCCCCTCTCAAGCGGGCCAGACCTCGCTCGCCTCTCCTAGGCGGGCCGGCCCCCAGCCGCCCCTCTCAAGCGGGCCAGACCTCGCTCGCCTCTCCTAGGCGGGCCGGGCCCCAGCCGCCCCTCTCAGGCGGGCTAGCCCCCGCTCGCCTCTCCTAGGCGGGCCGGGCTCCAGCCGCCTCTCTCGGGCGAGCCAGCCTCCGCTCGCCTCTCCTAGGCGAGCCGGCCCCGGCCGCCTCTCTCAGGCGAGCCAGCCTCCACTCGCCTCTCCTAGGTGAGCCGGCCCCAGCCGCCTCTCTCAGGCTGATCGGCTGCTGCCCACCTCCCTCCAAATGACAGGAGGTGACCCGGCAAGAGGTGCGTATAACCAGCCAGAACAGCGGGGTTTGGCTGTTGGCAGGCCAATCCGAGGGGCTCTTTAGTAAATTCAGACCACCAGAGGCGGGTTATTCGCAGACCATCCGAGGTAATCTATAAATAGGACCCAAGGGGTACTTCAGAAGGCACGCTTACTAGTTCTCAAGTCTTATAGCGCTTTCTGAGGTACCTTAGCCCGGCAATTGGTTAAGGAGGGGAAGCGCTCTAAGATCTTCCGGGTGTGTGGTGGGACCTCCGTGCCGGGCCATTGGTCTTGTCCCTTGTTCTTCTCCCCCTTGTTATTTTTCTTGCAGGAGCGAAGTAAGTGCGAGATCACCCCTTCCCCAAGGGTCGAACTCCACAGAGGCCGGTTTTCGGTTTCAACACTAAGTGCACCCCAAATGTAAACAAGTAACCCTAGGTCCATTCTTCCCCAATTGAGCTCACCACCTAAATGTGGTCTCACCAATACATCCCTAACCCTCAAATGGAGGAAATTGATCATTAGCCCTATGGGTTGGTCAACCAGATTGGCCAAATTGACCAGTGTCATCCTTTAGGTCAACATAGAACAACTCAACCCTAATTAGCTCAATTAAGAACCATATGGTAAAATTGACCCCACCATTATATCCTAAGCCCTAGTAGGAGTGCATTGGACTAAAAAGCCCCATCATGGGGTCATAAATTGGGCAAATTTGATCAAAATCATATTTTCCTCAATTTTGGTCAAAATCAAACCTTTTAGCTAAATTAGCTGACCCAAATAATATTAGGTGGTGTCATATGGCTCTTGACCATCAAGTGAGGTCGGTAAACTCATCAATTTGACCAAGTCAACCCTAAAGTCAACCATGGTCAACATAAGTCGTAAAGAAGAAAATTAAAAGTCCAAATGAATTCCAAATGGGCCAAGGCTCCAAATGGGCCAAGGCTCAACCCAAGCCCATCCAGCAGCCCACAAGTTAAATGACATACCATACCATCTAAATTAGGAGAGAGAGTGCATGCAAAGGGTGAAAAGGGACATTTCCCCTAAAAATCACATGAAGACAAGAGGAATTGGAGGAGAGCTTGCCACTTGGCCCTCCTCTGCTCTCCCCATGCATTCCTCTCAACTACCCACGAAGTTTCCAGCCAATTTCCAGCAATTGAGGTGCCACTTGGATCCAAGGAGGAGAATCCAAGGTGGTGGCCAAAATTCCAAATATTGGAAACTCACTATACATCTTTTCCCAGTCAATTCTGACCCTCCCATTTGCTTCATTGAGCCTAGAGGAGTTGAAATCGAGCTTAGTATCAAAGGTTTGGGTGAAGAATCGGGAAATAGGGCAAGCTAATCGGAGGTGTAGATTTCCATGGCCAACCGCCTCCATCATCACCGTCGGCCCCAATCAAGATTTGTTTCTCCTCCTCTCCCTCTGTGCAGCCTCCTAAATTATTTAGGATAGATTTCGAGCTCAATTGAGCTTCGATCTATGTGAGGTTAGGGAGAAAATCGCAAGCTTTTGAGCTTGCTTGGGATCGTCAGAGAGGCGGTTTTCGGGCACCATTTTGCTACCAAATGATGGCCACCACCTCAACGGATCTGGAGGTGGTAGCCGGCCGTAGAGGCCAAGGGGTGGCCGGGAAATGAGGTTTGAAGAGGCTCCAGGTCCGGGAAATTTTTGCCCTTAACTAGAGGAGGAAGATAAATGGATGCCATCTGTTAATGCTTTAAGATTCGTGCTATATATATTAAGCTATAGTAATCTATCACATTATATACAGACATTTCAAACTAAAAATTAGGCCATTTAGGGGCAAATTAAGGAAAGGTCCACATCAAAAGTGTAGCCCTTTGTCCTTCTATATAACTCTCGTCCTCGCCTCTTTCTGGGAAAATTAAAATCGTGATAATCTGGCCCCTTTATTGTTAAAAAGGCTTGGCCATATGGAATGATTCTCATTTCCCACCCAAAAAAAGGCTCCTTTTAAGTGAACAGGCAACACCTTAAGTTATACCTCCTGGGAGACACATCATTGGAGAAGAGAGATTCGTACGACCAGCTACCTCCCAAAATATTCGTCGCCGCCATGTCGGTCAAGCTATGCGGCCTTAAACAAAGCTCTTGTGGGAGGAGGCCCATAGAAATCCCTATTAGTTTTTTGTTTTGTTTTATTATATTAACAATTTGTGTAGGATTTTTGTTGCGGTTTTCCTCTCCTTCGCTAGCAGGGAAGCCATCTTTTCCCCTTCCAATCTTTTATTTTCTTCCTCATCATACTTAGCTTTAAACATTGGGAATAATGTTTAATTTTAAGTATGGGTGAGTCTTTCCTTATTTAAGTCATTCCATATTTTAGAAAATTTCAAAAAAAAAATTATAAAACTTTAAAAATCTTAAAAATATTTTCTCTTTGTTTAAATCTAATAAGCGCTTAAAAAAACCTAAAAACTTGGAAAGGGCCGTTTGGGATTTCACCCCATCATACAACCTAATACCGTTGCAAACCCTTTACAGGATAGCCTCATGAAGTCCACGAATATTTTTTTAAAAAAATCTTAACTTGTTTAAGTTTTATTTTCTTTCTACTTATGTTTCTTTTTATTTTATCTTAAAGAAAAAAAAATATTTTATTCAATCATTCCAATTTTTTTTGAAATCTTTAAAAAACCATACAAAAAAATTATAATTGTAGTTTAGACTACGTGTGTTAGAATCAATAGTACCTCTTGCTTTGTGTTTTGTTATTCTCAAAATCTTTTATATAAACTTAGCTTGTTTTAATTTTCCTAATCCTTCTTCTTAATTATGTTGTATAAGTAAAATGTTGACTCATGTATTGTTCTAATTCTAGGTATCATATTAATTTGAATAGTTTTTCTAAACCTTGCACTTCTTTAAGATTTTCTTCTTTTATTCTCTTTACTTTCTTAAAAATTCCTCATCACTATTTTCCTTTTGGTTTTTTAGAAAAAAAAATTTAATGTTAACTTTGAAATAGTGTAGTAAATGTGAATTATCCTAGATGCTTATTATTCTTATGTTAATGATAATTTCATTAGTCTCTATTTGTTATCTAGGACTTATTATTTTCGAAAATTTTCAAAACCTATGCTTTAGATGAATTTAGGAGCATGATAATGATTTAGGCTATTTTTGAATTTGTTTGAGCCTTCATGCCAACCTTAAAAATAAATCCTTAGTTAGCCTCCTTTGGTCATTTTTTTATATTTTAATTGCTTCCTCCACTTGTCATCTCACCAAAGCCTATTTTTCCAACCTATTTGATCACACTAACCTTTTGAGTTTTATTTAAATTTCATGATTACGATAGGTTTGTGAGGTATTTGGAGAACTTCAAAAAAAAGTATGCTCAATAGAAGATTATCCAAGAAATGTGTGTTTTAGTTAAAAAAGTTGTGTAAGGCCAATTTCAAAAGTAAAATATTTATGGCCTTTTGTTTGAAAAAAAATGTTCTATCAAAAGAAGAAAAATAAAGGAAGAAAAATTGCTTATACTTTGCTTTTGTTTCATGAATGAAATTTTTATAAAACTCATGATTTGGTTTAGTGTGATTGTTAGCCACCGGTTTTATCTTTGAATTCCATTCCAAATCAACCTAAGTCATGTATCGGTCATAACGAAGTCCTTTTGATTCAAGCTCCTGGGTTTGTTTTTAGTTAAGTAGAGAAGAAGAATCGATTAGCTAAGTTTTTGGTCCGAGTTTAGATTTTTTATTTTTGATTGATATAGTTATAATTTGTCTCTTAGGGTATAGAAACAACTCAATGTGTTATTACTTTGTTACATTACTTTGATTTGTTTCAAGACTTTCGGTTAAAATTTTGGAATAATTTTTGTAAGTAAAGATTTTAAAATGTTATTTCATAATTAAGTAAAAGCTTTAAGTTTATTTTTCATTTTTTCCAACTTAGAATTTCGCAGGGTGCTCGTGTGTAACATAATTAAGTCTTTTGATTATTTACTTTTGTGTTGGCTTGTTTTTATTTCTTTTCTTGGGGACAAACAAAGAATAAGTATGGGGGAATTTGATGATACTTATTTTAGTCTTATTTACCTGGGTAAATCCATATATATACTTTCTTAAAATTATATACTTTATGAATTTTGAGCCTATAATAAGTTTCTTTTATAAAAATTGTTTTAACTTAGTATTTTTTATGGGTTTGGACACTTTTTGGTCAATTTCTATGTTAAATGCCCCTACACGGGCGTGTACCTGGGGCATGTAACCCAATGCCGATGTAGAAACGCTCCTGAGCCTAGATCCTGAAAAATCCACCTTACATGCCCCTAGGTCACGACCGTGTACCCTTATACAGGCATGCACCTTTGGGCGTGTCCCGCCAAGTTCTAATTTTCAGCACCATAGCATGACTTTTGTCGATCTGCCATTAAGCCGTACCTTACATGCTGCCCCTACATGGGCATGTACAGGGGAGTGTACCCTAACTCACGAGCCAATCACTGTCCCACCAGATTTCCATCAGCAAAAGTCAATTATTCTTACATGCCTTACACCTACGTGTAAGGGGGAGTGTATTTCCCAGAAATCTTCCAATTAATTCCATCAAGCTCCAAGTGTTCCATAGCAGATTGGGTGAGAGGGGAGGTGTCTTAACATTTTTTCTTGGTGTTTATGTTCTTAATTTCTCTCTCTTTCTCTCTCTCACTTCAAGTTCTTCCTATTCTACTTTTCATACAACTTTTGTAATGAGCTTGTAATGTCTTTTTTAGTGTAATATTAGAGCATAGCTAGTCTTTTTATTCATGAAATTGTAATCTTCATTTCAACTTGTAACCTCTTTTGTTCTAGTAATAAAAGTTTATCTCTCTACTTTAACCTCTTCCTCTTTTTCTCTTTGTTTCTTTATATAATTTTTCATGATCTTCTACCACCTATCTCTCTCTTACCCTTCCACCTTGAGTAACTAAATCCTCATTAGTACTCGATCGTGATGATCTGAGGATGAGTTGATCAAGTTATAATTCTTTAGCTTTCTTTCTCTTCTTAAAAGTATTGGCCTTCGATTTGTAACATCTCATTTCTTTCTAGACCCCTTAACACAAATTAGGGTAGGACATGTGGTGAGTGTATTATTCAGGCTATGGTGGTGAATTCTGGGTGGAGACAAGGAGATGACCCTAGGGATTCATAAACTAAGGAGAATTGCTAAGTGCACCCTAAATGTGAACAAGTCAACCTAGGCCAATTCTTCCCCAATTGAGCTCACCACATCAATGTGGTACCAATACATCCCTAACCCTTAAGGGGAGGAAATTTAGCATTAGCCATATAGGTCGGTCATCCAGATTGGCCAAATTGACTAGAGTCAACCTTTAGGTCAACATCGGTCAACTCAACCCTAATTGGCTCAACTAAGAACCATATGATTAAATTGACCCCACCACTATATCCTAAGCCCTAATAGAAGTGCATTGGACTAAAAAGCCCCATCATGGGGTCACCAATTGGTCCAATTTGACCAAAGTCAAACTTTCTTCAATTTTAGTCAAAATCATTCCTATTGGCTAAATTAGCCCAAGTAGAGCATCACAATGGCCCAACCAATATTGGGTGTTGACTCATGTAGTATTCTAATTCTATATTGCGTATTAATTTGAATAGTTTTTTTGAACATTGCACTTCTTTATTATTTTCTTCTTTTATTCTCTTCTGTATCTTAAGAATACCTCATCCTCTATTTTCCTTTTGGTTTTTTAGAAAAATTGTGTAATGTTAACTTTGAACTAGTGTAGTAAATGTGAATTATCCTAGATGCTTACTATTCCTATGTTCATGATAATTTCATTAGTCTCTTTTTGCTATCTACGACTTATTATTTTCGAAATTTTTCAAAACCTATGCTTTAGATGAATTTAGGAGCATGAAAAATGATGTAGGGCATTTTTGAATTCGTTTTAGCCATCATGTAAACCTTTAAAATAAATCCTTAGTTAGCCTCTTTTGGGTTTTTTTCAATATTTTACTTGCTACCTCCACTTATCATATCACCAAAGCCAATTTTTCCAACCTATTTGATCAGACTAACCTTTTGAGATATTTGGAGAACTTCAAAAAAAAAGTATGCTCAATAGATGATTATCTAAGAAACGTGTGTTTTAGTTAAAAAAAGTTATGTAAGGCCAATTTCAAAAGAAAAATATTTATGGCCTTTTGTTTGAAAAAAAATGTTCTATCAAAAGAAGAAAAATAAAGGAAGAAAAATTGCTTATACTTTGCTTTTGTTTCATGATTGAAATTTTTATAAAACTCATGCTTTGGTTTAGTGTAATTGTCAGCCACCGGTTTTATCTTTGAATTCCATTCCAAATCAACCTAAGTCTTGTATCGGTCATAATGAAGTCCTTTTGATTCATGCTCCTAGGTTTGTTTTTAGTTAAGTAGAGAAGAAGAATAGATTATCTAAGTTTTTGGGTACGAGTTTATATTTTTGATTTTAGTTTGTTATAATTATAATTTGTCTCTTATGGTATAGAAACCACTCAATGCGCTATTACTTTAATACATTGATTTGATTTGTTTAAAGACTTTCGAATCAAAATTTTAATTAATTTTTCTTAGTAAAGTTTTTAAAATGTTATTTCATAATTACGTAAAAGCTTTATGTTTATTTTTAATTTTTTCATACTTACAATTTTGCAGGGTGCTCTTGTGTAACATAATTAAGCTTTTTGATTAGTTACTTTTATGTTGGCTAGTTTTTTGTCTTTGCTTGGGGACAAGCAAAGCATAAGTATGGGGGAATTTAATGATACTTAATTTAGCCTAATTTACTGGGGTAAATCCATATATTTTCTTTTTAAAAAATATATACTTTATGAATTTTTAGCCTATAATTAGTTTATTTTATAAAAATTGTTTTAACTTAGTTGATTTTCTGTTTTTCAGGTTTTGGACACTTTTTGGTCAATTTCCACGTTACATGCCCCCTACACGGGCATGTACCTAGGGCATGTAACCCAATGCCCATACAGATACGCTCCTAAGCCCAGATCACACAACAATGTAACCTTACACGGGCATGTACCTTCGGATGTGTCCCGCCAATTTCTTATTTTCAGCACCGGAGCACGACATTCATCGATCCGTCATTACACAGTACCTTACATGCCTCCCCTCCACGGGCGTGTACCTGGGGAGTGTACCCCAACTCCCAAGCCAGTCGCTATCCCACCAGATTTCCATTAGCAAAAGTCAACTATACTTACACGCCACCCACTCACACATGTGTGTAAGGGGGCGTGTACTTCCTAAAAAATTTCATATAAATTCCAGCAAGCTCCAAGTGTTCTAGAGTTGATTGGGAGAGAGGGGAGATGATGCTATTTGTTTTCTTGGTGTTTATGTTCTTAATATCTCTCTACTTTTCTCTCTCACTTCAAGTTCTTCTTATTCTACTTTTCATGCTACTTTTGTAATGAGCTTGTAATGTCTTTTACTAGTATAATATTAGTGTGTAGCTAGTCTTTTTATTCATGCAACTGTAATCTTCATTTTTACTTATAACCTCTTTTATTTTAGTAATAAAGATTTTTCTCTCTCTCCTTTAACCTCTACCTCTCTTTCTCTTCCTTTCTTAATTTAATTTTTCTTGATCTTCTAGCACCTATATCTCTCTCTCTTACCATTCCACCATGAGTAACTAAATCCTCATTAGTACTCGATCACGATGATTTGAGGATAAGTTGATCAAGTTATGACAATTTAGCTTTCTTTCTCTTCTTAAAAGAATTGGCCTTTGATTTGTAACATCTTATTTCCTTCTAGATCCCTTAACACAAATTAAGGTATGACATGTGGTGAGTGTATGAGTTTGGCTAGGGTAGTGAATTTTAGGTGGAGACAAGGAGATGACCCAAGGGATTCATGAACTAAGGAGAATAGCTAAGTGCACCCTAAATGTGAACAGCTCAACGTAGATCAATTCTTACCCAATTGAGGTCACCACCTCAATGTGGTCTAACAAATACATCCATAACCTTTAAGGCGGGGAAATTGATCATTAGCCATATGGTTTGGTCAACCAGATTGGCCAAATTGACCAGATTCAACCTTTAGGTCAACATAGGTCAACTCTGTGACACCCCAAATTTCTGTAGGTAGGAAAAGAGGGTACTGCACGGCGATAGGCCACTACCGTGTCGCGGTAGCACCAGGCGTTGAGAGCACAAAGTAAGGCGATTTGACTCAATGCATTGGTTGATATCGTGTGGCGGTAGCGTCAGGCGTCGAGAGCATCGAGTGAGGTAGGTTGACGCAATGCCTAGTCTACCGCGAGGTAAGTTGTTATCGCATGGCGCTAGCTAATTTATTGGTCGAGTTCTCGGGAAGTTATCGACCGGCGGTAGTTATATTGCAGGTGGTAGCGTGGCAATTTATTTGTCGAAGCTCTCGGGTTTCTACCATGCAGAGGTAGTAACTATCGCATGACGAAAGCAGGAGCGGCCGTATCATAATCGTCCCCAACTACTACGAGGCCCAAGCATACAATCACACGGTGATAGCGAAGTTGTAACAGTATAACCATGTATCGGCCTGTGGTTGGAGTACATGGGTGGTTTCACGTGAATCGAGACATTGATTAACGGTACCGCGCGGCGGTTGCTAGTTACCGCAAGGCGATAGCTCTGTTCATATTATTGTTTGGCCATTTTCACTTCATTCTTTTGGAGTTTTAGAATCTTGGGATGGACGTTTGTAGGAGGAGGAGCAGCGCCAAAGAGAGGAGATCTCGCCGCCGTTGGAGATTCAGAGCTCGGATTCGCGAGGCGAGCTCGGATCTATGGAGGCAAAGTCGAAGCGGACTTCTAGGGTTATAATCCTCTTCCTTGGACATGTGAAGTCCTTCTTTTTGGCATTTGATGATAGACACTCCATGAAAGCGTGGAAGTGATTCTCCCGATGGGTAGATCTGTGTATCCCCATTAGTTTTGCATTTAGATCCGGAATTAAAGTATGGAATAGGCATGTTGTGTAAAGCCTATCCAGTCAGGTTGGTCTAGATTGGTAATGTTTGTATGTTTTATATTTCGTAGAAGACTCTATGGTTATCGCGTAGATTTCGGAGTCACGGGGTGTGCAGGTGGCTGCTTTGAGAGTACTGGATGAGGAGTCCAGGAAAACACCTAATTTGGGGGAAGAATCTTTAGTCTGTCCCCTATCGCGCGGCGGTGGCTCTACCACCGGCGATAGCTCCTAGTGCGCTATGTGTTTTGTGAAGCCTTACTCTCGGAGACCTGTGGGCTATTTTGTGAGGGCGGTCTTGTGAGACCTGGGGGTCGCTGGTACTTATTTCTCGAAGACCTGGGGTCCACTTTGTGGAGTGTGAGCTTAGTTTTCTCAGCTTTGGCAATCATGAGTGCTAGCTTAGGATCCTAAAGGGGCTTTGGATCATACAGAAAAGGGAAAGGGGATGTTGACCTGCGTCAGGCCTGCGAGCCGGATGATTTGAGCCCGCGATGTTGCTAAACTATACCCTCCCCTATGTCGTTCGACCTGAAGTGAGTCAAAGAGTAAATCACATGACCTGGTCATAGTAATAGGGGTGTTGTCTCTAGCTTTTGCCCTGTGAGACTGAAAGCTCAAATGTTATTGACTGTCATAGAGAACGGTGGTGCGACCCTTGTGGTCTTGTGTACTAAGAATGGACCTGAGAGCACGGGGCGTTGGGCGCTTGTGCCAACATCTGTGTAGAATGGTGCTTAAGTTGCACGTTTTGATTTTCAAAATATGTTTAAACAAATTCCTGCAGGGAAGGAGCACCGCCACCCCGAGAGAGGGGTGGGGTCATTATAATTTGTTAAGCTAATGCTGACCGTTACTATTATTTGCCACTATGTGGTGGAATGTTTCGTGTAGGTACAGCCGAGCAAAGCGAGAAATAGCGGGTTCTAGCCCAAGATTGTTAAGATTACCCTTGAAGGCCAAAGTGAATGTAATACCCCCCCTCCTGGAACACAAGACACGGCCTAGGGGAGTCTTATGCCCAAAACAGTCGCCTTGTGGTAGCGCCGACACACGGGTCAACCTGTACCATAAGATGCCTATCCTCCCGGCTATAACCAATATCATCATTGCAAACCCTACATAAGAATTAAAGTAGAAGTCAAAATCCACATAAGTACATAGTCCAAAACGAATACATCAAATAAAAAGAAGCAACCAAGGCTTCTATAATATCAGAGTACATCATGCCAAATTATAAAATGAGTCTCTCAAAAACTCACATCAGTCACTGACAGCAGCGATGGTATCGTCACTTCAGGACCTTTCGTCCTAGCATGGCTTCCCTCCTGCAAATCCTGCTCCTCTATTTGCGAGGTTTCCTCCTAAAAAGGAAGACATAACAACTATTAGTCAAAAAGACTAAGTGGCTATCAACTCTGCTCCCCCGAAAACTCTTAGGCACCGGACGGAGATCGTAAAAGGGTATAATATATAAAATAGTTGTAGTACAAAATAGGTGGCAAAGTGCTACAATATATCAGAGTATATCAAAACAACTACAACAACATATACCAGCAGATCTACTATCAGCAGCAGTGTATATTTAGGAATATACAACAAGACGAAACTTAACTTATATGAATTCTCATACAGACATATAAGTTAAGGATCGTCTTAACAGAAAAGTAACTCATCATATTAGAGTGCCCGTACAAACCTATATGATAAGGATCTTGTATATGTAATGTAATGCAATGCAATGTTATGAATGACTTATGATGACTCACTCATGCTCATACACATGCAATTACTATTTCGACACAGACTCATAGTTCCCAATTTTCGAGCAGGTAGCTAACCTCTCTAGCGCCATCCGTTGTGTCCAGACGGTGACAGCGAAACGGGCTTTCCACTACTAGGTGGGAATCCACACTACCAAGCATAAGCCTCCGTACACCTCAACGCTAACAACAAAACAGTGGAACTCATATGCGTACTACAGCTCGGAGGGGTCTTGGGTAGATGTGCACTAAGAACACAACCCGAACTGGCCTATCGGTGTGGCACGGAAAGGGCCTCGGGAATGAGTACCAAGGACACACCCAAACCATCCACTTGGCACGGAAAGGGTCTCAAGAATGAGCACCAAGGACACAGCCAAAACGTCCAATGTCTATCTATCAACTCTCATCGGTATGATGACAGGCGAGCTCATAGACCAACCACACTATCCTTAACCCAGGATTATGAAACCGCGTGTCAACTCACACCGCATGAATTTCATATATAAGGGCTCCACACTGAGTCCCTTATCAACACATCGCGCTAGTGCTGCAAGCACACACGCACTTTCAACCCTTCCACATTTCAATACCACAAAAGGGTTCTTTATTTGTGCAGGTTGCAAGACACCTTACACAACTTACCAATCCCACGCTGCTACCCATTGGGAGACTCAACTCTAAGCAGTGGATTATTATAGACATTCATCTAACCATCAAATTACATGGCCATGCATTAACCTCATCCAATTCCTTCTTAAATTCAAGCATTCACAATCAATTATGCTTCCATAGGAATATCATTTGTTCAATCAATGTATTAATTTATTTCTCTAGCTTACCCAAACCATTTGTTTGTTGACCTCCTTCAAACCGTTGTTACAATCGTATTCCACCAAACCATTTGTTTACTTAAGGATCTATCAACTAAATCCCATCAATCATTTGTTTAGCACAATCACAAAAAGTTTAAGTTCAGCAAACTACATGCAAACCTAAACATTAATCTACTATGACTTCTCTACCAAGTTCAAACCCAGTTCTACACTAACCCGAGAACAATATGTACACAAGACTTGACTGTACAGAAAATTCAAATGGACATTTTCGAGACTACAAGACTTGTATGAAAATGGGTAACCATTCGTTGGAAAGTTCTTTCTATGGGCTATTACTTTCATATTTAGTCGAAATCCCAGATCTGGCTGTATGATACCTGAAACGGCCCTGAAGATCGCTGCGCATAGAAAATAAATTTCTGCACGCATCTCAAAGCAAGATAAACGACATCGATTCATCTTCTTCCTTTAGACATTTATTCAAACTTATATACAGAACTTCCTCCACCCATATTCACCCTCATTAGACCATTTCTCTTCACGAAACCAAGTCTACCATCTTCATAAGAGGAGAGGAGAGGTTGAAGACATCAATTCTCTAGGGCACAAGCCCAAGCATGGTCTCTACCTAGGAGATCTTCATCTCACAAGTCAAACTCTTTTGATTCGACATCTCTCCTAGAACATAACTATAGATCTAGCACCAAGGGAGAGGGTAGGAAGCACACCTCGTTTCCGACAGTTTCGTCCATGGATCTCGTCACTCTCCTTGGTGGAATATTCCTCCTTGATGGTGTTGTTCTTTACGGGGAAAGAGAAAGGAAATACTTTCCCAGGAAATCTGACTCCGGCAACTCCTTCTCTTCCGTTGGTTTCGGCAAGTAATAGCTAGGGCTCGTCATGAATGAAGTGACGGCTAGGGTTTTCCATAAATCTCCTTTTTTAAGAGTAATTAGGGTTGAACCGTGTTGCCACATGTCACCCTACTCTTATACCGCCTATTATTACATTAAATATGTCCTTTTGAAAAGTCGCGTCCAATTTAAGTCATTTGGCGCCAATCCCGAAGTTCAGGTTCAGACCGTGTATCGGAAACATAAACAGTAGGCCGAAATCATGCCAAGTCAAATTAGTCGTGTATAGCATACCCACTCGATGAATTGTCGAGATTCGTCGTGATCACTCGACGCCTTATATAAGTACAACACCTCTAAGTTAAAATCATCGAGTATACTTCCTTTACTCAATGAATCGTCGAATGGCGTCGAGTGCACTCAACACACTCGATGCTTATATTATCCAAAATATTTCTAAGTCAAAAGCATTGAGTGCGTTGAGACCACTCAATTCCATGTTGAATCCACTCGACACCAACAACATTCCATAGCTTCTAAGTCAAAAGAGTTGAGTGTGTTGAGACCACTCAACGCCACGTTGACTTCACTCAACGCCATCAGCAGCCAGAATGCATCTAAGTTAAAAGCGTTGAGTTAACTTCCCTTTACTCAGCGAATTGTCGAGTGGCATTGAGTACACTAAACAAACTCGACGCCTACAGTTCTCAAAAAAATTCTAAGTAAAATACATTGAGTGGTGTTATGTCCACTCAACGCATCAGCTTAGTCGGTCGAATGGCATTGAGTGGTGTTGAGTCCACTCATGCCTCAGCTATTCATCGAATGGCATTGAGTGGTGTTGAGTTCACTCAATGCCTCATCTTTTTCGTCGAGTGCACTCAACGCACTCGACGCCATGAGTCCAGAAAATATTCTAAGTAACAATTTTGTCGAGTGGTGCTGAGTCCACTCAACGCCTCAGCTTCCAGAGTACTTCTATGTTATAATTCGTCAAATGGCATCGAGTGCACTCAACACACTTGACGCCTTCAGTTTCTAAAATTATTCTAAGTAAAATCTGTTCTATTTGTCAAGTCCAGCCAACTCACTCGACCCTTCTCGAGCCTGAGTCAATTCTCTTGACTCAAAATGTGTGTGAGGGGCCTAACGCAAAACAGGACATTACAGTGAATTACCCATTTATTTTATTATTCATGTGTAGCCGGCCTGCGTTTCGATGTATGCAAGACATTTTAATTTGAGTTGAACATTATAAGGCCTTAAGGCCAAGATTATTTATGTATTTGATTATTCATTCTAACTTTATTGTTAATGGACATTCAATTGGTTTGTTTTCTATTAACCTTTAAATTACTTCCGCTAGAATGCACTCTGTGATAGGATGCGTGCATTTGGATTATGGTCTCAATTAGTAACTCCTTTTACTGTCCATACTATATGGCATTGGGACCCGGCCGGATCTTCTGTTATATTCTATCCGGCTGGATCTTCTGTTATATTATATGTGACGGAAGAGGATGTTACAAAGTTGGTATCAGGCTCTAGTGTCAGTCTTTCTTATTCAAGTTCATGGTCAATTTCTTTTAAGGGGTGTTGAGCACATGTATGCGCGTTACCATTATAACATAAAAGAACCCATGAATGTACACTTAGGAATGAAAATACACATGTTTGAGGAACCTGCGTGTTCCTATGATTGCTTTTTAGCAATTGGTTGTCACCTAATTGAGTGTTTCACAATTATAGGTGACAAGGAGTGGCACAGAGAAGTAACAACATCAGCACTCTGCGGAGAGTAGTGTGCCCAATGACGCGCTTGTAAACCCTCCTTCTACTGAAACCATTTGTTCGTTAGCTGAAGCAATGTTCTCTATGATTAATGACCAACAAGGGAGGCAAGTGCAACCTCCTGCTCTTCGATTAGGTCATGTACTGCTTGGCGTAGCGGAACCTAGAGTGGCAGATCAACTAGAGGCAGAGCCCGTAGTGTAGAGGAGAGCAACTGAGAAACAGCTAAAACACGTGATGAGTTTTAATCTACCAGTATTTTTGGGGACTGAGACCCTAATGCAATTTGAGGACTTGCTTTTCATTGATAAGAGAGTCATGTCCACAACAGAGACTGAGGAGTGGCAGAAGTTTACAATAGCTTCTTTTATTCTAGATAGTGAAGCAAGGTTATGGTGGGAGGAGTCAAAGCTACATCACTTCTCTGGGAGGCAACTTTCTGATATGTCAATGGAGGAGTTCTCAAGACTATTTCTTGCAGGGTTCATCCCGTCAACGTGAAAATAGCAATGGAGAATCCATTTCAGAAACCGACTCAGGGTGAGATTAGTATGGACGACTACCGATATGATTTCAAGAGATCGGTCGTTATGCTGGCTCCATTTTTATTGATGAGGAGCGCAAGACTAACCTTTTCTATGAAGGACTGCATGTGTAACGACCCCATCCGTTACATGACGTATAGTAGAAGGTCCGGCCGGGGCCCCACACTATATGCCACAAACAGATGGTGAGGTCACAGGATAATACCAAACCATACACGAATCCTAACTCAGAGCATTCTAGCGGAAGCTTTAAGTTGTAATTTAAACTCTAACCCGGAATGTCCAATATATAAACCACGTTTATATATAGCCACGGAATGTGCAACAAATACATAGAGTTTGGCCTTAAGGCATTACAGTTCCTCTTTCCACATCGTATGGTTTACAAACCTCGGCGCGCAGGCCGGCCATACATGAGTAAAAGAAAATAAGCAAAAACATTCGCTTAGCCTTCAAGGGCTAGCCGTAGCAGCAGCAGCAACAGCAGTAGTGCTTCAACCCTTCATTTACCACTTGGCTCTCCAGCACCTGCATAGGGACAATCCACCCAACGGTGGCAAACAAGGCAACAGTCAGCATTCAGCTGACCCAATTATAACAATCCTACCCCATTTTCGGGGCAATAGCCTTCTTTCCCTGCACAGCATGGTATCAACAATAGCAACTATGTGCGCGCAGGCACATTCAAGCCATCACAACCGTCGGCCACACGGCCCGACAGTCCGTGCACTCATGGCACATTCTTGGTGTACCGGAATACCAGGGTCAACACCACCGTCTACACGGTATTTGAGCATTCTAGTCTTTCCGGCGCGCGGGCCTAAGACTCTCATTAGGCGCTCCAACAAAACCTATAACCAGGCTTCCAAGTCGGACGAACCTAATGCAGGTACGGATCAGCCACCCCCCGTTGCTCAAGTCGCTGTGCCACCTCGAATACGGAAGTATCCATGGCAATTTATAGGCGCGGGTCGGTTTCACCTTTCCTGTTCGGCAATCTGCCTTTTCATCGAGTTGCAGCCCAACGGCTCAACCGCTCATAAAGTGGCAACGCACGGCCACAAGAGTTGCATCCAACCCTCTTCATTTCCTGGACTTCATCCAGTACTTCCTGCTGCACCAAAAAACAGGTAGGCACAAGGCAACACAAGCCATAATCACGGAGCCTTCTCCGATATGCAAACAAGCATCACCAATCCAGACTAGCATGTCCAGATGGGCTTGAAACAGCATGCCTAGATCCGTAATCCAATTCCGGACTCTAACAAGGGGGACTTCACATATCTACCCCAAGGGACACCACAACCCACCGCACACTCGCGGGGAAGGGTTTTCCCTATGCAATGCAGAAAAGAAGGACTTCACATGTCCAAGAAGGGAGATCGTTACCCTTGTCGATCTCTTGGGAGCCATCAAAAACTAGCCGGTGAGAAAGAACCGCAGCAGCTTTGCCTTCACAACGCTGGCCTCGGATCACGAATCGGACCACGGGAGCTCCGCCGGTGGCTTGATCTCCTCCTCCTTCTTCTTCCTCCTCTCTCTTTCTCTCTTCAATTTACCAAGTGAAGAATGACTCAAGCTTCTGCTGATTTAAACCAGCCAGGAATCACCTGAGCCCTTGGATCCAAAGAGAGGAAAATGAACGGCCACGATTTCCCAAAATCACACTTTTTTTGGCTGACACGGCCTGTGACACGCCCGTGTCACAGGCCGTGTACCCTTAAGCGGCACACGCGGTATTCGTACCGACTGATCTTTACCAGAACACGGGCATCGACACGACCGTGTCGAACCTGACACGCCCGTGTCATTCCTGAGACACGCCCGTGTCACCCCTGCCTCATCGAGCTGCAAGCAGTACACGGGTAGGCACACGGCATCGGACACGCCCGTGTCCAACCTGACACGCCCGTGTTCAAGGCTTGGTTCTAGGCCGTGTAACCTTCTGACTCAGAACGCATTTTATTTGAGTGACACGCCCTGGGACACGCCCGTGTGCTAGCCCGTGTACCCCCGACACACCCTGGGACACACCCGTGTCCCAGGCCGTGTAAAATGACCTGCACCTCAAAACCATTTTTGAGTCTTTTTGGGGTGTTACAATCCTCCCCCCCTTAACAAAATTTCGTCCCGAAATTTGCACGGTAAGGAAACAAGAACCAACAATGCTATAACTTGATAACTCTGTTATAACAAAAGGTACACGGTCTACAGTTTATACAAACAGCTCGGGAAATTCAGCTCGCATGGTCTGCTCTCGCTCCCATGTTAGCTCTTCACGGCCACAATTGTCCCATCGGACCTTGACCATCCCGATCACTTTGTTCCACAACTGTTTCTCGGCTCGATCCTCGACCTGAATGGGTCTAACCCTCGTCGTTAGCCCATACTCGACCGGTACCCGATCATTCTCCACTACTTGAGCTGGATCCTTCACCGCCTTACGAAGGACTGAGATGTGAAATACATCATGTAATCCACCCAAGTCTGCTGAAAGTGCTAGTCGATAAGCAGCTTCTCCAACTCGCTCCACCACCTCAAACGGACCAAGATACCTCGGACTTAGCTTTTTCAAACGCCGAATCCTGGACACGCCTTTGAAGGGTTTGATCTTCAAATATACCCAATCACCCACCGCGAACTCCACGTTCCGATGTTTGGCATTGTAGTACTTTGCTTGACGATCTTGGGCTATCAATAGCCTCTCCCGAATAGAGCGTACGAGCGAGGTAGCTTCTTCGACTTCCTTTTTCCCACTCAGCTTAGATTCGCCTGCTTCTGCCCAAGCTAACGGTGTACGGCATTTACGACCATACAATGCCACAAATGGTGCCATACTGATGCTCGCTTGGTAGCTATTATTATAGGCAAATTCGACAAGAAATATATAATCTTCCCATCTCTTACCAAAGTCTAGGGCGCACATGCGGAGCATGTCCTCCATCATCCTGTTGGTTCGTTCAGTCTGGCCATCCGTTTGGGGATGAAAGGCCGTACTAAACGCTAACTTTGTACCCAACATTTGATGAACGAGCCGCCAATCATTCGATGTGAACCGCCCATCACGGTCACTGACAATGCTCTGAGGAACACCGTGCAGTCGAACAACCTGCTCCACATAAAGCTTGGCCAAGGTTTCCACTGAATCGTCTCTTCTATTTGGAAGGAAGTGCGCCACTTTTGTCAACCGGTCCACAATCACCCAGATTGAATCATGACCGCGTTGCGATCTCGGCAACCCGTGCATGAAATCAATCGAAATGTCATTGAACTTCCACTCCGGAATAGGTAACGACTTCAGGAAACCGCCAGGCTTCTGGCATTCTGCTTTCATCAAAGCACAGGTATTGCATTCAGCCACATAACGTGCGACATCTTTCTTTAGTCCGGGCCACCAGAACAGCTTTTTCAGATCTCTGTACATCTTTGTGCTCCCTGGGTGAACTGAGTACTTTACAAAGTGAGCTTCGTACATCAACTCTTCCCTCAATTTACCCATACTCGGGACGCACACTCGACCATTTCTTCGTAACAACCCGTTATCCCAAGAGAATTGGTCATCCGGCCCATCTTTTGCATAGCGCTGGAGACTTTCATCAAGCTCCGTTGCTCGCCGAACTCTGTCCGTAAGGTCATATTGCACCTCCGTCCAGTTCAAGCATGCATCAGTCGACGAACCCTTTTCAACACAAGATATCTCCAAGGCTTCTAATTCCTGGATTAAACGTTGATCATGCCTCTGCAACCAGCTTGCCCGTACCGGAGTCTTCCGACTCAAAGCATCAGCGACCACATTTCCCTTCCCGGGAGTATAGTGAATCTCGAAGGTGTAGTCCCCATGGAACTCCATCCATCTTCGTTGTAGCATATTCAGATCCTTCTGATCCAACAAATACTTTAGGCTTTTGTGATCCGTATAGATATCCACTTTAACGCCATATAGATAGTGCCGCCATAACTTGAGCGCAAAGATTACCGCCGCCAACTCCAAATCATGGACGGGGTAATTCCGCTCATGCACTTTCAACTGGCGCGAGCCATAAGCAATCACTTTACCAAACTGCAGAAGAACGCAGCCTAAGCCGCTCCCGGAAGCATCACTATAGATCTCATACCCATCTGTACCACATGGCGATGTCAACACAGGCGCCGTAGTCAAACGACTCTTCAAGTCTTCAAAAGCTCGCGCGCACTCCGGCGTCCAAATGAACTTTTGATCTTTTCTCGTCAGCGTGCTCAGAGGTAAAGCAATCCGTGAGAAGTTTTCCACAAACCGTCTATAGTAGCCCGCAAGTCCAAGGAAGCTCCTGACCTCAGCCACTGAAGACATCACTGGCCAATCTCGAATGGCACTTATCTTCAACGGATCCACCGCGATACCTTCTCCACTTACCACATGGCCTAAAAAGGCTACTGAAGAGAGCCAGAACTCACACTTTGAGAACTTGGCATAAAGCTTATTCCTCCGCAGGGTATGCAAGACCAACCGCAATTGGTTTGCATGATCCTCTTCCGACTGAGAGTATACTAAGATGTCATCGATAAACACAATAACGAACAAATCCAAGTACTCTCGGAACGATCGATGCATTAGGTCCATAAATACGGAAGGCGCATTACATAGGCCAAACGACATTACCGTGAACTCATAATGACCGTAGCGTGTTCCAAACGCCGTCTTGGGAATGTCACCTTCCCGAATTCTCAGCTGATAATATCCCGATTTCAAATCCAACTTGGAATAGACCGTTGATCCTGCCAGCTAATCAAATAGGTCATCAATCCGTGGGATCGGATATTTGTTTTTCTCCGTCAGCTTATTCAATTCGCGGTATTCAATACATAACCGTAAACTACCGGCTTTCTTTTTCACAAATAGAACAGGCGCGCTCCAAGGTGACATACTTGGGCGTATGTATCCCTGCTCCAACAACTCTTGCAATTGGACTTTCAACTCAGCCATCTCTTTTGGCGCGACGCGATATGGTGAGCGGGCCACAGGTTTCGCACTTGGCACCAACTCAATAGAGAAGTCAATCTCCCGTTGGGGTGGTAACCCAGGAAGATCTTTAGGAAACACATCGGCAAACTCTGACACAACCAGTACTTCACCGACACTGGCCTTTGGCTCAATAGCCTGAATTAGCGTGAAGAATAACTCCGCGCCCTTCCGAATAGCATTGACGACTTGGAGCGCAGACAATAGAGTTCCGCCAACTCCTCGCATACCAGTGAACTTCGTCACAAGTCCGGTATTCTGGCCCAGTGTAATATCCTTGGAGTTGCAATCAATAAAGGCACGCTGCTCCGAGAGCCAGTCCATACCAAAGATCACATCAGCTCCGATAACGGTAGCACATCTGCACTCAAACCGAAATCCCGACTTCCTATTTGCACATCCACATCGCAAGCCCTATCCGCAAGCATCACACAGCCATTCGGCAATAGCACCCTTGTACTATCCACCGTCACATGACTTGGTACCCCAATGCGAGATACGAAATCCTCAGACAGAAAAGAATGCGAAGCACCCGTATCAAACAGGGCTCTCGCCAAATTATTCCAAATCAGGACAAAGCCTGCAGCACACACATCATGCATAAGTTATACATAACCACAAATAATAGCACGTAAGCAAGTAAGCTAAATCAACTCGTACCTGTGACGACGTCACTTTGCTTAATCGCTTCCTATTGGCCAAGCTGATAGATTCGGGGCTGTGCCTGGGACGTACAGGAATCAACCACCGCTTTGCCCTTCTCAGCATAAGACGCACCCGTCTTCTTTTCCCCTTTGGGCTGAACAACCCGACAGTCACGGGCTATATGCCCCACCCGGCCACAGTTATAGCATGTACAAGAATCCGGCCTTGATGTCGCCCCCGACACAACGGTCGTAGTCACTTGCCCAGACGGCTTGGACCTCTTACCCCCTCTCTTCTGGTAGAACGATTTGTTAGGGCGAGGTGCTTGAACCTCTGGCTTCGACACAACCAAGCCCTTGTTCCCTTGCACCCGCCGCATGTCCTTCTCCAACGCACATGCAGTATCAACCAACGCCTGAAACCCTTGGTTCACTGAACTCGAAAGCAGGAACCTCAACTCATCCCTCAATCCTTCATAGAACCGATTCGTTTTCCTTTGGTCATCCGCGAAGATTGTTCCCGCATACCGTCCCAACCTGGTAAACTCATGCAAGTAGATATCCACGCTATCTTCCCCTTGCTTTAACCGTTGGAACTCATTTTCCATAGCAATGCGTTGCGCCGCTGGGACATGCTTTGCCAGAAATATCCGAGAGAACTCCTCAATCGATACTTGCGTTAATTGCCTACCCGCCAAATGGTGTACCTCAACCTCGTCCCACCACAACCACGCCTCTCCTTTAAGCATGAAGGTGTCCAAGGTGACCTTTAGAGTTTCCTCCGCCCTGATCGCTGTCATTATCCGCTTGACACGCGATAACCAATCTTCTGCCTGCGTTGGGGATACCATTCCCGTAAACGTAGGCGGACTGAAGCTCATGAATTGCTTCAACTGTCGGTCAGCTGCTCGTGGATCTACAGCCTCAATCGGCTCGGGTCGTACAACAACACGAACTGGTTCTACTGCCGGCTGCGCTTGCCCGATCGGCTGAATCATGGCAAATAGAGCCTCAACAACTAAGCGAACAGTTTCCGCAGATGGAGGAGGTGTTGGCACCTCAACTGGTGTCGCACTCTCATCAGAGCGCTGGGGCTCAGACTGCTCAGCACCACTACGCGTCACCTATAGGAGGACAAGACACACATTAGCGAACGTATGCAAGCAAAACAATACAAAAAGGAACGCGCAGATTCCTCAAACAAGATTTTGTACATTCCTTAGTGGACATTCTAGAGTTCATGAGTGTTACAGCAGGGCGCATAAACACGCGCTCGCCTCCGCATAAAAGAATTCGTCCACGAATTCGATAGAGGTTCGACATGGGCGTGTCGATGCCCGTGTTCTGGTAAAGATCAGTCGGTACGAATACCGCGTGTGCCGCTTAAGGGTACACGGCCTGTGATACGGGCGTGTCACAGGCCGTGTCATCCAAAAAAAGTGTGATTTTGGGAAATCGTGGCCGTTCATTTTTCTCTCTTTGGATCCAAGGGCTCAGGTGATTCCTGGCTGGTTTAAATCAGCAGAAGCTTGAGTCATTCTTCACTTGGTAAATTGAAGAGAGAAAGAGAGAGGAGGAAGAAGAAGGAGGAGGAGATCAAGCCACCGACGGAGCTCCCGTGGTCCGATTCGTGATCCGAGGCCAGCGTTGTGAAGGCAAAGCTGCTGCGGTTATTTCTCACCGGCTAGTTTTCGATGGCTCCCAAGAGATCGAAACCTCCCTCTGATACCAAAATGTAACGACCCCATCCGTTACATGACGTATAGTAGAAGGTTCGGTCGGGGCCCCACACTATATGCCACAAACAGACAGTGAGGTCACAGGATAATACCAAACCATACACGAATCATAACTCAGAGCACTCTAGCGGAAGCTTTAAGTTGTAATTTGAACTCTAACCCAAAATGTCCAATATATAAACCACCTTTATATATAGCCACGGAATGTGCAACAAATACATAGAGTTTGGCCTAAAGGCATTACAGTTCCTCTTTCCACATCGTATGGTTTACAAACCTCGGCGCACAGGCCGGCCATACATGAGTAAAAGAAAATAAGCAAAAACATTCGCTTAGCCTTCAAGGGCTAGCCGCAGCAGCAGTAGCAATAGTAGTAGGGCTTCAGCCCTTCATTTACCACTTGGCTCTCCAGCACCTGCATAGGGACAATCCACCCAACGGTGGCAAACAAGGCAACGGTCAGCATTCAGCTGACCCAATTATAACAATCCTACCCCTTTTTCGGGGCAATAGCCTTCTTTCCCTGCACAACATGGTATCAACAATAGCAACTATGTGCGCGCAGGCACATTCAAGCCATCACAACCGTCGACCACACTGCTCGACAGTCCGTGCACTCAGGGCACATTCTTGGTGTACCGGAATACCAGGGTCAACACCACCGTCTACACGGTATTTGAGCATTCTAGTCTTTCCGGCGCGCGGGCCTAAGACTCTCATTAGGCGCTCCAACAAAACCTATAACCAGGCTTCCAAGTCGGACGGACCTAACGCAGGTACGGATCAGCCACCCCCCGTTGCTCAAGTCGCCGTGCCACCTCAAATACGGAAGTATCCATGGCAATTTATAGGCGCGGGTCGGTTTCACCTTTCCTGTTCGGCAATCTGCCTTTTCATCGAGTTGCAGCCCAACAGCTCAACCGCTCATAAAGTGGCAACGTACGGCCACAAGAGTTGCATCCAACCCTCTTCATTTCCTGGACTTCATCCAGTACTTCCTGCTGCACCAAGCAACAGGTAGGCACAAGACAACACAAGCCATAATCATGGAGCCTTCTCCGATATGCAAACAAGCATCACCAATCCAGACTAGCATGTCCAGATGGGCTTCACACAGCATGCCTAGATCCGTACTCCAATTCCGGACTCTAACAAGGGGGACTTCACATATCTACCCCAAGGGACACCACAACCCACCGCACACTCGCGGGGAAGGGTTTTCCCTATGCAATGCAGAAAAGAAGGACTTCACATGTCCAAGAAGGGAGATCGTTAACCTTGTCGATCTCTTGGGAGCCATCGAAAACTAGCCGGTGAGAATGAACCGCAGTAGCTTTGCCTTCACAACGCTGGCCTCGGATCACGAATCAGACCATGGGAGCTCCGCCGGTGGCTTGATCTCCTCCTCCTTCTTCTTCCTCCTCTCTCTTTCTCTCTTTAATTTACCAAGTGAAGAATGACTCAAGCTTCTGCTGATTTAAACCAGCCAGGAATCACCTGAGCCCTTGGATCCAAAGAGAGAAAAATGAACGGCCACGATTTCCTAAAATCACACTTTTTTGGCTGACACGGCCTGTGACACGCCCGTGTCACAGGCCGTGTACCCTTAAGCGGCACACGCGGTATTCGTACCGACTGATCTTTAACAGAACACGGGCATCGACACGCCCGTGTCGAACCTGACACGCCCGTGTCATTCCTGAGACACGCCCGTGTCATTCCTGAGACACGCCCGTGTCACCCCTGCCTCATCGAGCTGCAATCAGTACACGGGTAGGCACACGGCATCGGACACGCCCGTGTCCAACCTGACACGCCCGTGTTCAAGGCTTGGTTCTAGGCCGTGTAACCTTTTGACTCAAAACGCATTTTATTTGAGTGACACGCCCTGGGACACACCCGTGTCCCAGGCCGTGTACCCCCGACACGTCCTGGGACACGCCCGTGTCCCAGGCCGTGTAAAATGACCTGCACCTCAAAACCATTTTTGAGTCTTTTTGGGGTGTTACAGCATGACGATCTGAGGTTGCAACTTCCATGTCCTATGATGCAGGGCTTTCTATTCTTGGTCAATAAAGACTGATCTCTAGAGAAGGATCTGAAGAGGGTTTAAGGTAAGAAGGACTCGATGGTGAAGAGGTCAGACTTTAAAGTTCCAAGTTCACCGAAGTCTGGGTACCGAAGGTGGATCAAGAAGGCCAAGTCTCTTAGACTGACTTCTTCATTGGTTACTTCTAGAGCATCTTCTGGTCGAGGCTACCCAAATCTTTGTTATAACTATGGCAAGTTAGGACATATAGCCCGCAATTGTTAGAGTGGCAAGTCGGAGAAGAAGGCAGGAGCATCGTATGCTGAAAAAGGGAAGTTTGTGGAGTCAACCGCATCTCATCAAGCTCTAGACCAACCAAGAGTCTATAACATTGGCCATTAGGAGTCAATTAAGCAAGGTGATGTGGTGACAAGTATGTGTTAGATTTTATCCATAATACTTTGCATACCTTGTGTCTTATATTTGGGTCATATGACTATCGTGTTTTAGGCTGTTGGAACCCTTGTTTGGATTTGTTCTAGTTCACTCTTAGAATGTCTTGACCCCTATGTATAGCTAGGGTCTTGGTCTAGCCTAAGTTAGGTACTTTTAAGTCAGGTTTGTGCAGATCAGCATTGCAGTGGACTCAGACTTAGTCTCAAGAAGTTTATGTGGATTTTCTATATCAGTTCGACTATAGTCAAACTCAGCTCGACGATCGTCGATCTCCCATCTACGATCTCAGAGTCTTTTACTCTGAACTGAGATCGATAATCTATTAGCTCATGTCGATAATTTGGTTTTCTCAATAGTAATTTCTGTTCTACGATAGCTGTTCTCAGGTCGATGATCTCTGAACTGGGCTCTTTGATTTTATGCTGCTTTTAGTTATGAGTTTTTCAGATCGGTCAGAAGTATTTATTTTTGGTTAATAATCAATTTTTTAAAGTTAAATATATTTTGATAATTAATGTTGTTATTCCCAAGGCTGATAGCCGAATTTGTTGAAGCATTAATTATGGTATTCACAGAATATTTCTTTAGCATATTTTATGAAGGCAAATATGGAAGTGCATTTATGTTGTCAGCGTTCCTAGCCGTTTGGGCTCCTAAAGTATTGCAAAATTTTATGCACTGTCCAGGGAATTCAAATTCTTGTCGTTTTTTATTCTGACTGAATTTATAACCCAGAATATAATAAGGATATACAAGAGAACAATCGGACAGACAATCAAAGGATATATATATATATATAGAAACTTTTCTTCAGCAGACTGATCATTATTATTTACTCTTACTCTCAAGGATTGTTGCTCTGCTGTAATAAAGGAGAAGGAGAACCTTTTCAAAAATCTCTCTTGAGTCTTCTTCATTCCTCAGGCTTCAAGGATTTTCAAAAGAGCTCAAATATTTTTCAGTCTCCAAGACTAAGAAAGCTCTACTACAAGTTTTTGACGACCTACACCCAGGGCCATGTTTCCTCTTCCTGAATCTATTCTACATCTCAGGGGGAGCTTGGAAATTCTCTTCAATCCACATAGTCTTCTCACTTGATTGAGAAAGAGAAGATTTCTTTTAATTTTTCCTTTTACCTCCATCTGTACAGGGTTATCTCTCCCTTCAAAAGTGAACTCTTGGGGATAGGGCACCTGAACAAAAACCTATTGGATTTTGGGCTCCTGATCAAAAGCTCTAAGCATCTCTAGATCTACCTGAAAGAGATCTTGTTGTGGTCGAGCACCTGAACCAAAACCTATAGTGGATTCCTACCTGGGTGGTAGAAGAGTGGATGAACCCAGATTTGGGGAACCACTATAAAATTTCTTATGTTGTCTGGATGCTTTGTGTTTTCTTTTTATGTTGAGCTATGCTGTGATAGTTTATCTGTCTTTCCCTCTATTATATAAGTATCATTAATTTAATTTCGCAATAAAACTAAACAAATTGTTTAAACTTTATTCACCCCCCAGAGTAAAGTCTATCTATCCCTCTCTTTCAATTGGTATTAGAGGGTATGTTGTTAAGGTTGTACAAGCTTACACCTGAACCTAAGAACTCTGATAGATATTCTTTTTTTACTCTACTATTTTTCTATTATACCATGGCACAGTACAAGGTCCTTGCAAGCACCAGACCTCTAGTTTGCAACTTTCAAAAGTTTGGAATCTGGAAGGAAAGAATCAGACTCTATATGAATTCTATTGATGAATATATTTATGCTTCTATCTTAACAGGAGTACCTCCACCAGCTGCCCCACCAAGTACTTCTAGAGACATGACTGCAGTACCTCCTCAAGACTATAATGATGCATACAAGAAAGCAAAGATTGCTGATGCAAAAGCCATGAACATACTAGCACAAAAAATATCTGATGACATATTTCAGAAGATAGTTGAATGTGAATCAGCTAAGGCTATCTGGGATTCCTTAAACCAAATGGTTGCAGGATCAGCAGATTAAAAGAAGGATAGGAGAGCTCATCTCATCTCCCAGTATGAGAATTTTAAAAAGGAAGAAACTGAACAAGTTTCTGGGATGTACAACAGACTCAGCATCATTGTTAATGAGCTGAAAACGCCTGACAAAGACATCTCAGTCACAGAATTAAATGACAAGATTCTCATGTGCTTTCCCAGCTCATAGGACTCTAGAATCTGGCTTATCAGAAAGACCAGAAGCACTCATGAAATGACTACATAATCAGTTCTAGGAAAGCTAAAATCCTATGAACAGTTGCTAAAGACAAGAGAAGCTGAACAGCAAAAGACTGCTACACCAACTAGGAAGGAGCAAAATATTGCTTTCAAAGCTTCAGAAGAATCAAAAACTTCTCCATCAAATGAAGATCTTATGAGTCTCTTTGCAAAGGGATTCTTCAAGATGGGGAGAAAAGAATTCAGAAAGAAATAATCTAAAAGTGATGATAAACCAAGGTATGACAAAACCCCTTCTAAAGAGGTAATCTGTTTTGGTTGCAGGAAACCTGGACATATTCTTCCAGAATGTCCAGAAAACAAGCACAAAGAAAGGAGAAAGGAGAAAGACTCCAAGAAACACTCCATCAAACCATCCTCTTACAAGCATAAGAAGAAGGAGAGAGGGTTTGTTGTAGAAACATGGAGTGACACTGAAGAATCATCTTTCTCCAGCTCTAGTGAAGATGAAGAAGAAGCAAAGGCCAAAGAAATTTGCTTGATGGCCATCAATGCTTCAGGACATGTTTTATAGGAAGGAAAATCTGAAGAATGTTTAGATTATGATCAGGTATTGGAAGACTTTGATTTTACTTCTGAAGAATTTAAACATGATTTTAAATCTATGTGTAGTGATTTAATTAGATCTGAGAAGTAAATCAAACTTCTCAGAGATAAACAACTTAACAATGATAGCTTAGTATCAGAAAATTTCAAATTGAAAAATGAAATAGATCTGTGTAATGAACAAATCAATTTTCTGAAAATTGAATTGAGTAAAGCAAAACACCTAGAGGAATCACTAAATGGTATAAGTAAACAACTAGTAGATATTACAAGTATGCTTAATGCTAGACTTAATGGAAGTAAGTTAGGATTAGGTGCATCATCCAGTGAACCACCTATTATTAGAAAAACCATCTCTCAAAACCTATAAATTTTATTTCAGATAAAGGAAAGAAAAATACATAACAAATAAAAACAGTAAACAAAATGTTAAAACAAGTTGAGATAAATAAAGAAAAACAAAAAGCTAAGTCAGAACAAAAATCATCGAACCAAGATCGACGATATCAATACTGGTCATCGAACGCAGATCGACGATCTTAACATAAATCATCGAATCCAGAGAAATTTTATCAAAATTATAATTTCAATAGAAACTTCTATAAGAACTATAACTCTAAACCTTTCCATCCCTTAACTAACTGGATAATCCCACCTAGGAAATTTCATCCCTTAGGCTATAAAAGTCAACCTGAATACTCTTATATTTCAAGCTTTAAGTATGAAAAGAAGTCAGGACCCAAGGTTACCTGGGTCCAAAATATATGAGTTGTTATTTTGCAAGTGAAGACCTATCCTACCATACGGGATAAGTGGTATCTGGATAGTGGGTGCTCCAAACACATGACAGGAAACAAGGCAAATCTGAGTAACTTCAAGGCAAAGCTAGGTCCAAAACTCATATTTGGAGACTCAAGCTTTGGTCAGACAGAAGGATATGGAGAATTTACACTTGGAGTTGTCGCATTCAGGAAAGTGGCATATGTAAGTGGCCTGAAACATTACTCGATATCCGTAGGTTAGCTATGTGATGCAGGTTATGAGGTGTGTTTCACTAAATCAAAATGTAATATTTCTTTAGATAGCAATATTGTGTTATCAGGTATTATGTTAGGCAATATTTACTTAGTTGATTTCAATTCTGCCTGTTCAGAAATTTTCTTGTTCAACCAGATTAGCAATAATAATACCTTGCGGCATAAAAGGCTAGGACATGTAAATCTTAAAAACATTGCTAGGTTATCTAGGGACAACCTTGTTAGAGGATTGCCCTCTTGCCCCTATAAGAAGAAAAGATTTTGTAAGGCTTGTCAAGAAGGCAAGCAAACTAAAAATAGTTTTAAATCAGTTAATAAGAGTGATTCACCTAGGATTTTGTATCTGCTTCATTTGGACCTTTTTGGACCAATTGTTGGAAAAAGCCTTGGAGGGAAGTTCTATACTTTAGTTATTGTAGATAACTTCTCTAGGTTCTCTTGGGTTTTCTTCTTGTGAAATAAGTCTGATAACTTCAAAGTTATTACTGATTTTCTAAAATGCATAAATATTGAGTACTCTACTCCAATTGCATTGATCAGAAGTGATCATGGCACTGAATTTGAATCTCTTCCAATGCAAGAATTTTGTGAGAAGGAAGGTATCAGACACTGCTTCTCTGCTCCCAGAACTCCTCAACAAAATTGGGTATAAAAAGGAAAAATAGAACACTCATTGAAACTACAGGCACATTGCTTGTTTATGCTCACATGCCTCTATCCTATTGGGAAAAATCTGTAAGCATAGCAAATTATGTCCTGAACATAAGTTTTATACACAAACTTAAGGGCAAGACTCCTTATGAATTACTCAAAGGAAATAAACCTAAAATAGATTACTTTAGAATTTTTGGTTGTATCTGTTACATACACAATAATAACAAAGATTATTTTAGAAAGTTTGAAGCCAAAGCTACAATGGGAATCTTTCTAGGATATTCCCAAGTTAGCAAGGCATATAGGGTTTTCAATAAATCATCTCTGAAAATTGAAGAATCAGTACATGTTACATTTAATGAAGCTAATATTTTTTACAAGGAGAAGGAAGCTTCTACCAGTAATTATTTGCAGGTACCAAATCTATGTAAAAAGTTGGATGATCTAAATATCTCTCAGAAGGTGATATCTAATCCTTCTCCACAAATAGATGAAGATAATGTAGAAGAATCTCTGGAAATTGCTGAAGCCCCTCCAACAGAAAACTTAATTCCACAAGTGGAATTCGTTCATAATGCTGATGGTGTTGAACAAACTCCACCTCCTGACTATGTTATACTTAGAGATCATCCCATATCTCAAGTAATAGGAGATATGTCAGTGGGTGTGCAGATAAGGCATCAACTTAACCAAGATGTGATGCATGCCTGCTTCCTATCTCAAAAAGAGTCTTTATCTATTAAAGATGCTAAGCAAGATCCTCACTGGATTATTGCAATGCAAGAGGAGCTCAAATAGTTTGAGAGATGCAAAGTTTGGAACTTGGTTCCTAGACCCAAAGGACATCTAGTTATTGGAACTAAATGGGTCTTCAGGAATAAATTGGATACTCAAGGAATAGTTGTCAGGAACAAAGCAAGACTAGTGGCACAAGGGTACAGGCAAGAAGAAGGTATTGATTATGATTAGACCTTTGCACCTGTTGCAAGTCATGAAGCTATCAGAATTTTCTTGGATTATGCTGCTCACAAGAAATTCAAGGTATATCAAATGGATGTCAAAAGTGCTTTTCTCAATGGGGAACTCAAGGAAGAAGTATATGTGGAACAGCCACCAGGTTTTATCTCTTCAACTCATCCCTCTTATGTTTTCAAACTGCATAAGGCTCTCTATGGTATAAAGCAAGCTCCAAGTGCTTGGTATGAAACCCTAGCTAGCTTTCTTTTAGAACATAAATTTTCTAGAGGCATTGTGGATAGGACTTTATTTATAAGACATCATCATGATAAAATTTTATTAGCTCAAGTATATGTTGATGATATTAAATTTGGATCTACTGATTCTAAACTTTGCAAAAGGTTTTCTGACCTAATGTACTCCAAGTTTTAAATGAGTAGCATGGGTGAACTTTCTTACTTACTTGGTCTTCAAATGAAGCAAGCTCCTGATAGCATCTTCATATCTCAGTCCAAGTATGCTATTGAATTAGTAAAAAGGTTTGAGATGGCTGATGCCTCAGCTATGAAGACACCCATGGCTTCCAATGCAGTAATTGATTCTGATGAAAAGGGTAAACCTGTTGATCAAAAAAATAATAGGGCCATTGTTGGGTCCCTATTATATCTTACTGCAAGTAGACCTGATATAATGTTTTCAACATATCTTTGTGCTAGATTTCAAGTCAACCCTAAAGAATATTTAATTCTCCTTAAGAGAATTTTAAGATATTTAAAGGGATGTCCTAATCTAGGACTTTGGTATCCTATAGAGTCAGAATTTGAATTATCTGGATATGCTGATGCTGACTATGCTGGATGCAGAGTTGATAGAAAAAGCACTTCAGGAACTTGTCAGTTCCTGGGTGATAGATTAGTATCCTGGTTTTGCAATAAACAATCTTTTGTGTCTACATCAACTGAAGAAGCAGAATATATAGCAGCTGGTAGTTGCTGCTCACAGATCCTGTGGATTCAAAATCAGCTACTGGATTATGGTTACTCTCTCAAAAATACCACCATATATTGTGACAATACCAGTGCCATATCAATTGCACAAAATCCAGTCCTGCATTCTAGGACTAAGCATATAGAAATAAGGCATCATTTTCTAAGAGATTGTATAAACAAACACAAGATTAATCTCAAGTTTATCCCCACTGATTTTCAAAGAGTAGAAATTATTACCAAGCCTTTGGATGAGCAAAAACATCTATTCTTTTTGAACCAGCTTGGAATGATAAATGAAATGGATTAAAATAGAATTTTGTCTTTATAATGATTTGATCGACGATCGTCGACCAGAGATCGACGATCTTCGAACTCATCTTGAGCTCGATCGTCGACATAAGAGTTGGGTATTGTATCCACAATGGACCTGATTTGAAGAAGCCCCTAAACAAGCTAAGTTGAATTGACAATGTATTTGACGATCTTATATCAAGTTGTGCTTGCATCTATTCCATGCTAAGTACACACCAATGTCAGAATGCAGTGGGTAAATATACACGGGTCTGTGCAACGTAATCCCTCGTTGAGTAGATCAGTGTGTTGACTCACGTGTGCTCTCTCTATTGGAGTGTACTTATTTTCAAGTACAGGGTTAAGGTAGATCAAGAGCAGAAGGAGGAGCAAAGATGGGTGAAAGACCAAGTCTTCGAAAGAAGGAAGAGAAAAATCCTCTAAGTCAAAATCGACGGGAATCACTAAGTCATTCCCGCCGACTTCGTCGGGAGTCACTTGTGATTCCCGTCGACTTCGACGGGAATCATTAGTGATTCCTGCCGATTCAACGAGAATGATTCAGCCCTTCTCGCCGACTGATTCTGGCTGACAGTTTTCAAACAGGGATTCTGCTAAGGCAGAATCGACGGGAATCGTGAGTGATTCCCGCTGAATTCGACGGGAATCACCAACGATTCTTGCCGATTTTGCCTTAGCCAATTTTTCTCACTCGCTGGACCGAACCACCTTGCCATGCGCTATTTAGGCCGGGGCTATGGTTTCTCCTTGTGGGACCCCCAACGGTCATTAAGGTTGGCTCTAGTATTTATACTCGCGTATTTTGAACTTCTATAGTAATCCATTCTCGGAAATCAAAAAGAAGGCCGAGCGTGACCTAGCGGACTGCAAAAAGCATCGATCGCCTGTAGCCGCTCGCAACGAAGTTGTTGGGTATTGTATCCTTAATGTACCTGATTTGAAGAAGCCCCTTAACCAGCTAATGTGGTTAAAACGCCGGCTCTTATTTAGGTGTGAAAGTGGAGGTTTTTATTTATAAAAAGAAGAGCATTTTATTTTTGTTAGAAACCGAGTTTTAACGAGAGGGAGGCAAGTGCACCTATCGCGTGTAGTACAGGATATTCCGGTGTGGAATATCGGGGTCGTATTGTTCTCGGGGCCGGCTTAGCTATATCTACTCTTTCCCTGAAAGCCTATTATTCTACCGATAATATTTTACTTTGGTTTAAAAAATATAAAAATGCATAAAAATAATAGCATAATAAGAAAGCAGGAAAAAATGCAGTAAATAAGTGCGGAAGGCCGACGAAGAACTCGGCGCGACGATATCAAAAGAGAATTTGAACTAAAATAACTTTTAATAAAAAGAGATCCTAATTTTCAAATTAATTAAGGCGGAGACTCGGCCGTGGAGGTTCCTTAGATATGAGCTCACCTTGGTCTAGGGATATCGCTCACCTTAATGCTAAGACTATTCGACCGATCGCTAGACCGACGAAGGATTCCTCTTAACGCCCGCATTACGCTGAGAACCCCGCTATTGGGTGGGGAACCCAATCCGGTAGAGTCGCGCGCCTCCTCTCTCGAGGGTTAGCGTGAAGCTCTCTTTACCTAAGGGTGACCGGTCCATACGTGCGGCCTCTCGGCGTTGCGTATGGATAACGGAAATATTGCCCGTACATCGATATGCGGTCCTACGCGTCGTTAACCCGGGGCAAATCTTAAGAAATTTAATTAAATAGAAAACAGGACCTTTAATTATTTAAAGCTACTTTATCTGTCCCAATGCTCTTCGATATTGAGGGCTAAGGGCGGTTAGCCACTCATCGGAATGGGGACACTTACGCTAGAAAGCAATAAAGAAAGCAGTAAGAAAGCAGTAAAGAAAGCTGAAAATTGCAAGTCCTACTCAAACGAGTAGGACTGAAGAAAGCAGTAAATGCGAATCCCGGCTCGAGCGAGTGGGCGGGGGTAAATTTATCTCATACACGCACGCACTCTACAGAAATTGAAACGCACTCACGCACTCTACTTGAATGAAAACACACGCACGCACTCTAAGTTTTCCTACTCAAGTGAGTAGGAAGAAAATGAAAGCAGTAAAAAGACAAGTCCCACTCAAACGAGTGGGCGGAAAATGAAAGCAGAGCGCCATTTAACTCCTAACGAGTAGGCGGAAATAAATGCATACGCACACACTCTACAAAAATTGAAATAAAGCAATAAAATCTAACTCATACACGCACACACACTTGCAAAAATAAGAAAAAGCAAAGTGACTGAATAATTAAAACAACTGCATTTCTACCGCTAGAATGCGGTAGAAATGCATAAAAAGTGCAAATAAAAATTAACCGGACAAAAAGTTTTGAAAATTAAAACGAAAAGCTAAGTGCTCGGAAAATTAAATCGACTGCATTTCTACCGCTAAAATGCGGTAGAAATGCATAAAAAGACAAAATAAAAATTAAACGAAGCTAAAAGTTTTGCAAATAAACGCAAAATGGAAGTTGGCGAAAAATTAAAACAACTGCATTTCTACCGCTAGAATGCGGTAGAAATGCATAAAAAGTGAAAGTAAAAATAAACTAAAGCTAAACGGGTGCGGAAAATGAAAATAAAATGGACATTACAACGGCTAGAAAGTGCGGAAAATCCTAAACTAAGCTATATTAAAAAGCTTATAAATGAAGAAAACATAAAACATAAAAGAAAAGAAATAAGATTGCTAAAGGGAGAGTTGCTTAGATCCATTCCAAACACGTATAAAGAGAAGAAAAACACGTTTTATTAATTAAAAGAACAAGTTACAAGACACAAAAAATAATAAAAACTAAGGAGAGAGGGAGAAATTTCCCTTACATAGCATTTGGAATATATTTGGGCAGCATAACACCTTAGCAAAATGGACCAAAAAGTGGACAGAAATCTCATACAGTAGCTGCCCTTTTATAGGCAAAATTTCGGGTTAGTCACGCCCTAGGTCACGGGCGTGACAGGGGGGCGTGTCACTACTATTCATGAGCTGATCGGGTGATTTGACTGGAGCTTTGACTTCAGCTGACAATGTGGCGGTCACGCCCCAGGTCACGGGCGTGTCAGGTGTCTGTCACGGGCATGACTAGGGCGTGACGGGGAGCTGGATCTAGGGATTTGATGCGAGCTTTGACTTCGGGGCAGCCCACGTGGCGGACACGGGCGTGACAGGATTGTCACGGGCGTGACAGGGGGCGTGACCCGGACAGCTAGCATCCTGATGTCAGCAGCGTTGACTGTTTGACTAAACGTTGCGTGTCGGCCTCGACACGGGCGTGACAGGCTTTGACACGGGCGTGACGTTGGGCGTGTCGGGCTCGGAAGAGTTAAATTGTTGATTTTGACTGGCTGATTGGGTTGAGAGCCTGACACGCCCGTGTCGGGGGGTGACACGGGCGTGACATGGCCGAAAAAATGTTTTTCTGGAAAAATTCAGAAAACAAAAATGCTAAGTTAGAAATAAAAAATTACAAAAAATGAATAATTTATTAAATAAAACAAACTAAAAAATATAAAAATAAGCAAAAATGACTTAAATAAAATACGGAAATATAGGTATATTTACAACTCATCAAATACCCCCATACTTAAGCTTTTGCTATTCCAGAGCAAAAGTTGGAGATGAACCTATAAGGAATTAAAAAGAATCCTAAATTTAACTACCGCTTGATTTAATTGTACGAAAGATCGAAATGAATTTCCGGGGTTTCGGAATTAAATCCTAAATTATGAAAGTGTTAAAAATAGAGAAACTGTTTCAAAAAATACTTCTAAATGGAAAAAAGAAAGCGAAAATTATATTTTTGTTAGTTTAACAAAAATGGATTGGAATTATCGAAAAAAACTTTAGCTAAAAAGAAATTGATAGGAAATAATTCAATTTAAAAATTATGCTCTCAAAAAGTTTTAAATTAATTCTAGAATCATGAAAAATAGGCTAAGTGGTTTGGCGGATATGAAGAAGGCTTCGATTTTTGAGGCGAGGTAATTTTTTCTCGAACCTCCATAATAATAATTTTTTTGAATAATTAGGAAAATGAAATCTTATTTTCCTAACTTATAATTTTTTCTTTCTTTCTTCATAAATATAAATAAACCCAATGTATATGTATAGGAGTAATGAATTTTATCTTCTTACTCCGTAACATATAATCTTTTAATTATTGGGTGCCTATGTTTACGGGACGAAATCTTATCCCCATTGACATAAGATCTTTTAAGGGTGAGTGAGGAATCATACTGATTAAGGCATGAAAAAAGAAGGTGGATGGTTTAGTTTCTAAAAGAAAGCTAGAGTTTAATAAAAAATTTCGAGAGCAACTTCTTTAATTTGGACGTTCCTACGTTTCTAAAAGCATAAGTGGAAATAATAAAAATCCATAAATGTTATTTTCTAACATAAAGATGTGCTTTATTTCAAAAAATAAGAAGTGAAAATGAGAAAAACAAGTTCTCTGTAATAGAAAAAGCCATAAAAAATTCTTTAAAATCTTAACCCCAGAAATTTAAGTCTATCGAGCTACAATTAATAAACGAATAGTAAATAAAGAATTAATTAAAATTCGCTTATAAATAAACTCGAAACGATCATTTTGGAGAGCAAAGAGGTTAAGAATTAAGGTATTCGAATTGTTTATTACAAAATTTTTTTTTTGATTTTTATGAGTTTTTCTAATTTTTTTGAAATTTTGGGGTTATTATCATTATTTTTTTGGAATTTTTTTTTTTAAGGTTATGCAAATTTTTTTGAGTTTTTTGAGTTATACAGATTTTTTTGAATTTTTGGATTTACAGAAATATTTACAAGAAAAGAGAGATTTTTTTTTACAAGATAGGAAAGAGAAGTGGAAATAGACAAGAATATTTACAAAATATTTACAAAGTAGAAAAAGGATCGCCCGCGAACAGACTCTTATTTGTGGTTGGTTCGATGAGTCGAACGTCGCAGAGCGATGTTTCAATTTTTTTTTTTAAAATTTTATTATTATTATTATTATTTAAAGCATGAAAATATTTTTTTGAAATTTTTAATTTTTGCAATTTTTTTATTTTTTTGACTTTTTTATTAAGTGCGGGAAATAAAAGGATAGAAAATAGAAAACACCCCCATACTTAAGTCCAACATTGTCCCCAATGTTGCACTAAGTATGAGGAACAGGATATATATAAAAATCTAAGCAGTATGTACAAAATTTAAAATTAAAAATAGGGGTTTAGAAATCTTCCCTAAATCGCGTTCGGGGAAGCCCGTTAAGAATAACCCTGCAAAAGTTAAAAGAAATAGCAAAAATATAATATAAAAAACGAAAGAAAAATTCGGCGAAAATGGGTGCGGGGTGAGAGGGGGGCAAGAGGGTGTGACTCGGAAGCTAAGGCCTTAGCTAAGAGCGAGCGACCGATATGCGATCCCCTAGCGCTCACAATTGTGAAGCGCGCCGAAACGACAAAATAAATACAAAATTAGTAAAAAAAAATTTGTTTTATATATTTTTTCTTAGTTTTTTTTTTTTGAATTTTTAGATAAGTTTATTTCTTTAGTTTTTGATTGTTTGAAAATAAAAATAAGAAAATAAGAAAATAAGTTAAAGGCAAAATAAAAATGAAAGAGATATATATTTTTTTGAATTTTAAATTTTTTTGGATGAAAAGAAAGGTAAAAAAAAAATTCATCAATTTTTTATTTGATTTTTTTTTTGATTTTTTTAATTTTTTTAGTTTTTTAAGTTTTTTCGTTTTTTTTTGTAGTTTTTAATTTTTTTAAGTTTTTGATATTTTTTTGATTTTTAGTTTTAAAGTTTTTAAATTGTTTATTTTTAGAATTTTTTGAAATAATTATAATTAATATTAATATTGATATTATTAATTTTAATATAATTGTTTTGGTTGCGCAATATTTTTTTTTTAGATAAGTAGAAATAAAGGGTAAAATTAATAGGTTTCAGGAATTCAAAATAGTAAGACGAAATTTTCCCCGGCAACGGCGCCAAAAACTTGATGTGGTTAAAACGCCGGCTCTTATTTAGGTGTGAAAGTGGAGGTTTTTATTTATAAAAAGAAGAGCGTTTTATTTTTGTTAGACACCGAGTTTTAATGAGAGGGAGGCAAGTGCACCTATCGCGTGTAATACAGGATATTCCGGTGTGGAATATCGGGGTCGTATTGTTCTCGGGGCCGGCTTAGCTATATCTACTCTTTCCCTGAAAGCCTTTTATTCTACCGATAATATTTTACTTTGGTTTAAAAAATATAAAAATGCATAAAAATAATAGCATAATAAGAAAGCAGGAAAAAATGCAGTAAATAAGTGCGGAAGGCCGACGAAGAACTCGGCGCGACGATATCAAAAGAGAATTTGAACTAAAATAACTTTTAATAAAAAGAGATCCTAATTTTCAAATTAATTAAGGCGGAGACTCGGCCGTGGAGGTTCCTTAGATATGAGCTCACCTTGGTCTAGGGATATCGCTCACCTGAACGCTAAGACTATTCGACCGATCGCTAGACCGACGAAGGATTCCTCTTAACGCTCGCATTACGCTGAGAACCCCGCTATTGGGTGGGGAACCCAATCTGGTAGAGTCGCGCGCCTCCTCTCTCGAGGGTTAGCGCGAAGCTCTCTTTACCCAAGGGTGATCGGCCATACGTGCGGCCTCTCGGCGTTGCGTATGGATAACGGAAATAGTGCCCGCACATCGATATGCGGTCCTACGCGTCGTTAACCCAGGGCAAACCTTAAGAAATTTAATTAAATAGAAAACAGGACCTTTAATTATTTAAAGCTACTTTATCTGTCCCAATGCTCTTCGATATTGAGGGCTAAGGGCGGTTAGCCACTCATCGGAATGGGGACACTTACGCTAGAAAGCAATAAAGAAAGCAGTAAGAAAGCAGTAAAGAAAGCTGAAAATTGCAAGTCCTACTCAAACGAGTAGGACTGAAGAAAGTAGTAAATGCGAATCCCGGCTCGAGCGAGTGGGCGGGGGTAAATTTATCTCATACACGCACGCACTCTACAGAAATTGAAACGCACTCACGCACTCTACTTGAAAAAAAACACACGCACGCACTCTAAGTTTTCCTACTCAAGTGAGTAGGAAGAAAATGAAAGCAGTAAAAAGACAAGTCCCACTCAAATGAGTGGGCGGAAAATGAAAGCATAGCGTCATTTAACTCTTAACGAGTAGACGGAAATAAATGCATACGCACACACTCTACAAAAATTGAAATAAAGCAATAAAATCTAACTCATACACGCACACACACTTGCAAAAATAAGAAAAAGCAAAGTGACTGAAAAATTAAAACAACTGCATTTCTATCGCTAGAATGCGGTAGAAATGCATAAAAAGTGCAAATAAAAATTAACCGGACAAAAAGTTTTGAAAATTAAAACGAAAAGCTAAGTGCTCGGAAAATTAAAACGACTGCATTTCTACCGCTAAAATGCGGTAGAAATGCATAAAAAGGCAAAATAAAAATTAAACGAAGCTAAAAGTTTTGCAAATAAACGCAAAATGGAAGTTGGCGAAAAATTAAAACAACTGCATTTCTACCGCTAGAATGCGGTAGAAATGCATAAAAAGTGAAAGTAAAAATAAACTAAAGCTAAACGGGTGCGGAAAATGAAAATAAAATGTACATTACAACGGCTAGAAAGTGCGGAAAATCATAAACTAAGTTATGTTAAAAAGCTTATAAATGAAGAAAACATAAAACATAAAAGAAAAGAAATAAGATTGCTAAAGGGAGAGTTGCTTAGATCCATTCCAAACATGTATAAAGAGAAGAAAAACACGTTTTATTAATTAAAAGAACAAGTTACAAGACACAAAAAATAATAAAAACTAAGGAGAGAGGGAGAAATTTCCCTTACATAGCATTTGGAATATATTTGGGCAGCATAACACCTTAGCAAAATGGACCAAAAAGTGGACAGAAATATCATACAGCAGCTGCCCTTTTATAGGCAAAATTTCGGGTTGGTCACGCCCTAGGTCACGGGCGAGACAGGGGGGCGTGTCACTACTATTCATGAGCTGATCGGGTGATTTGACTGGAGCTTTGACTTCGGCTGAAAACGTGGCGGTCACGCCCCAGGTCACGGGCGTGACAGGTGTCTGTCACGGGCGTGACTAGGGCGTGACGGGGAGCTGGATCTGGGGATTTGACGCGAGCTTTGACTTCGGGGCAGCCCACATGGCGGACACGGGCGTGACAGGATTGTCACGGGCGTGACAGGGGGGCGTGACCCGGACAGCTGGCATCCTGATGTCGGCAGCGTTGACTGTTTGACTAAACGTTGCGTGTCGGCCTCGACACGGGCGTGATAGGCTTTGACACGGGCGTGACGTTGGGCGTGTCGGGCTCGGAAGAGTGAAATTGTTGATTTTGGCTGGCTGATTGCGTTGAGAGCCTGACACGCCCATGTCGGTGGGTGACACGGGCGTGACATGGCCGAAAAAATGTTTTTCTGGAAAAATTCAGAAAAAAAAATGCTAAGTTAGAAATAAAAAATTACAAAAAAGAAACAATTTATTAAATAAAACAAACTAAAAAATATAATAATAAGCAAAAATGACATAAATAAAATACGGAAATATAGGTATATTTACAACTCATCACCAGCTAAGGTGAATTGACAATGTATTTGATCATTTGTATTCAAGTTGTGCTTGCAATTACTCCACGCTAAGTACACACCAATGTCAGGGTGTAGTAGGTCAATATACACGGGTCTGCGCAACGTAATCCCTCGTTGAGCAGATCAGTGTGTTGGTTTACGTGTACTCTCTCTATTGGAGTGTACTTACTTTCAAGTACAGGACAGTGATAGATCAAGAGCAGGCAAGGAGCAAGAATGGGTCAAAGACCAGCTCACGGGAAGATAGACAAAAATTCGTCAAAGTAAGATTTGACGAGAATCACTAAGTGATTCTCGCCAATTCTTAGTGATTCTCACCGAATCGTCGAGAATCACTAGCCAATTCTCGTTGAATGCTTCCGGCTGTCTCAGCGCCGTATAGAATTCTGCCAAGGCAGAATCGGCGAGAATCACTAAGTGATTCTCGCCGAATCGTCGAGAATGACTTTGCATTATCGCCGATTCGTCGAGAATGAATTGTGATTCTCGCCGATTCTCTCTGGATGGCTTGCTTTTTCAGCTAGAAATCTTCTAAGTAGAATTCGACGGGAATAATTAGTGATTCTCGACGAATCCTCGAGAATCACAAATGATTCCCGCCGAATTTGCCTTAGGCGATTTTTGTTGGCGCGCTGGACCGGACCAAATGTACAGGCGCTGTTTTGAACCAGATTTAGGGCTACTTTTGGTGGGGCCCATAATGGTCATAAAGGATGACCTACAATATATATATTCGTGTATTTTGAACAGTAAAGACAATCCATCCATACGAAAAGAAAGGGCCGCCGGATTTGACCTAGCGGATTGCTTATTATCTTCTGTCTCCGTCTCCGCGCATCAAGTTGTCGCCGCCGCTGATCGTGGATTCTTCCTGATCTCCCGGCGACAGAAGCTTAGCCAAGCAACGCGTCTCACGTGTCTATCTTGAGATCCTTTGTCTCTTGATTTGTTGAACGGGAACACCTTCCCCTTCCGAATCGATTGAGATGATCGATACAAGTAAGACCGTTGGTAGACCTTGCTTGCTTTGCTACGAAGGTTGGATCTCGAAAGAATCGCAGCCGAAACTTGTGCCGCCGCCGATCTTGAAAGAATCGACACCGCAATCTTTTCCGTCGCCGATCTCAAGAAGATCCTTTCCAAGTGAGAGCCAAGGTCGTGGACTCTTCATCTTCTTCAAGAACGCATCATCGAACGAAGAGGGACACCTAGCACTCCAAAAGTAGTTTGTATTTTACACATTCCATTTTTTACTTTTGTTGTAAAGGAACGTTGGTTCCTCATTGTAAGGGTTGGGTGCAACCCGTGGTGGAGGAGTGGTGACTCCTTTAAGTGGAAGGGTTCCTTCCATTAGTGTGAGGATTGGATTTTAATCCTGTTGGTGAAGTGACCGAGTCGTCCCTTGTTGGGAGTTAGGTCGAAGGGGGAAAGTGGACGTACCCAAATCGGGGAACCACTATAACTGCGTGTGTCTTTCTATGCTTTGTTTGTTTTCTTTTATTGTGCAGGTAAAATTTTAATTCCGCAAAAAGACTGCACATCACCTATCCCCCCCTTAGGTGAAGATAGTTGACACTAGTGTGACTTTCATAAGTCGTCGCCGATAATCTCTGACCATCTCTGATCTTCCGACGACAGTACTGAGGCAAGCCGAGTGTCCCACGCATCTCTCTTGAGATCTTTTGTCTTCCGATTCGTTGAACGAGTTTTGATCTCCATTCCGAATCGGGTGAGACGACTGATCCGATTGAGATCGTTGGTAGACCTTGCTTTATTCATCAAGAAGTTTGGGTCTACAAAGTATCGCCGCCGCAATCACTTGCCGCCGCGAATCTTGACAAGATCCTCTCCAAGAGAGAAATCCGGTTGTGGACTCTTCGTAACTTTCAAGAAAGCTTCAATGAACGAAGAAGGACATCAGAATCTCCAAAAGCTTTGTTTGTATTTTCTTTTACATTCAATTTTGATTTGTTGTAAAGGAATTTTTATTCCTAGGTGTAAGGGTTGGGTGCAACCCGTGGTGGTGGAGTTATGACTCCTTTGTTGGAAGGGTTCCTTCCATAGTGTTAGGATTGGATCTCAATCCATTTGGAGAAGTGACTGAGTCGTCCCTTGGTGGGAGATAGGTCGAAGGGGGAAAGTTGACGTACCCAAATCGGGGAACCACTATAATTCTTTGTGTTTTTTTGTGTGCTGTGTTTGTTAATTTGTGCAGGTAAAATTAATTCCGCAAAAGACTACACGACACCTATTCCCCCCCCCCCCCATAGGTGGATTTAGTCGACACTAGAAACTTTCAAGTGGTATCAGAGGGATGTTACTCATCAATAAGGTTAACACCTTTAGTAAGATCCTGTTTCTAGTGTCAAGAAGAAAGAAGATCTCAGGAATGGACGGACTCAAGTATTCAGGAAAGATCCCAGTATGCACCAAGCTGAACTTTCCCATCTGGAAGGAAAGGATCAGGTTCTACATGGAGCAGTCGACCCCCAACTCTTCTTGATAGTGGAGGAGGGCCCTTATATCCCCACTAAGGCCTCCACCATTGATCCTACCAAGATTGTGCCCAAGAAGCTCTCCGAAATGGATAAGGATGAGATGGTGCTTGTCGGACTAGACAAGAAAGCTCAAAACATCTTAGTAAGTGTCGTCGATGATTCCATGATGCAGAATTTCAGCAACTGCAGGACTGCCAAGGATATATTGCACTGCCTAATCATTCTAATGGAAGGCATAGATGAAGTAAGGGATGATCGAAGATCCCTTCTGAACCAGAAGTATGACATCTTTAGGCAAGGTCCCAAGGAAGAAATCAGAGTGACATTCGAGAACTTCCTGAAGATCGTCAATGACCTGAAGGGTTATGGCAGAGCATTCACCGATGTTGAACTAAATGACAAATTCCTTAGATCCCTTACTAAGGAATGGGACACCAAGATCTGCGCCATCACAGAATTTGGCAAGCTGGCAGAAACTGATCCCCATATTCTGTTTGGAAAGCTAATGTCCTACGAGCTTCAGCTGAACACCAGAAAAGCTGAAGAAGAAGCCGATAAGGCCGTAGCCAAAGAAAAGACTATGGCCCTGAAAGTTAGTCAGTCAAGGAAAGGCAAGGGTGCAGCCTTGTCCCGCTCTTGGAGAAAGGCTGAGGAAGAAGACTCTGAGCCATGCTCTTCCGGCTCAGAGCTATCTGAAGAAGAATTCTCCTTCATCACTCGAGAGTTCAAGAAGTTCCTCAAGATGAGGAATCAAAGAAAGAGAGATGGCTCCTCCTCCATACATCAGAAGAAGATTTACTCTTCTGATAGGTATGAGTCTAAACAGAACAAACATCGCTCTGCTGACATTATCTGCTTTGGATGCAATAAGCCAGGCCACGTCGTTGCTGACTTCCACCAAAGCAAGAGAGATAAGGGGAAAGGAGAGGAGCACAAGTCCTCTAGAGATAAGAAGAAGGAGAGGAGCTACATTGCTAAGAAGCCTGAAAGTGAGGGTAAATCTATCTAACTCTAGAGGGGGGGGGGTGAATAGAGTTTGTTCAAATTAGTTTCACAGGTTTTTAAAATATCAGCATATATAAAATTTAATTTATACTATAGTGTAGAGTGCTAGAAAATAATTAAAGAAGCAAGAAACTAAGAGCACAGCACACAGCAACAATCAAACAAACAATCCAGAAGACACTAGGAAAGATAGTGGTTCCCCAAAACCTGGGTACATCCACTCTTCTACCACCCTTGGTAGGAATCCACTCAGGATGAGTTGATCAGGTGTCCTGACACCAATGAGCTTTTGTTAAGGTGCTCAAAAACCAAAACTGGATTTTTTGATAAGGTGTCTTGCCACCACTGAGTTTTGACAAGGTTCTCAGAACCAGACAGAACTTTTGAAGGGAGTTCAAGAACCCTTTTACAGCAGGAAAATAAAAAGGAAAAGGAAATGAAGTTGTCTTCTCTTCTCAAATCAAATGAGAGAAGACTTAGTGGATCTTTGTTGTCAAAGCTCCCCCTGAGATCTAGACTGGTTCAGGAAAAGAAGCTTTGCTCTAGGGTGATAGGTCTTCAGAATTTTGATCTCCAGCAAATGATTGTTTCAGCAAGAAGGCTGAAGGATGAGGTGTCTGGAGTTCTTGAAATAAAGTTGTGAACACTTTTCAGTAAGCAAGAAGATTTTTATGTCACAGTTCTTCTATTGTCCTTCTGCTATCAGTGTTCTGTATTCTGTATATTCTCCTTGTGTGTCTGTATATGATATGTTCTTTTTTATTGAAAGAGGAAGATCTTATTCTCTGAAAAATTCTTTGTCCAAAGTAGCCGTTGGTAGTCATAAATGTCTTCCATAAAGAGTCTTGTCTTCTAGAGGAAAGTCCAGCAAACATTCTCTGAATAATACCTTGAAACTTGCTCCAGAATAAAGACAAACGGCTGGCAGATCTTCTTATCATAAATGCTGATAATATTCAAAAACATTCCAAAGAATAACAGCATTTGAATCCTTAAATGCGTCGATCTCTCAGAAGAATCGTCGATCTGAGCTCTACGATCGTCGAACTGAGCTCAGAGATGAAATGAGATAAAGCAGACAGAAAACGTCGAACTGAGCTCGAAGATCGTCGAACCGAGCTCAGCGACCTGAAAAATAACTGAAGAGAGATCGTCGATCTGAGCTCGAAGATCGTCGAAAGGAGTTTGACGATTTATCGAAGTTGAGCTCAGAGAGCGTCGAATGGAGTTCGACGATTCAGCAGAACGGGCTGAAGGCAAATAGTCGATCTGAGCTCGAAGATCGTCGACCTGAGTTCGACGATTTATCGAAGTTGAGCTCAGAGAGCGTCGAATGGAGTTCGACGATTCGTCGACCTGAGCTCGACGAAAATTGCCTTAGACTTAGCTCTTCAACCTTGATCTTGGAATGGTCCTGGGGGCAGCTTCAAACCTAAGTTCTAAGCCCTAGACTCACTCTAGTGTTGACCTTCACAACTATACAACTAGGTCAACCTGGTTTCCTAAGACAACCATAGTGATCCTTACCCAAATTAGTAATAGGGTGTTCCAACAATCTCCCCCTATTTGGGTTAGGATTACTATTTACAAATAACATTAGGAAAAGAATAAGCATACATTCAAAAACAAGAGCTAACCAAGCAAAGATATAGCAGCAAGTAGATCACAGAGAACATAGTAGCAATTATCCAGATGAGGATGAAAGTTTAGCTTACACAATTTTACTTCTTCTCAGTTCCCTTTCTAAACAAAATTTCTCTGTTAGGATTCAGGGTTTCTTTGATCTTCTGTCATCCTCTGCACCTAGAGAAGTTTGAGATCTTGGCCTTGGAACTACAGCCTCTGGGTGCAACTTCATGTAGTCTTCTGGGTTGAAAAACTTTCTTGAAGCATACCTTTCCAATTCTTTCTTCCTTTGATCTGATAAAGTTATTATATTGGAGATGTCCATGCCTTGCTCTCTGGCTTTCTTTAGTTGATCAAGAGCAGCTAGCTCTTTCATTCTTGCTGTCCAGGATAGAGGATTGTTCTCAGGATCCTCAAAAGGAACAGGAGGTTCATACCTGTTGAGATATTCAGAAGTAGGAGGAGTCCTGGAAACAACTGTGTCATTCAGCCTGTAAGGGAAAGGTCCTGAAGAAGAGTTAGTGTGGCCTTGTCCTTCCCTTTGATAAGATCTTTGTCCTCTCTGATTTACTCTGTAATGACCCCTTCTGGATTGATATCCTCTTTGATGTTGTCCCCTTTGATAATATCTTGGATAAGATTGGGAGGAGCTTTGCCTTGAAGCTGGAGCTTGAGGGGCTGAGCCTGATCCAGAATCTGGAGGAGGAGGAGGAGGCTGATATTGTGAAGATCCTTTTTCATATTTATCAAGCTTCCTTCTCTTCTTCATAGCTTTCAGTTGATTCTTGGAGTATTGCATCCATGGCTCAGAAATGGGGCAATCATGCAGAATATAGTAGGGAATATCATTGGAGTCTTTTGCTTTAGCTGGAGGAACTGACATCATGGCTTTGCTTTTAGCTTTCCTCTTCTTGGCAATGGTATGGGCAGAGTCATCTGAGTCAGTCTGGAATTGGTCACTATCTGAGCTTTGTGGTCTGTCATACAGATCATCAATGCTTTTCAAGTACCTTTCTTGTAGCTTTAACTGATCAGAGGTTAGAGCAGGAGCAACAGCAGCAGCAGACACTTGAGCAGGAGCAGGCATAGCAGCAGGTGTGGGATCTTCTAGGTAGGAAGCAAGTTCTTCATCAGCAGTTTCATCAGCAACAGTTACTAGGATCATCTCTATATCTTCAGCAGCAGCAGCAGGAGGCACAATGGCCTTAGTAGCAGCATCAGGAATATCCACAGCCTTCCAGGAATTGATATAGGATTCAATGTGGCTGGGATCACAAATAGATACAGGCACAATGGCCTTAGACAGATCTTCAGTGAGAGGTACTGGCAGAAAGCTGAAATGAACTGTATCAAATTGAGATAGCAGGCTCTGAAGAATTAATGCAAAAGCACATCCACTGCTTTCTGAGTGAGCTGGAGCTGGAGCAAAAACAGGAGCATCCACTGGCACATCCACTTCTTCATAAAGCATCTCCCCCTGCCTTGGTTCAAGGAGAGCTGAATCAAGGCACCCAGTAGAAGGGATTGCCTGGGAGGAGGAAAAGGAGGAAAGCTTGGTAGACAGCTCCTGAACTTGTTTCAGGAGTGGAGCCAGGGAAGTCTCCAACAAAGATGTCAGCCTGGGAGCTAGCAACTCATAAAGTCTGTCTGCCAACCTTGGAAGATCTACATGCTCAAGTAGGGCTTGAGCAGAGGTAGGAGTAAAGGTAGATGGAGGGATGTTGGCTGGAGCTGAAGGTGTGGAGGTAGGTAGAGTAGGAATGGATGGCTCTGAGGATGGAATTGTGGAGATAGAGAAGGTGGAGGTGGAGATAGTTGAAGCAAGAGAGGGGGTGAAGGATGGTTGGGAAAGAATGTCTTTAAGCATTTGTTGAAAAGAGGAGGTAGAGGGTGTCTCAGGAGGAGAGGAGGGAGAATCATCCATGAAGGAATCATCTACAAGGGAAAAGGATAGTAGGGTGAAGGTTGAATAAGAGAAGAGAGGATGGAATTCCTCTGAGGTGGATACTGGAGGGGATGAAACTGGTGAGGAAATGGTAATTGGGGATGATATAGTTATGGTTGTGACTGGTGGTGAGGAGGAAATGGCTGGCGTAGATACAGCTGGAGGAGGAAGAGAGGCAGGCAACACTTCTGCTGGTAGAGTGACTGAAGCAGTCCTTGTGCCTGAAGGAAGTGGTGCAGTAGCTCTTGTAGGGTTGATGATTTGCCTGTCCCATTTGCTGAATAGGGCACAGGAGAGCCTCTTGGATGCATTGATGAACATCCCAGAGGAGGTTAACAGTTCAGGGCATCTGTAGTGCAGATAGACCCCTAAGATTCTCCCAAAACTCACGGCAGTCTTATTGATCTTCTTCTTAATTAAGTTGAAGAAGATGGATCCCCAATCAAGGTGTTTTTTATCGACTAAAGCTCCAATCAAGCAAAGTTGATATCTAGAGATGGTGTCATGAGCTGAGTGCTTGGCCAACAGCACTTTCCCAACTACATCAGTCAGGAATTGATATTCCAGAGACAGATTTTTCTTTAAAAGTTTGTTAGGGTTGCCAGCATTGTGACCCATTCGATTAAGCATTGAATCATAATCTTCTCCAGATAATTCAATAGAATCTTCTCCAGTACTAAGTTGAAAGACATCTGTTAAGAGAGCCGGTGATAGATGTACCTAAGTCCCTTTAATGATGCCGACGACAGAGTTCTCAGTCTCGTCTGTCGCTGTAAACCATCACTCTTTGATCTCTTCTGAAGCAATCTTCATCCGGGTAGTCATTATTTGGATCAGCTGTTATTCCCTGAACAGATTGAGAATATCCTTGAAGCGCTGATCGCTTCAATCAAACGAGTTTATATCTATATCGAATCCTGTATCAAATTTCATCTTAGAGATAGCAGCACTGGATTCAGCCATTTACACCTGCAACAGAAAACCAAACGCGACCAAGTGTAGAGGATTTGGAGGGAAAACGAAGAAAGTTGCAGAGTATGAAAGCGCAAAAGGAGAACGACGGATGAAGAATTGATTTTATATTAGGGTTCGACGGCGAAACGGAAAATCGTTGAGCTCAGTTCGACGAAGCGTCGAACTCAGCTCGACGATTTGGGCTGCAGAAGGAATCTGAAGAGACGTCAATATCGTCGATCTCCGTTCGACGATGTTGAAAAGCGTCGAGCTCCGGTCGACGGCCTCTGAACAGAAGGAGAGAAAGCCTAGATCTAGCGAAGGCTCTGAACTCAGATCGACGACTTCGGGAACGTCGATCTCTGGTCGACGATTTTTGGAAAATCGACGATCTTCGTTCGACGATTTCTGGGAAAACGTCGAGCACAGTTCAGAGACAAAACCTATTCTACAGACACAAAAGGAACTGATTTTTTAGCCTAGTCTTGGTCTGTTTTAGCTTTTCAAAATCTTGTAATTTAATTTAGGCTTCCTCCATCTAACATGCCTAACTGATTTTAGGAAGAAGCTGTGTTTCTTTTCATCCAAATGTTTGGTGAAAATATCTCCCCTTTGTAAATCAGTAGGAATATATTGAAGTTCAATTTTATTTTTCTCTACATTATCTCTTAGAAAGTGATGCCAAATTTCTATGTGTTTTGTCCTACTATGGAGGACTGGATTTTGTGCTATAGAGATAGCACTAGTATTATCACAGAAAATTTTTGACTTCTCTAAGTTGTAACCATAGTCTAGAAGCTGATTTTGTATCCACAATATTTGTGAGCAACAACTGCCTGCAGCCATATACTCAGCTTCAGCAGTTGAGGTTGACACAGATGTTTGCTTCTTACAAAACCAGGAGACAAGTCTGTCACCAAGAAACTGACATGTTCCACTGGTGCTTTTCCTGTCTATTCTGCATCCAGCATAATCAGCATCTGAGAATCCAGTTAATTCAAATCCTGAGTCTTTTGGATACCAGAGTCCTAGATTTGGACAACTTTTTACATACCTAAGAATCCTTTTAACTAGAGTTAGGTGTGACTCTCTAGGGCTAACTTGGAATCTAGCACATATGCATGTAGCAAACATTATATCTGGCCTACTGGCTGTATGGTACAATAGAGAGCCAATCATTGCTCTATATGTTGTCTGATCAACTGGTTTCCCATGTTCATCAGCATCCAATACAGCATTGGTAGGCATGGGTGTTTTCATACAAGATGCCTCAGACATACCAAATCTCTTAACCAATTCTTTAGCATACTTGGTTTGGGAAATAAATATGCCCTCAGCATGCTGTTTTACTTGCAATCCTAAGAAGAAGGAGAGCTCACCCATGCAACTCATTTCAAATTTGGAATGCATTAGGTTGGAAAACTTTCTGCACAAGTTTGAATCAGTAGATCCAAATATGATATCATCTACATAAATTTGTACTAGTATGGTGTGGGACTTATGGGTTCTAATAAAAAGAGTTTGGTCTACTCTCCCCCTAACAAAATCATTTTCCAGAAGAAAGCATGCTAGGGTCTTATACCATGCTCTAGGAGCTTGCTTGAGACCATATAATGCTTTATGCAATTTGAAAACATAATCAGGGTGAGTTAGAGAGATAAAACCTGGAGGTTGTCTAACATAGACTTCCTCTTTGATGTCCCCATTGAGAAATGCACTCTTCACATCCATCTGATAGACCTTGAAGCCTTTGTGAGCAGCATAAGCTAGAAATATTCTGATGGCCTCTAACCTTGCAACTGGTGCAAAGGTCTGGTCATAGTCTATTCCTTCTTGTTGAGAGTAGCCTTGAGCAACTAGCCTTGCCTTGTTTCTGACAATAATTCCTTGGTCATCCAGCTTGTTTTTGAAAACCTACTTTGTTCCAATAATGGAATGATCCTTTGGCTTAGGCACTAGTTCCCAAACCTTATTCCTTTCAAATTGATGCAACTACTCTTGCATTGCAATGATCCAGTGTGGATCTTGCTCTGCATCTTGAATGGATTGAGGTTCAACTTGAGATAGGAAGCAAGTGTGCATCAGGTTCTGGTTGACCTGATTTCTGGTTTGCACACCAGCTGAGATCTCTCCAATTACTTGGGTGATTGGATGATCTCTTGTTGTTACTAAATCAACATGGGGTGTTGATTGTTCATCAGCCTGTGTTGTTGTCTCCTCTAGTGGAACAACAACTGGCTCTTCAGGATGATTTTCTTCAAGATGTTGCACTTCTTCATCATCACTGCTTTCATTCTTTTGCTGAATAAGTTGAGAAGTTGTGTCCTCTTCTTTAACCTGTAATCTGTCCATACTTTCTGATATAGATTGTACCTGCAAAGGTTCTTTGGTAGAAGTAGACTTCTCCTTATAACACATGTTAGTTTCATCAAAAGTAATATGAACAGACTCTTCAATTTTACAAGATGATTTATTATAAACCCTATAAGCCTTGCTGATCATGGAGTATCCCAGAAACACTCCTTCATCAGCTTTAGCTTGGAATTTTGCTAGATGTTTCTTGTCATTGTTGTGAATATAACAAATACAGCCAAAAATTTTAAAATAATTTACTTTAGGTTTCTTCCCTTTGAGCAATTCATAGGGATTCTTGCCCTTTAGTTTATGTTTCAGGCTTCTATTTAGTACATAGTTGGAGGTGTTCACTGCCTCAGCCCAAAAGGATAGAGGTAAGTGAGCATCTGTCAACAATGTAGTAGCAGATTCAATTAGGGTTCTATTTTTCATTTCAGCTACCCCATTTTGTTGAGGAGTTCTAGGAGCTGAGAAAGTATGCCTGATCCCTTCACTTTGACAGAACTCTTGCATGAGAAGAAAATCAAACTCTGTCCCATGATCACTTCTGAATAGGGCAATGTGAGTGTTGAACTCAATCTGAATGCATTTGAGAAAATCTGTCAAATACTTGAAGTTATCAGACTTCTTCCTCAGAAAGAATACCCAAGTGAATCTTGAGAAGTCATCTACAACTACTAAAGTATAGGACTTCCCTCCTAGGCTTTGTACTGATATGGGTCCAAAAACATCCACGTGCAACAAATACAAAATCCTAGGTGAATCACTCTTATTAAGTGACTTAAAGCTATTTTTAGTTTGCTTGCCTAATTGACAAGCCTTGTAAAGTCCTTCCTTCTTGTAGGGGCCAGAAGGTAGTCCTCTAACAAGGTTGTCCTTGGATAGCCTAGCAATGGTTCTAAGGTTTAGATGTCCTAGTCTCTTATGCCACAAAATATTAGGCTTAGATATGGAATTGAATAAACAGATATCTCCTTTAGAAGAAAGAAAATCTACTAAGTAAATGTTACCTGTCCTTTTACCTGTTAACACTATTGTGTTGTCCTCTGATTTAATCTTGCACAGGGATTTGTTGAAAGTCACCTTGTATCCTTCATCACATAGTTGACTGATACTTATCAGATTGTGCTTCAGTCCTTCTACATATGCCACCTTCTTAAAAGTGACTGAGCCTATCTGAGCAACACCATATCCTTTGGTTTGACCAAAATTTGAATCACCAAAAATCACTTTGGGTCCAAGTTTGGTTATGAAGGATGATAGGTTCTCCCTGTTCCCTGTCATGTGCTTTGAGCACCCACTATCCAGATACCATTGTTGGTTAGATACTGGATAGGTCTTCACCTACACATGAGCAGCTTATTTATTTTTGACCCAGTTAACCTTGGGCCTAGGTTGATATCCCTTGAATTCAGAAATAAAAGACATCCCAGGTTGAGTCTTATAGCCTTCAGAATGGTATCTCCTAGGAGGTACTATCCATTCAGTATAGGGGTTAAAGCCTTGGGATGTGGGACTTCTAGGATTGAATCTAGATGTGTCATTGAAGGAATGTTCATAGACCTGATCTCTGTTCGACGATCGTCGAACTGAGGTCGACGATCTTGGGTCAGATCGTCAATCTCTGTTCGAAGATCGATTATACTGAAGTTCAGAGTTTGGATATCGTCGAGCTGAGGTCGACGATCTGTGGTTAGATTGTCGAGCTCTATTCGACGATCGTCGAGCTCTGCTCGACGCAATCTGTTGAACTGAATTTTTCTCTGGCAGATCTGCATTCTTCCTAGCTACCTCTATTACTCCCTTTCTTTTGTCAGAGACAAATTTGATTGGAGTTGTTAATATTATAGGTTGGCTGGATGAGGCACCCAAGCCCAGTGTACTGTTGAATCTAGAGTTCACTGTGCTTGTAATGTCCATCAGTCTTATACTTCTCCCATTTAGGGATTCTTCAAACTTTTTAGCTCTTGACAGTTCACTTTTTAGTGAAGCTATCTCCTCCCTACAGCATTCTAACTCCTCAGAGAGTTTGAGGTTATTTGAGTTCAGGACATTGAATTCAGATAATTTATTTCTGAGAGAGATTATCTCTTTTTCAGATCTTAGTAAATCCAAGCACAATGTCTTAAATTCATTTTTGAAGTCCTCAGAATTAAAATTAAAAGAGCTAATTACATGATCTTCCTCTGGTTGATTTTCTGAATCTGAATCTGATTCTTCATCAGAGTTTTGCTGTGAGGCATTGATAGCCATCATGCAGAATTCTTTCTCATCAGCATCATCTTCATCATCACTGGAGATAGATGAAGTTTCAGAATCTTCTTCTGTCTCACTCCATGTCTCAGCAACAAAACCCTTCCTTGTATTTTTGTTCCTGCTAGAGGAGGCTTTGTCTGAGCTGTTCTTTTTGAAATCTTTTTCTTTTCTTCTTTCTCTTCTATCCTTTCTGTCCTTGTTCTTGTTCTCTGGACAGTCAGGCACAATGTGGCCTGGTTTCCTGCAACCAAAGCATAGATTTCTTTGTTATTATTATTTGACTTATCATACCATGGTTTGTCATGTCCTTTGTATGGTCTTTTTCTGAAGTCTTTTCTGGCTAGCTTGTAAAATCTTTTGGCCAGTAGGCTGACCAATTCCTCATTGCCTGTGAGTTTTTCTTCAGGCTGATCTTCAATGGCTTTGAAAGCTATTGACTTCTCTTTCCTTGAGGCTGGTGAAGCAGCCTTCTGTTCTTCCTCTCTGTTCTTGATAAGCAGCTCATAAGATTTGAGCTTGCCTAGGAGAGTTTCAGTAGTGATTTCATTTAGACTTCTGGCATCTTTGATTGGCCAGATTCTTGAATCCCAAGTACTGGGGAAGCACATTAGGAACTTGTCATTAAGCTCAGTCAATGAGATTTCTTAATCCAAGGTTCTTAGCTCATTGACAATCAGACTTAATCTGTTGTACATATCTGCTACTGACTCAGTTTCTCCTTTCTTGAAATTCTCATATTGGATTATGAGGTGAGATCTCCTGCCTTTCCTTTCATCAGCAGACCCTGAGACAATTTCAGAGAGCTTGTCCCAAATTTCTTTGGCTGAGTTGCAGTCAACTACTTTCTGAAATATCTCATCAGACATTGTCTGAGCTAAGATGTTCATGGCCTTTGCATCTGCAGTTTTCCATTTCTTTATGTCTGCATCTGTTCCTGAGGGAGGTGGAATATCATTTGTGCTTGAGCTTGCTGGTGGACTTGGACAAACTGTCAAGACAGAATTGAAAATATCTTCATCAATAGAGTTCATGTATAATTTAATCCTTGCCTTCCTAAGTGCAAACTTAGATAGATTGCACACTGGAGGTCTGGTGCTTGCATAATCCTTGTTCTGTGCCATGTCTTAGATTAATATATATATAAGAAGAAATAACCCTCTTAAAAGATAGATTTTACCAAGGATCACTTGGTTCAGGTGTTAGCCTGTATGAGCAACCAACCTGGCTTTGATACCAATTGAAAGTGAGGGTAAATCTATCTAACTCTAGAGGGGGGGTGAATAGAGTTTGTTCAAATTAGTTTCACAGGTTTTTAAAATATCAGCATATATAAAATTTAATTTATATTATAGTGTAGAGTGCTAGAAAATAATTAAAGAAGCAAGAAACTAAGAGCACAGCACACAATAACAATCAAACAAACAATCCAGAAGACACAAGGAAATATAGTGGTTCCCCAAAACCTGGGTACATCCACTCTTCTACCACCCTTGGTAGGAATCCACTCAGGATGAGTTGATCAGGTGTCTTGACACCAATGAGCTTTTGTTAAGGTGCTCAAAAACCAAAACTGGATTTTTTGATAAGGTGTCTTGCCACCACTGAGTTTTGACAAGGTTCTCAGAATCAGACAGAACTTTTGAAGGGAGTTCAAGAACCCTTTTACAGCAGGAAAATAAAAAGGAAAAGGAAATGAAGTTGTCTTCTCTGTTCTTAAATCAAATGAGAGAAGACTTAGTGGATCTTTGTTGTCAAAGCTCCCCCTGAGATCTAGACTGGTTCAGGAAAAGAAGCTTTGCTCTAGGGTGATAGGTCTTCAGAATTTTGATCTCCAGCAAAAGATTGTTTCAGCAAGAAGGCTGAAGGATGAGGTATCTGGAGTTCTTGAAATGAAGTTGTGAACACTTTTCAGTAAGCAAGAAGATTTTTATGTCACAGTTCTTCTATTGTCCTTCTACTATCAGTGTTCTATATTCTGTATATTCTCCTTGTGTGTCTGTATATGATATGTTCTTTTTTATTAAAAGAGGAAGATCTTATTCTTTGAAAAATTCTTTGTCCAAAGTAGCCGTTGGCAGTCATAAATGTCTTCCATAAAGAGTCTTGTCTTCTAGAGTAAAGTCCAGCAAACATTCTCTAAATAATACCTTGAAACTTGCTCCAGAATAAAGACAAACGGCTGGCAGATCTTCTTATCATAAATGCTGATAATATTCAAAAACATTCAAAGAATAATAGCATTTGAATCCTTAAATGCGTCGATCTCTCAGAAGAATCGTCGATCTGAGCTCTACGATCGTCGAACTGAGCTCAGAGATGAAATGAGATAAAGCAGACAGAAAACGTCGAACTGAGCTCGAAGATCATCGAACCGAGCTCAGCGACCTGAAAAATAACTGAAGAGAGATCGTCGATCTGAGCTCGAAGATCGTCGAAAGGAGTTCGACGATTTATCGAAGTTGAGCTCAGAGAGCGTCGAATGGAGTTTAACGATTCAGCAGAACGGGCTGAAGGCAAATAGTCGATCTGAGCTCGAAGAACGTCGACCTGAGTTCGACGATTTATCGAAGTTGAGCTCAGAGAGCGTCGAATGGAGTTCGACGATTCGTCGACCTGAGCTCGACGAAAATTGCCTTAGACTTAGCTCTTCAACCTTGATCTTGGAATGGTCCTGGGGGCAGCTTCAAACCTAAGTTCTAAGCCCTAGACTCACTCTAGTGTTGACCTTCATAACTATACAACTAGGTCAACCTGGTTTCCTAAGACAACCATAGTGATCCTTACCCAAATTAGTAATAGGGTGTTCCAACAAAGCCAAAGACACTAAGTGAATCTGATTCGTCAGACTCCAGTGATGATGAGGAAGCCTACTTCGGGCTAATGGGTCGCTCTGACTCATATAGAGACTGTCCCCCATTTATTGGGAAGGTAAAAGATCGCACCCCCCCTCTCTGACTCTGACTCTCCTGAAGATGATCACGAGAACAGTCCATCTGCCTGTGAAGCTGAACTCCTCGAAAAGTATGAGCTTCTGCTCAATACTTTCGAAGAGTGCCGAAAGAGGTTGAGCGCTCAAAAAAAGGAAGTAAAATTCCTTAAGGCTGAGGGTGTGTCCCTAAGAGAAGAGATCACTAGCTTGATTTCTCTCCGACAGGAACATCTGGACCTGACTTCTGAGCACTCAAGTTCTCTAAGGCTCCTTGACCAAAAACAGGAGGAAATCAACAAGCTGGAGGAACAGCTTGCGGCAGAGAGGAAGATTGTCAAAATCTTCTCTATGCCCAAGACCGTTCTTCCTCTGGTTGATGAATTCTCTGCTCAGGCTAAGGGGGCTGGCTTAGGGCATGTGGGAGGGCCTGGCAAATCATTCAGGAGAAACAGAAATCAGAGGAAAAATAAGGCTGCTAAGAAGGTCTCTACTGCAGAAAAGGGAAAGGCCCCACTCGGTCCTGTTTCATTCAGAAAGCCTGGCTTTCCTTGCAATGAGTAGGACTTTGAATCAACCTATGGCCACTTCTTCCAGCCCTCGGATGAAAAGCCCAAGAGCCGGTATGATGGTTGGACCTTCCCCTGTAACTACGGTGAGAGTGTCTTCAAGGCACCTTATGAGGAAATCCAAGTGGAGAATTATGTCCATTTCTCTAGCGGCCATAATAGGAAGCAGGCACCAAAGGCCAAGCATGTCATACTAAAGGAACAGGAATTGAAGAAGCCGTGTGACTGCTGTCATCATGATGCCTCCACCTCCAGATCCAAGGCCCTGGCTGGACCCACCGTTCCAAGGGTAAAGCAGGAGCCTAGGAAATGGTACAATAGGTTTTACTGTTGGTGTTGTGGCAAAGTTGGTCACTTTGTCGTGGATTGCTGGTTTAATCCAAGATATAATGAGACTCCTTTTTTTAGCAATGTGAGGCCGACCACTCGTAGGGTTAACCAACCGAGGGGGAGTGTGCTAACAAAGAATCTAGGACCCAAGTTCGATTGGGTTCCTAAGGGAAACTAATTCTATTTTGCAGGTATGTCCAAAGGCCACAAAAATGCCAATCTGGTACTTGGACAGTGTATATTCCCGGCATATGACCGGGACAAGAAGTCTGTTGCGTGATTACTCCCTAGTCGAAAATGGACCCAAAGTCATCTTTGGAGGATCTGATCGAGGAGTCACTAGGGGTTATGGTATGATTTCCAACGATGTATTCTCTATCACAGACGTGGCCTATGTTGAAGGGTTAAACCATAACCTGATCAGTGTAAGCCAGTTGTGTGATAAAGGATACAACGTTAAGTTCTGCAAGAAAATGTGCTTGATAATATCGTGTGCCTCTTCGGAGACTGTATTAACTGGCATTAGGAGTAGAAATATCTTTTGCTTAGATTTTATTAGCTTAGACTCTTCTACCCCCATGTGTCTAGTAGTAAAAGGCAGTGCATCTCTCTGTGAACAATGGCACAAGAGATTAGCACATATTAATTTCAAGACTATTAATATGTTGTTTTCCAAGAATTTAGTAAGGGATGCCACTACTATTAAGTGCATCAAAGATAGCCCTTGTCCAGCATTCCAGAAGGGCAAACAGACTCGGGCTACCTTTAAGGGCATTGCAGACGAAGACTCTTCAAGATGTCTTTATCTTCTACATATGGACTTGTTCGGTCCAGTGCAAGCTTATGAGGCAAATCATATACGCTAGTGATTGTTGCTGATCACTCTCTGTTTACGTGGGTGTTCTTCTTGAAACGAAGTCAGATATGTTTGACATCTTCACTAATTTTATCAAGCAGATTCAGAACGAACTTAACTGCTCCGTGGTCAAAATTAGAAGTGACCATGGAATAGAATTCGAGTCTGGTGCTATAATAGAATTCTGTGAAGAACATGGTATCTTTCATGAGTTTTCCTCCCCGCGTACTCCTCAGTAAAACGGAGTTGCGGAGAGGAGAAATAGAACGCTCATTGAAGCATGTACGACAATGTTGAATGAAGCTTCTCTTCCAGAGTACATCTGGGCAGAGGCTGTCAATACGGCTTGTTATGTACAGAACCGAGCATTGATCAACAAGAATCATCGTAAGACGCCTTATGAGCTATTAAAAGGCAGAAAACCGACCTTGTACTATTTAAGGATTTTTGGCTGCAGATGCTATGTACTCAATAATGGGAAGTACCACGTACAAAATTCGGAGAAAAATTCTTTGAAGGCATCTTCATGGGCTATAATAGCCACAATCGGGCATATAAGGTTTTCAATAAGAAAACCCTAGTGGTAGAGGAGTCCATTAATGTTGTATTTGATGAAGGAAGCTTACTTCACAGCAATTCTTCCAGTGGCATTCTTGAAGATGCAGGTGCAAGGCTTGAATAGCTAAGTCTCGATGAGACTGCTAAAGATGGAACTCCCAAGTACGTCAAGGTCTCCACCTCAACGCCAACTGGAGAAGATGACGATCAGGATGGAGAAAATCCTCCAGAAGAGGGAGGAGCCTAAGAAGCTGTTAAAGCTCCAGATGCCAGACTCGTAGAGCTCCGACATGTGAGGGATCATCCTAGAGATCAGATCATAGGATATCGTCGTGATGGTGTCAGAACTCACAGAGGTACAATTTACAAGATTCTGTACCTCAGTTTTCTATCACAGGTTGAGCCAATGAAGTTAGTGAAGCGAACAAAGATGCGTCATGGATATTGGTAATGCAAGATGAACTACATCAATTCGAACGATGCAATGTCTGGACGCTTGTTCCCAGACCAAAGAAATAGAATGTGATCGGCACTAAGTGGATCTTCAGAAACAAACTGGATGAACACGGGGTCATCGTCAAGAACAAGGCCAGAAGTCGGTGGCTCAAGGTTAAAAATAAGAGGAGGGGATTGACTTTGACCAAACCTTTGCACAAGTTGCAAGGCTCGAGGCGATCAGGCTGTTCCTGGCATATGCCTCTCACAAAGGATTCACTGTCTATCAGATGGACGTGAAATCTGCGTTCCCAAATGGAAATTTGAAAGATCAAGTATATGTCGCGCAACCCCCAGGTTTTGTTAATCCAACATTCCCTAATCATGTTTACTTTCTTAATAAAGCATTATATGGCTTAAAACAAGCTCCTCGAGCTTGGTATGAGACTCTGTCTAGTTTTCTTCTTGAGAACAAGTTCTCGAGAGGAAAAATAGATAAGACATTGTTTCTTAGGGAAGTCAAAGGAAAGATTTTGCTGGTGCAAATCTATGTCGATGACATAATATTCGGCTCAACGGACAACAACCTGTACAAGAAGTTTTCTAAACTTATGCAAGGGAAGTTTGAAATGAGCAGCATGGGTGAGCTGAAGTACTTCTTGGGACTTCAAGTGAAACAGTCTGAGGATGGAATTTTCATTTCTCAGACGAAGTTCACAAATGAACTCCTCAAGAAAATCGAAATGGAGAATGCAACCTCTATGAGGACTCCAAAGGAATCCACTGTGTCTATGGACAAGGATGAGAAAGGGAAACCTTTTGATGAAACCAAATACAAAAGCATAATTGGATCCCTCCTCTACCTTACTGCTAGTAGACCAGATATTATGTTTTCCACATGCGTTTGTGCCAGATATCAGGTGAACACTAAGGAATCCCATTATATCACTACAAAGCGAATTCTTAGATACCTTACAGGTACACCAAATCTTGGCTTGTGGTACCCAAGAAACAATGATGTCGAGCTCATAGGCTTTTCAGATGCTGACTTTACAGGAAGCAGGGATGATAGGAAAAGCACTTTCGGGACATGCCAATTCCTCGGAAGAAGGCTTATTTCGTGGAACAATAAAAAACAAAACTGTGTCGCAACCTCTACGGCCGAATCTGAGTACATCTCAGCAGGCAGCTGTTGCGCACAACTTCTATGGATCAGAAATCAACTCGAAGATTATGACTTACAGTTCAGAGAAGTTCCTATGTATTGCGACTCCTCGAGCGCAATAGCAATTGTGAACAATCCAGTGTCGCACAGCAGAACAAAGAATATTGAAGTGCACTACCACTTCATTCGGGAGCATGTGGAAAACAAAGATATCTCTCTCTGCTATGTCCCCACAGATAAGCAGATTGCAGATATCTTCACAAAGCCCCTAGACGAGGCCAAGTTTAGTCTCTTCAAAACTGAACTCGGCATGCTGAACTATGAAGATTGAAGACTGAAGGGCTCCAGGCTCTTGGATCAAGGGGGAGCATCAGTGAGGAACTCAAGATCGAGCACGGATGCAAGAACTGAGGGGGAGCTTTGTGCTCCAAGTGAAGTCCCAGATTTGCAGAAGACGAAAAGTGGGAGATTACCCTCTTGGCTAAGGCAAAGGTGGCTGCCAATGCTAAGTATGCTCTCAGGAGAATGGTAATGGATTTCACTCTTAACTGTATTTTCATTTTATGATTTTCATTCCCATTTTTTCTATTCACCTTAGCTTGTAGGGTTTAGGCTTCTTCAAATAGGGGGAGATTGTTGGGTATTGTATCCATAATGGACCTGATTTGAAGAAGCCCCTGAATAAGCTAAGTTTAATTGACAATGTATTTGACGATCTTCTATCAAGTTGTGCTTGCAGCTATTCCATGCTAAGTACACACCAATGTTAGGGTGCAGTGGGTCAATATACACGGGTTTGCGCAACGTAATCCCTCGTTGAGTAGATGAGTTTGTTGACTCACGTGTGCTCTCTCTATTGGAGTGTACTTATTTTCATGTATAGGGTTAAGGTAGATCAAGAGCAGAAGGAGGAGCAAAGATGGGTCAAAGACCAAGTCTTCAAAGGAAGGATGAGAAAAATCCTCTAAGTCAAAATCGACGGGAATCACTAAGTCATTCCCTCCGACTTCGTCGGGAGTCACTTGTGATTCCCGCTGACTTCGACGGGAATCGTTAGTGATTCCCTCTGATTCGACGAGAATGAGTCAGCCCTTCCCGCCGACTGATTCCGGTTGACAGTTTTCAAACAGGGATTCTGCTAAGGCAGAATCGACGAGAATCGTGAGTGATTCCTGCCGACTTCGACGGGAATCACCAACGATTCCCGCCGATTTTGCCTTAGGCAAATTTTCTCGCTCGCTGGACCGAACCACCTTGTCATGTGTTGTTTAGGCTGGGGCTAGGGTTTATCCTTGTGGGCCCCACAACGGTCATTAGGGTTGGCTCTAGTATTTATACTCGCATATTTTGAACTTCTACAGTAATCCATTCTCGGAAATCAAAAAGGAGGCCGGGCGTGACCTAGCGGACCGCGGAAAGCGTCGATCACCTGTACCCGCTCGCAAGGAAGTCGTCGCCGATAATCTCTGATAATCTCTGATCTTCCGATGATAGTACCGAGGCAAGCCAAGCGTCTCACGCATCTCTCTTGAGATCTCTTGTCTTCCGATTCGTTGAACGAGATTTGTTCTCCATTCCGAATCGGGTGAGACGACTGATCCAACTGAGATCGTTGGTAGAACTTGCTTGCTTCGTCAAGAAGTTTGGATCTACAAAGTATCGCCACCGTAATCACTTGTTGCCGCCGATCTTGACAAGATCCTCTCCAAGAGAGAAATCTGGTTGTGGACTCTTCGTAACTTTCAAGAAAGCTTCAACGAACGAAGAAGGACATCGGAATCTCCAAAAGCTTTGTTTGTATTTTATTTTACATTCAATTTTGATTTGTTGTAAAGGAATTTTTATTCCTAGGTGTAAGGGTTGGGTGCAACCCGTGGTGGTGGAGTTGTGACTCCTTTGTTGGAAGGGTTCCTTCCGTAGTGTTAGGATTGGATTTCAATCTGTTTGGACAAGTGACCGAGTCGTCCCTTGGTGGGAGATAGGTCGAAGGGGGAAAGTGGACGTACCTAAATCGAGGGAACCACTATAATTCTTTGTGTGTTTTTTGTGCTGTGTTTGTTAATTTGTGCAGGTAAAATTAATTCCGCAAAAGACTGCACGACACATATTCCCCCCCCCCCCCATAGGTGGATTTAGTCGACACTAGAGACTTTCAATAAGCTCAATGATAGATCTGTGTGAAGACAAAAATCATCGACCAGAGTTCGACGACTTTGCTTCAGTAAATTAATCGCCGACCTAAGCTCGACTACGAATTTACGCTACTGAAATCTGAGACAAACGATACTATTTATTTCCAAATTAATCGTTGACCTAAGATCGATGTTTATGATTTTGTCGTTGGACAGAGATCATCTTTTCGTATTCCAAAAAACTTATATGTAGGTTTCTCTTCTATCTATGTCCCGCGCTTTCATAATTTCCCTTTGCTCATGATCTCTTCTTGGAACACCCCAGAATCTCAAAATATGTTGGTACACAATTTTGAGTAGCAGGCTGTTAGACACGGCCTGGGACACGGGCGTGTCCCAGGGCGTGTCGGGGGTACACGGCCTGGGACACGGGCGTGTCCCAGGGCGTGTTCGAATTAAATCTCGAAGTTGGCCTATTCGGGTCAGAGCCGTACACGGCCGTGAACACGGCCATGAACACGGGCGTGTCAGGCTGGACACGAGCGTGTCAGCCACCGTGTTTAGACCCGTGTACTGGTTTTGGAAGTCGGTGAGTGCCGTGTAGCAGGAGACACGGGCGTGTCTCAAGAATGACACGGGCGTGTCAGGTTCGACACGGGCGTGTCGATGCCCGTGTTGTTCAGTCGGTTCCAAACCGCGTGTGCCGCTTAAGGGTACACGGCCTGTGACACGGGCGTGTCACAGGCCGTGTCAGGCAAAAATTGGGTTTCTTGGGCAGATCTCGGCCGTTCGTTTCCTTCTATTTGGATCGTGTGGTCCAAAGCTGTTCCAGCCTCTTTAAGGCCGTGGATTGAGATGAATTCTCATTTCCACTTAGCCTTTCTCTCTCTAAAGAGAAGAAAGAGAGGAGAGCTTGGAGGAGGAGGAGGAGGAGCTTTCCGGCCGCCGGTGGAGCTTCGTCGAGCCGAATAGAGAGCCGAGTGCAGCGTTGCGGAGGCAAGGCCGCTGCGGTGATTTCCATCCGGCTAGTTTTTCTATGGCGCCAAAGCGATCGTCAAGGGTAACGATCTTTCTTCCTTGGGCAGGTGAAGCCCTTTGTTTTGCATGTGCATGGGATCCTCCATCAAGAGATGGAAACGCGTAAGTGATTCCAGCAGTTGAGTCTGCATCTAGAGCCGGAAGTCTGTAGTACGGCATAGGCATGCTGTGTGAAGCCCATCAAGACGTATGTCGGGATTGGTGATGTTTATATTGCGAACCGGAGAAGACTCCGTGTATGCATCGTTTAGCCTGCGGAGATGGTGAGGACGATGTGTTTGGTGTATAGGATGCTTTGCATAGCTCCTTTGGTTGCATGCTTGTAAGAGCTGGTTGATGGAGTGCGGACACCTCTGAGTGGGTGGGCGCGTGAGGTCTTCAACAAGGGTTTGGAGACTTATGCCCATGCCACCAAGTGGCGATGAACACCTCTGAGTGGGTGGGTGCGAGAGGTCTTCAACAGGGGTTTGGAGGCTTATGCCCATTCCACCAAGTGGCAATGTTAAGATCGGGTGAGCGGTCGATTGGTAGCAAAGCAGCAGGGCAAATTCCCTAGGCTTGTTACACTACGTGAGTAGGTCGACTGATAGTGCTCACGGGTTTTGGTGTGGTGCGTACCTCTGAGTGAGACGGGTGCGTGAGGTCTTCAACAAGGGTTTGGAGACTTATGCCCGCCTACCAAGTACAAACCATAAAAGGTGCCCTGAGTGCACGGAGCGCCTGGCTTTGAGGCCGGCATTTGTGATGTTGGGTGTATGTTCTTTATATGTTGAAGTTGCTATACATGCAGGGAAGGAACCACTGCCCCGGGTAAGGGGTGGGGTCGTTATAATTGGTCAGCTGAATGCTGACCGTTGCTTTGTTTATCACCCATGGGGTGGACGTCCATATGCAGGTGTTGCGGGCTGATGGATTGAGCGGGCAAAAGCCCATGCTGCTGGTAGGCCCTTGAAGGCCGTGCGAAGTGTTGGATTTCATGTGTGGCCGGCCTGCGTGCCGATGTATGAAATTATACGTGTTGTAAAGAGTAACTTGTAAGGCCTTAAGGCCGTGTGCGGTGTGGTTTTGTAAACATTCCTGGTTATATATATAAATGTGATATTTATATATTAGTGGACATTCATTGATATGAGTTCTTGCACTTAATAAGCTTCTGCTAGAATTCTCTGAGTTAGGACTCGTTTGGTTTGGTATTATCCTGTGACCTCACCGTCTGTTTGTGGCATATAGTGTGGGGCCCCGGCCGGACCTTCTACTATACGTCATTTAACGGATGGGGTCGTTACATTTTGGTATCAGCGCTTTTGTCGGTCTTCCTCTTCCGAATTCGTGGTCGAATTCTTTTGTGGGGTGGCGAGCACGTGTTTGTGCGACCTGCTGTAATGCTAATGAACTCTGGAATGTCCACTAGGAATGTGTGTGTGTGTCTATTCGGTGAGTTTGCCGTATTACCATGGAAAGTAATGCTATATTGTTCACCTATAGGTGGCGAGGAGTGGAGCTGGGCAGTCGGAGCCCCAGTGTTCGGATGAGAGTGCGGCACCACCTGAGGTGCCAACACCTCCCCCTTCTGCGGAAACGGAGCGCTTAGTTGCGGAGGTGATCTTTGCTATGCTTCAGGCACAACCTTTTGGGCAAGCGAGGCCCGCTGTGGCGCCAGTGCAGGTTGGTGCGAGGCAAGAGCATGTTGAGGTTGGTACGAGGCAAGAGCATGTTGAGGTTCCGGTTGCTGTGCAAGCAGCGGACGCGCAACTTAAGCACTTTATGGAGTTTAATCCGCCTACGTTTGTCGGGGCAACGTCGCCAACAGAGGCCGAGGATTGGCTCTCTAGAGTGAAAAGAATCCTGGCTGCGCTCAGGATTAGTGAGGAGCAGAAAGTCCTGTTAGCCACTTTCCTCCTGGAAGGGGAGGCGAGGCTTTGGTGGGATGAGATCGAGTTGCACCAGTTGGGAGGTAGAGATCTGGGCGACATATCGATGGACAAATTCTCTCGATTATTTTGGGCGAAATATTTGCCAATGGCGCAGAGAATTGCAATGGAAAATGAATTTCAACGTCTGGTACAGGGTGATAAGACCATGGACGATTACCTGCATGAGTTTACCAAGCTCGGTCGTTATGCGGGATCGACGTTTGCGGACCAGGCGCGGAAGACAAATAGGTTCTATGAAGGGCTGCGTGATGAGCTGAGGTTGGCTCTCCCGAGTTCAGTGAACCAAGGATTCCAAGCATTGGTGCATACCGCTAGTGCGCTAGAGAAGGATTTGAAGCGGGTACGGGAGAAGAAGATCGTAGCGGTGGAAAAGTCCGACTTCAAAGTTCCGCCATCAGAGCAGTCAGATTTCAGGAAACGTTATAAGAAGCGGTTCAGGCCTGCTGAACAAACTTCTTCAGATGTTGCGTCAGGAGCAACGTTTGGGCAAGAACGGGTTGAGCCGCGTACATGTTTCATTTGTGGGAGGACAGGACATATCGCGCGATTTTGCTGGAATGGTGCGTCCAAGGGTGAAAGAAAGACAGGTGCGTCTTATGACGAGAAGGACGAGAAGGGTAAAGCTGTAGCAGAGTCGTCTGCATCGCGGGCGCAACCGCGAATATACACTCTTGAGATGCAGGAGCCGCAAAGCTCAAATCAAGCAGAACAGCAAATCCGTGCTTTGGACATAATGGAGGCCGCTAAACGGATTCTGCGAGATGCGGAGAAGCCGAAATAAAGTGGAGTGTGCACTTTATTATGTTGTCTGTTGTATGTATGTATGTATGTATTTCTGTTTGGGACAAACAGTTGTGGTGGTACGATTCTATGGGGCGAGACAAGCTGTGGCCTCTGAGCTCTAAACCTGGATCGTTTTGGTTTGTATCGCAACAGCGTGGTTGTGTTGATACTTGTGCGTTGCGCTAAATTTCAGGACGAAATTTCTATAAGGAGGGGAGGGTTGGAACACCCCAGAATCTCAAAATATGTTGGTACACAATTTTGAGTAGCAGGCTGTTAGACACGGCCTGGGACACGGGCGTGTCCCAGGGCGTGTCAGGGGTACACGGCCTGGGACACAGGCGTGTCCCAGGGCGTGTTCGAATTAAATCTCGAAGTTGGCCTATTCGGGTCAGAGCCGTACACGGCCGTGAACACGGCCATGAACACGGGCGTGTCAGGCTGGACACGGGCGTGTCAGCCGCCGTGTTTAGACCCGTGTACTGGTTTTGGAAGTCGGTGAGTGCCGTGTAGCAGGAGACACGGGCGTGTCTCAAGAATGACACGGGCGTGTCAGGTTCGACACGGGCGTGTCGATGCCCGTGTTGTTCAGTCGGTTCCAAACCGCGTGTGCCGCTTAAGGGTACACGGCCTGTGACACGGGCGTGTCACAGGCCGTGTCAGGCAAAAATTGGGTTTCTTGGGCAGATCTCGGCCGTTCGTTTCCTTCTATTTGGATCGTGTGGTCCAAAGCTGTTCCAGCCTCTTTAAGGCCGTGGATTGAGATGAATTCTCATTTCCACTTACCCTTTCTCTCTCTAAAGAGAAGAAAGAGAGGAGAGCTTGGAGGAGGAGGAGGAGGAGCTTTCCGGCCGCCGGTGGAGCTTCGTCGAGCCGAATAGAGAGCCGAGTGCAGCGTTGCGGAGGCAAGGCCGCTGCGGTGATTTCCATCCGGCTAGTTTTTCTATGGCGCCAAAGCGATCGTCAAGGGTAACGATCTTTCTTCCTTGGGCAGGTGAAGCCCTTTGTTTTGCATGTGCATGGGATCCTCCATCAAGAGATGGAAACGCATAAGTGATTCGAACAGTTGAGTCTGCATCTAGAGCCGGAAGTCTATAGTACGGCATAGGCATGCTGTGTGAAGCCCATCCAGACGTATGTCGGGATTGGTGATGTTTATATTGCGAACCGGAGAAGACTCCGTGTATGCATCGTTTAGCCTGCGGAGATGGTGAGGACGATGTGTTTGGTGTATAGGATGCTTTGCATAGCTCCTTTGGTTGCATGCTTGTAAGAGCTGGTTGATGGAGTGCGGACACCTCTGAGTGGGTGGGCGCGTGAGGTCTTCAACAAGGGTTTGGAGACTTATTCCCATGCCACCAAGTGGCGATGAACACCTCTGAGTGGGTGGGTGCGAGAGGTCTTCAACAGGGGTTTGGAGGCTTATGCCCATTCCACCAAGTGGCAATGTTAAGATCGGGTGAGCGGTTGATTGGTAGCAAAGCAGCAGGGCGAATTCCCTAGGCTTGTTACACTACGTGAGTAGGTCGACTGATAGTGCTCACGGGTTTTGGTGTGGTGCGTACCTCTGAGTGAGACGGGTGCGTGAGGTCTTCAACAAGGGTTTGGAGACTTATGCCCGCCTACCAAGTACAAACCATAAAAGGTGCCCTGAGTGCACGGAGCGCCTGGTATTGAGGCCGGCGTTTGTGATGTTGGGTGTATGTTCTTTATATGTTGAAGTTGCTAAACATGCAGGGAAGGAACCACTGCCCCGGGTAAGGGGTGGGGTCGTTATAATTGGTCAGCTGAATGCTGACCGTTGCTTTGTTTATCACCCATGGGGTGGACGTCCATATGCAGGTGTTGCGGGCTGATGGATTGAGCGGGCAAAAGCCCATGCTGCTGGTAGGCCCTTGAAGGCCGTGCGAAGTGTTGGATTTCATGTGTGGCCGGCCTGCGTGCCGATGTATGAAATTATACGTGTTGTAAAGAGTAACTTGTAAGGCCTTAAGGCCGTGTGCGGTGTGGTTTTGTAAACATTCCTGGTTATATATATAAATGTGATATTTATATATTAGTGGACATTCATTGATATGAGTTCTTGCACTTAATAAGCTTCCGCTAGAATGCTCTGAGTTAGGACTCGTTTGGTTTGGTATTATCCTGTGACCTCACCGTCTGTTTGTGGCATATAGTGTGGGGCCCCGGCCGGACCTTCTACTATACGTCATTTAACGGATGGGGTCGTTACACTTCTCTCTTCAGGCTACAGGTCTTCCATGGCGATTTCTCCAGCAGTTCTTTCAGCGATGAAGTTCGACACTGGCTTCGATGTCGACATCGAATCATTGAGTCACTGTGACCCTATTTTCAAGAAATGGTACAGTTATGTGATGATCAGGGCTTGAAGAAGTTCATGACTTTAAGCATAAAGTTATCTGTCACAGAAATCAAAGAAAGGGTTTTCTCCTCTTCAACTGATGACGGTTCAATGATCGGATCCATCTCAGGACAGCAGGTGACTCTAAACCCTGCGATTCTTACTGAAATTTTTGAATTGAAAAATTGAACAGATGAGCTGGAACAAGATAGCTCTGAGTATAACAGGATGTTATTAGAGATGGGTTATGTTGAGGGCATCCCATCTAAGCTTTTAAAAAAATTTATCTGTTTATTTTAAGTTTCATGTTGATTTAGTGGTCAAGGTGCTGCTGGGTAAGCATTCAGCGCATGACAATATAAACAGGCAGCAGTTTGCCATTATGTCTGCCTTAGTTAATAAAAAGTTCATAGACTTGGCTGGGTTGTTCTTTGATTTAATTAAGAGAAAGAATAGTAAGAAGGAAGTCTGTCTAGGAAAGATTCTTGGAATCTTCCTTCAGAAGAAAGCTCAAGAGCTGTTGGATTCTTCAACCATAGACATCAATGCCAGCAAGAGGTTGGACTCCTCCTTGTTTGGGAAGTGGGAGAGGACAATTCAAAAGCCCTCCTAGGCTGGAACTTACCCAAACTTATCTGAGGACACAAGGGCAGTAACAACCACTCCTCACCCTAATGAAGAATTTCCTACTCCTCCTCCTCCTCCTACAGCTTCCCCAGTCATCCTCAGAGTCTCTTCTATCCCTACTACTGTGATTCAAACATCAACTTCATCCCCAGCTATCATCTCTACTACTCAGTCACCACTTCCACTCCATCCTATTGAATCTCAAAACCTCAAGACCATATCTTTTCCAAATTTTGACCTACTCTCACCACACTCATCCCCTTCCCGTCTCAATGATTCACCCATGAACTCTCCCAGAAACTCACCTATTCAGGATGAAATCATGACGGATTTCACTCCTCCTCCCTCTCTTCATTCTGTCTCAACTCAGACTCCAACTGAGTTCCTTCATGTTGATCCCTCTTTTCTTTCTCATCTTCTGGAGCTCATCACTCCAACTCTCAAAACCTTAATAACAGAGGCTATTCACCTCTTGCTCTCTCAATATCAACTCTATCTGCTTCCCTTGCTGCTTCCACTTTCCCTTCTTCATCTAGGGGCCTGGTTCCAGTTCTCACTGAAACCAGGCAGGGGGAGATGTCCAATGAAGATACAGTAGGTTCAGCCTCAGCAGAACTTCAAGATCAGTCTCCTCCAGCAGTGCAGGAAGAAGAAGCTTTTCAGAAATTCTGTACAGATATAGTTACATATTAAGACTTGCTGACTTCAGATGAGGACACTGATGTGTTATTACCTACCATCTCTAGTGGTGATTGTTTCATCAATCCCACCATTGATCTTAAAATTCTTTTGCATTCTTTTTTTATGCTTAAAACAGTTCTGCCTCTAGTTGATTTGTATACTTCCAAGGCCATAGTCTGTTATACCAGACCAATGAGCCCCTCAGCTGTGGAATAGCTCCTGCAGATCAATTCAATTCTAGTGTGTACAGAAATTCAGACAGTTATAATGTGTACAGGTATGGATGAGCTAGATGTTATGGCTGTTGAGCCTATGCCTGTTATAGAAGATAAGGATGAGCTAGATGCTCTCTTAATTGTTGATGAACTGATTCATCTAGTGGCTGCCCGAAATTTGAGATCAGCCCTAGAGACAAGCTTAATAAACTTTTGTGAGCCAAGTGCTCCTATTGCTGAAATTTCCTCTATAGATATTGATCCAGTTCCAAGTCCTATTGGACCATCCTATCCAATAAATGAAAGTCCTCTTCCCTCTCTAGATGATCTCATTGCACTTGATATCCAGGAAGAAGCCAAAGAGAAGACAACTAAAAAGATTGCTGACAAACAAGTACAGGAAATAAATAAATTGTATGACAATCCTCCTGATTCATCTGATGATGATGAGGATGATGATTCAGAGGATTCTGATTCCAAAAAAAAGAAAATATCAAAGAAAAGAAAGGCTGCTCCTAAGGATGCACCCAAGCCAGACAATATAAATAATACTCCTTATTATATTTTGAAAGGAATCACACCATATCCAAGCATGGAAAGCTGGATGTGGTTATCTAAAAATGAGCAGAAATCCAGGAAGAAGAGTAGGAGATATTTACCTCCTCCTCAGAAGTTCAGAAGAGGTCCTCCTCCTCCTCCTGCTGTTGGTGCTTCTGGTGTTGCTCCTCAAGCTTCTGATGCATCTTCCAAGCCTTCCTCCTTCACTAGGACATATCAAAGGCAGGATAGATCATCCAGATCTCAGTCCAAAGGAAGCAGTCAATAACAAAGAAATCAGAGTTCCACAGAACAAGTCAAAGAAGTTATCTATCAGAAACCCTCCTTCTCTCCTCCTCAACAACAGAAAGTTCTACCCAAAGTTCAAAAGACAGCCACCTATCAGTCCAGAAGACATGATGAGTCTCACAAGCCCAAGGGAAAGTATTGTGAGGCTGCCCCTCCAAGATCCCTTTATTCTCAGAGTGATGATCAGCATAGTACAACAAGATTTCATGCTCAATCCACTCAGCATAAAGCAGTTTCAGTGTTGCCACCTCAAGATAATCAGCCACCTATTGAATAGGAAGTTGATCCAAACTTTAGGATGGCCCGGCTGCAAGAATTGATTGGTCTTTTACATATTAGAAAAGCTTTAGAAGAAGGAGAAGATCCATCTAGGTTTACTACAATGTCCTCCTACAGAGAAAAAGAGCTGGATAAACTCCAAGTAAGCAAGAAGGTTTTCAATCCAGCTGATTGTATGGCATTGCATCCAGAAGAAGTTGTGCCCAGGACAAGCACTCAGACATCTCTTGGTGGACAAGACCTGATGACTTCTATGAAGGATGTACCAGATCCTACCAGAAAGATAATTTTCTCTAAACCCTCCTCTGGTCCTTCTAATAAATTGTAGTTTGTACTCTGTAATGTTTTATTGCTTAAACTGATTATGTACAATGCATTGCTATAACATATCTGCTGGTGTTATTTCATCCCTACAGATATTTATGGTCTTTGTATTTCTATTACTTTTCAGTTTTGTTTTTGAGTTACCTCACACAAATAGAGGGAGATTGTTGGAACCCTTGTTTGGATTTGTGCTAGGTTCACTCTTAGGATGTCTTAACCCCCATGTATAGCCAGGGTCTTGGTCTAGCCTAAGTTATGTCCTTTTAGGTCAGGTTTGTGCAGATCAGCATTGCAGTGGACTCATACTTAGTGTCAGAACGTTTATGTGGATTTTCTATATCAGTTTGACTATAGTCGAACTCAGCTCGACGATAGTCGATCTCCCATCTACGATCTCAGAGTCTTGTACTCTGAACTGAGCTCGACGATCTACGAGCTCAGGTTGACAATTTGGTTTTCTCAGCAGTAATCTCTGTTCTACGATAGTTGTTCTCAGGTCGACGATCTCTGAACTGGGCTCTATGATTTTATGTTGCTTTCAGTTATGAGTTTTTCAGTTCAATCAGAAGTATTTATTTTTGGTTAATAATCAATTTTTAAAGGCAAATATATTCTAATAATTAATGTTGTTATTCCCAAGGCTGATAGCCGTATTTCTTGAAGCATTAATTATGGTATTCACTGAATATTTATTAGCATATTTTGTGAAGGCAGATATGGAAGTGCATTTATGTTTCCAGCATTTATAGCCGTTTGGGCTCCTAAAGTATTGCAGAATATTATGCACTGTCCAGGGAATTCAAATTCTTGCCGTTTTTTATTCTGACTGAATTTCTAACTCAGAATATAATAAGGATATATAAGAGAACAATCAGACAAACAATCAAAGGATATATATATATATATATACAGAAACTTTTCATTGCCAGATTGATCATTGTTATTTACTCTTACTCTCAAGGATTGTTGCTCTGCTGTAATAAGGAAGAAGGGGAACCTTTTCAAAAATCTCTCTTGAGTCTTCTTCATTCCTCAGGCTTCAAGGATTTTCAAAAGAGGTCAAATCTTTTTCAGTCTTCAGAACTAAGAAAGTTCTACTATAAGTTTTTGAAGACCTACACCCAAGGCCAAGTTTCCTCTTCCTGAATCTATTCTACATCTCAGGGGGAGCTTGGACATTCTCTTCAATCCACATAGTCTTCTCACTTGATTGAGAAAGAGAAGATTTCTTTTAATTTTTCCTTTTACCTCCATCTGTACAGGGTTATCTCTCCCTTCAAAAGTGAACTCTTGGTGATAGGGCACCGGAACAAAAACCTATTGGATTTTGGGCTCTTGATCAAAAGCTCAAAGAGTCTCTAGATCTACCTGAAAGTGATCTTGTGGTGGCAGGGCACCTAAACAAAAACCTGTAGTGGATTCCTACCTGGGTGGTAGAAGAGTGGATGTACCTAGATTTGGGGAACCACTATAAAATTTCTTGTGTCGTATGGATGCTTTGTGTTTTCTTTTTGTGTTGAGCTGTGTTGTGATAGTTTATCTGTCTTTACCTCTATTATATAAGTATCATTAATTTAATTCCGCAATAAAACTAAACAAATTTTTGATACTCTATTCACCCCCCTCTAGAGTAAAGTCTATCTATCCCTCTCTTTCATAGGCTTTGTCGTGGTTATGTACTCTCCGACATGAGCACTCTTTGATACAGGAGCTTCACACTCTTTCCTATCCGAGAACTTAGTATCATGTATCGGAGTGTCCTTTTCTGTGGCTAAGGATAGATTGGATGTGCCGCTACCTAATGGGTGTTCGATGCATACCGATAGAGTATGTTGCGTTAAAGTACTAATAGGAAGTCAAATTATTGACTTTGAAGCATCACTACCGCCGATAATAGAGTTTGACGTGATCTTTGGCTTGGATTAGCTCTCCGAGCAATGTGCGTTCATCGAATGTAGTTCGAAGACTGTCCAACTGGGGCTGAATATAAGCCAAGATACTACTTTCTTGGCTCTGAAGGAATCGAGCAAGAAACTAATGTCTGCTCTCTAAGTAGTTAAAGCAGATCATGAGGGGGCAGAGTTGTTCTTCTCCCTACTGGAGGCTAAGAAGCACAAGCCTTGTTTAGTCAGTGTTAGAAACGAACAAGAACAAACCGGAATTGGATTAACAGAAATTTTATTATCCAAAAAATTTTTCTATTACAAAGGTATGGACTCCCTTTTATAGAATGGAGGAGAAGGAAGAGAATACAAACTATAAATGTGGGACTAAAAAATTACAGGACTAAGCGACTATACAAAACCAACCCACACAAGCCGCGCGGTTAGATGAGAAGGGCTAACCGCTCGGCTACCACCAGAAAGAAAAAGAAGTCGCCATGTGAGACCGCTAGACCGCCCAGTCTTCAAGTCGCCTGCGACAAACCACTAGACCTCTCAGACTCCAGACAGCAACAGCCCAGCAACCAAACCGCTAAAGGGAAATTTCCAGACCACGTGGTCTTCAACCCGCTAAGACAGACCGTCAGACCGCCCGGTCAACAACTCCAACACTCCCCCTCAAGCTGGATCATATATATCGATCATGCACAGCTTGTCGCAAATATGAAGAAAGGAGGCGGATACTGGCTTGGTGGAGATGTCAACCAGATCTTTATCAGAAGTGACGAAGGGAGTGCAAATTTGTTCCTTCAAAATCTCTTCACTAATGAAATGACAGTCGACCTCAATGTGCGTTGTTCTTTCATGAAAGACCGGATTCTTGGAGATGTATATGGCAGACTCGTTATCACAGAACATAGGTAGAGGATGGTTGTAGACCTCTCCTAAATCCAGCATGAGAGCTCGTAACCACTTTAACTCACATGTGGTCGACACCATACTACGATCTCTGCTTCTACACTGGACCTGGAAATAAAAGACTGCTTCTTGCTCTTCCAACTCACTAGATTTTTGCCAACAAAGGTGCAAAAACCCGAGGTGGACTTGCGATCCCCTTTGTCATCAGTATAACTCGCATCTGAGTATGCTTCAACCCTCAGATGACCATTCTTCTGAAAGAGTAATCCTTTCCCAGGCTCTGTTTTGTCATACTCCAAGATCTGCAAGGCGGACTGTAGATGGCACTCCCTAGGAGCTTGCATGAATTGGCTCACCTTGCCCACCACATAGGAAATGTCGGGCCTGGTCACTGTGAGATATATGAGCTTACCAACCAGATGACTGTATCGCGTAATATCTGAAAGAGGAGGCAAATCATCTGTCCAAGTTTTGTCTTCTCTAGTTGTCATGGGGTATCGGGCAGGTTTTGCTCCAGTCAACCCTGCCACTTTTAGTAGATCAAGAACATACTTACGCTGGGAGAGGACTAAGGATTTGGGCTTCCGAGAGATTTCGATCTCCAGAAAGTACTTCGTAGGGCCCATATATTTCGTGACCAGATATTGACAAAGATACCGCTTTGTCAAGGCTACTTCTTCCTGTTCATCGTTAGTGAGAAGAATATCATCAACGTACACAACAAGAACCACCAGTCCTGAGGAGGTTTTGCGAATGAATAGCGAGTGATTGGCAGAGCTTCGCGCCAAACCCACGACCTCCACGATGCCACTGAACATGTCAAACCAAGCCCGAGGGCTCTGCTTGAGGCCATATATTGCCTTCTTCAGCTGGCATACTCGTGTCTCCCCCTGAGAAACATACCCAAGAGGTTGCTCCATGTATACGGCCTCCTGAAGATCACTATAAAGGAAAGCATTCTTGACATCCAGCTAGAAAATAGGCAAATCTCTATTGACCTGCACAAAAGGGAGAACTCGGATAGTGCTGAGACGAGCCACGGGAGAGAAGGTGTCAAAGTAATCAACCCCATAGGTTTGAGTAAAGCCCTTCGCAACAAGACGAGCCTTATAACAATCCACATGGCCGTCTGGGCCAAATTTGACCACAAAGACCCAGCGGAAGCCTACAAAATCTATGCCGAAGGGAGGAGGAACAAGAGTCCAGGTACCCCGCTCAGTGAGGGTTTCCATTTCCTCATCCATGGCCGTCTTCCAATGAGGAATAGCAAGAGCCTCCTGGTAGGAACGAGGTGTGGCAGTGGCAGAGATATCCAGTGCAAAGGCCCTGCGAGAAGAGGTAAGATGATCATATGAAAGAGATGATAGATACAACTCTAGAGGGGAGGGGGGTGAATAGAGTATTCAAAAATTAGGACACCCTACTCAACTCCCTTAGAGTTAATTTGCGGAATGAGTTTATAGATATTGATAACCCTAGAGCCTAACACAAAGTGAAGTACACTAGAGAAGGGCAACTATAATTACAGTTGAGCTTTGAACCTATCACAGCAACTAGCAATCCTAGTTATTTCTACTCACAGCCACAGTGCAATAAATTAAATAAGCAGCACAGACGACACAAGAAATTTTATAGTGGTTCCCTCTAAATAGGTACGTCCACTCTTCTACCACCCTGGTAGGAATCCACTACAGGTTTTTGTTCAGGTGCCCTGCCACCAACTGATCTGCTTCAGGTAGATCAAGTAGACCCTTTGAGCTTTTGATCAGGAGCTCAAAATCCAACACAGGTTTTTGATCAGGTGCCCTGCCACCAAGGGTTCACTTTTGAAGGGAGTAATAACCCTTTGTATAGGAGGTTGAGAGAGTTAAGGTTTCTTCTCTATTGTTAAACAGATTAGAGAAGCTAGTGGATTGCACAGAGCTAGATAGCTCTAAAGAATCAAGGCTCCCCCTGGCTTAGAGAATATCCAGGAAGGAGTCTTGCTTCATGGTGCAGGAACTCTTCTGTACTAAGACAAAGAATTGTCTTGGGGTTCTGAAGTAGAAGCTTGAAGAAGACTCTTGATTTGAAAAAGGTGTTCTTCTTCAAACAGCTTCCTTTCTTCTTCTTCTTCTTTTTCTTCTAAAAGCCTCTGAGTGAAAGTCTTCCTGTGAGTAGGATGAACTCAGGATGAAGAAGAATGCTGAAGAGATTTGAACTTCTCAGTTGAATGTGAATTTCTGAGAGCTGTAGAACTTTCTTGTTTTTTTCTCTTTCTCTATGCTGCTATGTATATCTGTAATTTCTTGTGTATCTCTTGTATCTGTATTATTTCTTCTTTCAAAAGAAGCTCTTTATATATGAGCCTTTGCAACGGCTCTAATTTGAGTTTGAATCTTGTCTTCTTCTGGAATCTGCAATCTGGGCTGCAAAAAGCATAAAGCAAAAGCAAAATCCTGCAGACAGACATGCTATAAGGGGATAAAGCTTTCTAAGAAGCTGCATATCCAATCTGATAAAAGGGTGCAAGAAAAAGGTCTCATCAGAAAGAACTCTTTACGGCCAGAGAAGACTTTCTGAGTCTAACGGCTATAAAGGACAGCCTGGCAGATAAAGCAACAGGATATGTCAACTAATAAGACAAACAACTTTATCAGATAAAAGCTTAACTTATGCATAAAGAAGCAAGCAAGTATTGCTTAGAAATGATAGCATAAATTTACTGAAATAATCTTTTATAAAATATGCTAAATAAATATGAAATAAATCATAGAATAGAAGAGGACAAAATTACTAAAGACATACAGCAGAACGTCGAACGACCCTAGGAGATCGTCGACCGAAGCACAGAGATCGTCGACCTATCAAACAGATAGTCGAACGATACAGATAGTCGAACTATCAAAGCAGATAGTCGAACTACCACAGCAGATAGTCGACCTATCAGAATAGATAGTCGAGCTATCAGATAGTCGACCTATCAAGACAGATAGTCGAACTATCAAGCAAACAGATAGTTGACCTATCAAACAGATAGTCGAGCTATCAAACAAAACAGATAGTCGACCTATCAAACAGATAGTCGAACTATCAAACAAAACAGATAGTCGACCTATCAAACAGATAGTCGAACTATCAGATAGTTGAACTATCCAAGCAGATAGTCGAACTATCAAACACAACAGATAGTCGACCTATCAAGACAGATAGTCGAACTATCAAGCAACACAGATAGTCGACCTATCAAACAGATAGTCGAACTATCAAGCAAAACAGATAGTCGACCTATCAAACAGATAGTCGAACTATCAAAGAAAACACATAGTCGACCTATCAAACAGATAGTCCAACTATCGAATAGTTGAACTATTAGGCAGATAGTTGAACTATCAAGAAATCTGTCTGGTCAAAAGAAGTCGAGCGGGGTTCGACGATCGGCGAGGCAGATTCCACAGAACGTCGAGCTAACAAGAGTTGAACTAACTCAGAGATAGACGATCTGCTGACAGACAAACGTCGACCAACTGATAGACGATCGTCGAACAGTCGATAGACGATAGTCGAGTGGCGTTCGACCATAGTTGAACAAAAAACAACTTAACCAAATTTTCATCTGGATAAGTGACAACTCTTAAACTAGAGCAAACTAACTAAACAACAAACCTTTGATCATAGATAAATCTTGGGTCAAGAGACTAAAAGAGAAGACTGAACTCAAATCTAAACTAGGGTACCAACAATCTTCCCCTATTTGAGTTAAGTCTCTCAACAACAAAACACACAAAACAAACTACTGGAAATAAATAAAATACAGGAAGGGAAATATCTAAGCAGCAGAGAGCATCAATAAAACAGACAAATAAATAACTGTTAATCAATGAAATTTAAGAGGCATCAGGATCAGGTTTAGATACAGATGAACTAGGAAGAAAAGAAATTTTCCTGAAAGGGTCTAAAGCTTCTTTCTTCGATAGCTTTAGATCTTGCTCTCCAATAATTCTAGATTCTGCTGTCCTTGGAACAACTGCTTTCAGGATGCTTTTCCATATATTTTGAAGGGTCAAATACCTCAGGTCTAACCTGGAATTTATCAAGCTCCTTCTTTCTGAATTTAGACATTGTCGTTAATCCTGTAGTATCTTTACCTTCATCTTTGGCTTTTCTAATCTGGGCTTATCAAACCAGATCAAGAAATCTAGCCATCCTGAAATCAGGATCAAGCTCTTGACTTTCATACACATTTTCACAAGTTGGATCTACAGGTTTCACAGCTTTAAATTTAATAGAAAGATCTAACAGGCTTTCAGCTGGCTCTTTATTTTCCTGAATAACTAGAGAAGAAGGAGGAGCAAACTCAGCAAATTTCTTACTCGATTTTTTAGAGAAAATAACTCTTTTACCTTTTGAAACAGTTTTCTTTGCATGATCTGGCTTTGAAGAAGATATGCTCTTTGTTTCTTTGGAAGGAGGAGGAGAAAAGGTTGGTTTCTGATAAACTACCTCCTTCACTTGTTCTCTTGCATCAGCATCATGCCTTTGGTATCCAGATTGCGATCTGCCTTGATATCCTTGATTGATTTTCCTTTGAGAAGATTGGGATGGAGTAAACCTATCAGACGGGGTAGAAGGGTTTGCAGACAAATTGCCAGAAGCTCCTGCACTGGGAGGTGGAGGAGGAGGACCTCTAGGGGTCCATTTTGGAGCTGGACTGTCATACCTTTTGGATTTCTTTCTTAACTTTTGTTGATTCTTTGAGAATCCCATCCAATGCTGAAACTCTTTGGACTTGGGATCTATTCCTTTTAAGATATAATAAGGAATATCATTGTCAGGGTTTGGAGGAGGAGGAGCAACAACTTTTCTTTTCTTTTTGGCAGATTTCTTTCTCTTGGATTCTTCAGAGTCATCAGAATCATCCTCATCCTCAGAGTTTGATGAAGGAGGATGATCATAAGGATCAAATGCTTCTTGCACAGCTTTTTCTTTCTCTTTTAAAGCAGCTTTTTCTAACTCTTCTTCCAAGGCATCCTGTGCAAGAAGAGTGTCTAGATCCAGTCCTGGGGCGTCATCCCAGACTGTAGACTTTTCCACTTGAATTTCTGAAACATTCTTTTGTTCAACTGTAATTGTCATGGAGACCAGTTCTTCTTACACAACTAACTGAGCTGGTAGAGCAGACTCAGGATTTTGAACAGCAGGTTGTTGATCAGCTAGAACTTCTGGAGCAGGTTGATGAACAAGTTCTTGGACAGCTAACACTTCTTTCACTAAATCTGTAGTATCATGAACACAAATTTGCTAAATGAAATTGTATCATTCCTTCTAGGTATTCCCATACTAACATATCAGTTATCAAGTCTAGAAAATGAGTAAAAGAATTACCTTCAGTATTTTCCTTAGAATGTCCTAACTCCCATAATTCATCTAGAAAGGAGGTAATGACTCCTTCTAGGTAGAGGGCAACTAGGGGAGTGGAGAATTCTTCTAGGCAGACTTTGACAACAAATTCAGTTTTCATTATAGCATCAGAAATATCTTTTTTAGATAGTGGAGGTACTATTTCTTCTATCTCTTTTTCTGTATCTGCTGGAGGATCTGCTGGAAGAGAGGCCAGGGGTAGTTCAGAGGCATCTTCATAGAGTATCTCCCCCTGCCTGATTTCAGTGGAAACTGAAACCAGGCCCCTAGATGAAGAGGGCTCAGCAGATTTGGAGAGGGCTTGGATGGAGGTAGTCAGGGAAGATATGGAGGATACAAGGGGAGCAATTGCTTCTTCAATCATCATTTTGATTGAAGGAGTAATTAACTCCAATATGCTTGAGATGAAGGCTGGGGTGATTTCAAATGAAGGTGGGGGAATCATAGTAGATAGATGAACAGCAGGGATGGTGTATTCTTGATGAGATGGAGAGTGAACTGGAGAATGATGGGTGGATGCAAGAATATCAATATGATCTGAATGAAGAATTGGTGACTGAGGAGGAGTGGATAGCTTAGAAGCCAATAAATCAAAACTAGGATGAGATATCCTAGCAAGATGAGAAGCGAGTGGAGATGCTGGTGGTGATGCATAGAGAATTGTGGAAGAATCAAGAAGATGAGATGCAGAAGATGGAACTTCAACTGAAGTAGATGGAACTAAAGTAGATGATGGCACTTCAGTGGATGGTAATGCAGAAGAAGTGGGTGGAAAGGAGAGATTGGCTGAGCCTTCTTCTTGAAGGAGGGGAGTGACTGAAGCAGTCCTTGTGCTCTCAGATGCAACTAGAGCAACCCCTGCTGGAGTGGGCTTCAGAAAGCTCCTTTTCCATTTGACAAACAGGGTTGGGTCCTTCTTTTTGCTGGCATTGATGGATGTAGAAACTGAAACTAACAGATGGGGATATTTATCTTTTAAAAATATCCCAAGCACCCTACCCAGGGTGACTTCCTTCATGCTATTCTTTTTCCATATCAAATCAAACAAAACTCCTGCCCAGTTAATCTGCTTCTTGTTCACGATGGCACACATCAGGGCAAACTGTTGCCTGGTTATATTATCATGGGCAGAGTGCTTTCCCAGAAGCACTTTTCCGACTAGTTCAGCAAGGAACTTTATCTTCAACGGAAAGTTCACCTTTAGCAGCTTAGAAGGAATGTCGTAGGCATGTCCTAATTCAGTCAACATTCTCCCAAATTCTGGGGTATCTTGCCCATAATCCTCTTCCCCATTCAATAATCCAAAAATTTCAGTTAAAACGGCGGGAGTCAAAATTACCTCTTCTCTGCCTATCGTTTCGGTCATAGAGTCGTCATTGGAGGACGAAGTGAACGCCCATTCTTTAATCTCCTGGACGTTTATCTTTATTCTTGTGGACATGAACTTTTCCAATCCTTGATCTTTGCAGAGGTTGAGGATTTCCACTATCGCAGACTCACAGCAGCTGAAAGAATCAAAGTCCACGCTGAAACCAGCATCGAACTTCACCACGGACAGGAGGGCTGGAGCAATCGCCATCGAAGGGGTTGGAGAAGCCGAGAGAGACGGCGAAGGCGAAACGACGGAAATCGCGAGACAGGGAGCAAGCAGAAAGACGGAATGCGAGAAGACGCTCTCCGTCGACGATAAAAAGAACGATCTCTTAACCTAGGTCGACCATCGGTTTTATATTAAACCAGCAAACGTCGATCTATTTTAAAAGATACCGGAGACGATGGTCGAACGGTCGTTCGGCGATCATTCCTGAAGCAGAGTAGTCGATCAATCGTTCGACTATTTCTGTCTTCACAAACAACAAGCTGTCGTCAACCATAGATCGACGATAGGCTCGACCTGTTCGACGATCTTCGAACGTCGGTCGACTATCTTCAAGAAGATAAGCCATCATCAACCATAGGTCGACAATAGGCTTGATCCGATCGACTATCTTCGAACATCGTTCGACGATCTTCAAACAGGTTTCAACAAAGGCAGACGTCACACTTAGACTTTTCCATTAATCATGCCTAGTTGAACCAAAAAGAACAGATGCTTCTGTTCATCTAAGGGCTTGGTGAAAATATCACCTCTCTGAAGGTCAGTGGATATGAACTCAAGGCTGATCTTATTCTTTTCCACACAATCTCTCAGGAAATGGTGTCTAATCTCAATGTGCTTGGTTCTAGAGTGGTGCACAGGATTTTGTGCAATGGAGATAGCACTGGTACTGTCACACATGATTTTTGTGTTCTTGTGTGTGTACCCATAATCCAAAAGCTGGTTTTGAATCCATTGGATCTGTGAACAACAACTAGCAGCTGCTATATATTCAGCCTGTATAATTGAAGTTGAGACAAAAGCCTGCTTCTTACAGAACAAAGAGGCCAATCTCTCTCCCAAGAACTGACAAGTTCCTGAGGTACTTTTCCTGTCAACTCTACAACCAGCATAATCAGAATCAGAGTATCCAATCAACTCAAATTCTGATTCAGCTGGGTACCATAGTCCTAGATTTGGACATCCCTTCAGGTATCTCAAGATTCACTTGAGAAGAATCAGATGAGATTTCTTGGGGTTGACCTGGAATCTAGCACATAGGAATGTAGCAAACATTATATCTGGCCTACTTGTAGTTAAATACAATAGGGAACCAACAATGACCCTATAATTCTTTTGATCAACTTGCTTGCTCTGATCATCAGAATCTATAACTACATTAGTAGCCATATGTGTATGCATTGCTGAAGCATCAGCCATCCCAAACTTCTTTACCAATTCCTTGGCATATTTGGATTGGGAGATGAAGATGCCATCAACATCTTTCTTTACTTGGAGACCAAGAAAGTATGACAGCTCACCCATACTACTCATCTCAAACTTAGAATGCATCAAGTCAGAGAACTTTTTGCACAGTTTGGGATCAGTGAAACCAAAAATAATATCATCCACATACACTTGAACTAACAGGATTGTGTCCTTGTGGTGCTTGACGAAAAGGGTTCTATCAACTACTCCCCTAACAAAGTTGTGCTCTAACAGGAAACTAGCTAGAGTCTCATACCAGGATCTGGGTGCTTGTTTGAGTCCATAAAGAGCTTTTTGCAACTTGAAAACATGTGAGGGCTGAGTTGAAGAAACAAACCCAGGTGGTTGTTCAACAAATACCTCTTCCTTTAGCTCACAATTTAGAATGGCACTTTTGACATCCATCTGAAAGACCTTCAACTTCATATAGGCCGCATAGGCTAGAAAGATCCTTATTGCCTCTAGCCTTGCAACAGGAGCAAAGGTTTGGTCATAATCTATACCTTCCTCCTATCTGTAGCCCTGAGCTACAAGCCTAGCTTTGTTCCTTACAATAATTCCATTTGCATCCAACTTGTTTCTAAACACCCACTTGGTGCCTATGATCAGTTGGCCTTTAGGTCTTGGAACCAAAGTCCATACTTTACATCTTTCAAACTGATTGAGTTCCTCTTGCATAGCAATGATCCAGTGGGGATCTAGCTCAGCATCTTTAATGGTGAGGGGCTCAACCTGTGAAAGGAAACAAGCATGCATCACATCCTGTCTTAATTGATGTCTTGTTTGTACACCAGCTGATATGTCTCCAATCACTTAAGATGTAGGATGATCTCTAAGTGTGACAATATCAGCAGGTGGGATGTGATCTTCAACAACAGTTGGGATTACTTCCTCAGGAGGAATTGGATCTACTATTGGTGGTACAGCAACTGCTTCTGCAAAGTCTTCATCACTGTCTGAATCAGCCATATGAAGAGTTGATAGATGGAGAATCTCTTGAGTGACATCTTTACTAGATTCTGGTACCTGCAATGATCTTGAGGAAGGGGAAGTTTCCTTCTCCTTGTAAAACATCTGAGATTCATCAAAGGACACATGCACAGATTCCTCAATTTTAGAAGTTGATTTATTAAATACCCTATAAGCTTTGCTTACTTGGGAATATCCAAGAAACATTCCCATTGAAGCTTTTGCTTCAAACTTTCTAAGGTATTCTTTATTATTGTTATGAATGTATACTACACAACCAAATACTTTAAAATAATTTATTTTAGGTTTCTTTCCTTTAAGCAACTCATGAGGAGTTTTACTCTTAAGATTGTGTATAAGACTTCTGCTCAAGACATAGTTAGCTGTGCTAACAGCTTCTGCCCAATAGGAAAGAGGCATGTTCGCATCTGCCAATAATATACCAGCAGCTTCAATAAGGGTTCTATTCTTCCTTTCCACTACCCCATTTTGTTGGGGAGTTCTAGGAGCAGAGAAGCTATGTTTGATACCTTATTTCTCACAGAATTCTTGCATGAGAAGAGAATCAAACTCAGTACCATGATCACTTCTGATCAAGGCAACATGAGTAGAATACTCAGTCTGCACACACAGTAGAAAATCTGCCAGAACTTTGAAGTTATCAGCCTTAGTTCTCAAGAAGAACACCCAAGTGAACCTAGAGAAGTCGTCTACAATTACTAAAGTGTAATACTTCCCTCCTAGACTCTGTACATTTATTGGGCCAAAAAGGTCTAAATGTAATAGATACAGGATTCTAGGTGAATCACTTTTATTTACAGATTTAAGGAATTTTTGGTTTGCTTGCCTAATTGACAAGCCTTGCATAGGCTCTCCTTCTTGTAGGGGCAAGAAGGTAAACCTCTAACAAGGTTGTATTTAGATAACCTAGATATGTTCTTGAGGTTAACATGGCTTCAACTGATTCAGGTTCAGTTTTCTTGAAGTTTTCATACTGGGATATAAGGTTGGACCTCCTATCCTTCCTTTCATCAGCTGAACCAGCTACAATCTGGTTCAGTGAGTCCCACATGGCTTTTGCAGAGGTGCAGTCAACCACTTTCTGGAAGATTTCATCAGACATAGTCTGAGCCAGAATGTTCATAGCTTTGGCATCAGCTATCTTTGCCTTCTTGTAGGCATCATTGTAATCTGGAGGAGGCACTGCACTTAGATTTGTAGATGTTGTAGTAGTGGTTGCAGCAGGAGGTGTTGGAGGTCCTGTCCAAATAGAGGAGAAAATGTCTTCATCAATAGAGTTCATATATAATCTTATTCTTGCCTTCCAGATGCTAAACTTAGCTAAGTTGCATGCTGGAGGTCTGGTGCTAGAGTAATCCTTGGACTGGGCCATGAAGTGAATATCTATAAGCTTGGTAACTATTAGGATCTTATGACTCAGGTGCTAGCCTGTACAGTCAGACAACCTCCCTCTGATACCAATTGAAAGTGATGATAGATACAACTCTAGAGGGGGGTGAATAGAGTATTCAAAAATTAGGACACCCTACTCAACTCCCTTAGAGTTAATTTGCGGAATGAGTTTATAGATATTGAAAATCCTAGAGCCTAACACAAAGTGAAGTGCACTAGAGAAGGGCAACTGTAATTACACTTGAGCTTTGAACCTATCACAGCAACTAGCAATCCTAGTTATTTCTACTCACAGCCACAGTGCAATAAATTAAATAAGCAGCACAGACGACACATGAAATTTTATAGTGGTTCCCTCTAAATAGGTACGTCCACTCTTCTACCACCCTGGTAGGAATCCACTACAGGTTTTTGTTCAGGTGCCCTGCCACCAACTGATCTGCTTCAGATAGATCAAGTAGACCCTTTGAGCTTTTGATCAGGAGCTCAAAATCCAACACAGGTTTTTGATCAGGTGCCCTGCCACCAAGGGTTCACTTTTGTAGGGAGTAATAACCCTTTGTACAGGAGGTTGAGAGAGTTAAGATTTCTTCTCTATTGTTAAACAGATTAGAGAAACTAGTGGATTGCACAGAGCTAGATAGCTCTAAAGAATCAAGGCTCCCCCTAGCTTAGAGAATATCAAGGAAGGAGTCTTGCTTCAGGGTGCAGGAACTCTTCTGAACTAAGACAAAGAACAGTCTTGGGGTTCTGAAAGAGAAGCTTGAAGAAGACTCTTGATTTGGAAAAGGTGTTATTCTTCAAACAGCTTCCTTTCTTCTTCTTCTTCTTCTAAAAGCCTCTGAGTGAAAGTCTTCCTGTGAGCAGGATGAACTCAGGATGAAGAAGAATGCTGAAGAGATTTGAACTTCTCAGTTGAATGTGAATTTCTGAGAGCTGTAGAACTTTCTTGTTTTTTTCTCTTTCTCTATGCTGCTATGTATATCTGTAAGTTCTTGTGTATCTCTTGTATCTGTATTATTTCTTCTTTCAAAAGAAGCTCTTTATATATGAGCCTTTGCAACGGCTCTAATTTGAGTTTGAATCTTATCTTCTTCTGGAATCTGAAATCTGGGTTGCAAAAAGCATAAAGCAAAAGCAAAATCCTGCAGACAGACATGCTATAAGGGGATAAAGCTTTCTAAGAAGCTGCATATCCAATCTGATAAAAGGGTGCAAGAAAAAGGTCACATCAGAAAGAACTCTTTACGGCCAGAGAAGACTTTCTGAGTCTAACGGCTATATAGGACAGCCTGGCAGATAAAGCAACAGGATATGTCAACTAATAAGACAAACAACTTTATCAGATAAAAGCTTAACTTATGCATAAAGAAGCAAGCAAGTATTGCTTAGAAATGATAGCATAAATTTACAGAAATAATCTTTTATAAAATATGCCAAATAAATATGAAATAAATCATAGAATAGAAGAGGACAAAATTACTAAAGACATATAGCAGAACGTCGAACGACCCTCGGAGATCGTCGACCGAAGCACAGAGATCGTGAACCTATCAAACAGATAGTCGAACGATACAGATAGTCGAACTATCAAAGCAGATAGTCGAACTACCACAGCAGATAGTCGACCTATCAGAACAGATAGTCGAGCTATCAGATAGTCGACCTATCAAGACAGATATTTGAACTATCAAGCAAAACAGATAGTCGACCTATCAAACAGATAGTCGAGCTATCAAACAAAACAGATAGTCGACCTATCAAACAGATAGTCGAACTATCAAACAAAACAGATAGTCGACCTATCAAACAGATAGTCGAACTATCAGATAATTTAACTATCCAAGCAGATAGTCGAACTATCAAACACAACAGATAGTCGACCTATCAAGACAGATAGTCGAACTATCAAGCAACACAGATAGTCGACCTATCAAACAGATAGTCGAACTATCAAGCAAAACAGATTGTCGACCTATCAAACAGATAGTCGAACTATCAAAGAAAACACATAGTCGACCTATCAAACAGATAGTCGAACTATCGAATAGTTGAACTATCAAGCAGATAGTTGAACTATCAAGAAATCTGTCTGGTCAAAAGAAGTCGAGCGGGGTTCGACGATCGGCGAGACAGATTCCACAACACGTCGAGATAACAAGAGTTGAACTAACTCAGAGATAGACGATCTGATGACAGACAAACGTCGACCAACTGATAGACGATCGTCGAACAGTCGATAGACGATAGTCGAGCGGCGTTCGAACATAGTCGAACAAAAAACAACTTAACCAAATTTTCATCTGGATAAGTGACAACTCTAAAACTAGAGCAAACTAACTAAACAACTAACCTTTGACCATAGATAAATCTTGGGTCAAGAGACTAAAAGAGAATACTGAACTCAAATCCAAACTAGGGTACCAACATCATATGAAACAACAACAGCAAGGGGGTGTAGGGTACACGTCTGCACCCCTTTGCAAAGAGCAACCTGAAGATCCAGGTCGGCGGGTCCCTCGGCATCCAAAGCATCCGTGGCGGAGAGAGCTGGCCCGGGAGTATAGGGTGAAAACGTCGGAGAGGAGGGAGATGGCAGAGGAGAATAGGGATAGAGAGGTGGAGGGAGAGGAGTGGACGGAGACGGTGTAGGAGGTGAGACCGCAGTAGGAGACAAGGGGACGAAGGGGACAACAAGAGTATCTGAAGTCGGAGGAAGAAGAGAGGAGTCATCCGAGAAGTAGGAGGCATTCTCGAAGAAGGATATGTCAGCAGAGACGAACTGCTTACGAAGAATGGGGTCAAAGCAACAATAGCCTTTCTGAGTGGTGGAGTACCCCAGAAAGACGCATTTGGTGGAGAGAGGGGAGAGCTTATCACGGGTGGCTGATGGAGCATGCACAAAGGCAGTGCACCCAAAGATCCGGAGAGGGAGAGGAAAAGGCTCCTTGCCTGGATACAAAATGGAGAATGGGGTATGCATGTGGAGGACCGTGGAGGGAATGTGATTGATGAGGTAGCAGGCAAGGAGAACAGCATATCCCCAATAGGAGTGAGGAACATGCATCTGGGTCATCAAGGTGCGAGTGACAACGAGGAGATGATGGTTTTTGTGTTCCGCCACCCCATTTTTCTGGGAGGTATAAACACAGCTAGTCTGATGAATAATGTCATGTTGCACACAGAAAGAGGTAAAAGCATCACTCAAATATTCTTTTGCATTATTTGAGCAAAAGGTTTTAATACAAACACCAATTTGAGTTTTAATTAATTGATAAAACGAGAGCCATACATCAAAAAGATTAGAGCGATCTCGTAAGAGATACACCCAAGTACATCTAGAAAAATCATCAATAAATGTAACAAAATAAGAACTACCCCGACCTATGGTGAGGGTAGGAGCAGGTCCCTAGACATCGGAGTGGACTAGATCAAACGGATGGGTAGAACCTCGACCTTGCTTCGGCGGGAAGGAGGAACGGTGATGCTTGCCAAGCTGATAAGTGTCGCAGTTGAGAGGAGTACTAGAAGGAGGGAGGTGGGGAAGAAGCTGATGTAGAAGCCGTTGAGGAGGATGACCGAGGCGGAGATGCCACTGGAGAAGATCCATACAAGAAGAGGAGAAGGCGGACAAGGCGGAAACGTTGTTGAGGAAGTAGAAGCAGCCGCTTTCGGTCCCAGTAGCAATCGTCCGTTGGGAGCTCAGATCCTGAAAAGAACAAGAAGTTAGAGTAAACGTCACAGAGCAATGAAGCTGCTTGTATAAAGAGGTAACCGACAATAAATTGCACGGAAACTTGGGCATATAAAGAGTGTCCGTTAGGCGAAGAGACGAAGTAACATGAACCACTCCCGACCCATGAACCTGGGAGGGAGAACCGTCTATAAGGGGGACCGTGGGCAACCGATCATGCTGTTCGAGGAGAGAGAAGCACTAAGAATTGTCCGTCATGTGATTATTCATACCAGAGTCGATAAGCCATTTACCTTGAGTCACCACGTGGGAACTACCTGATGATGTGACCACGGAGGAAGACAGCTTTGAAGAGGAGGCAAAAGAGTCACCCGAGGGGAGAAGATGGGGATGCTTTATTTAGCAGTGATCCACAGTATGGTCGGTGCGGCCACAGTGAGAGCAGAGGTAACAGGAAGGAGCACGTCAGCCAGACTGGTGAATGCGGCTACCAGAGCCACTCCGCTGAGTTTGGTAAGCATAGTTGTCCGGTGGAGGAGGAGCGGGTAGAAGAGGGCGCTGAAGGAGAGAGGTGACAGCGGCGATGCGAGTAACGGTGGCATCTAAAGTAGGAGATTCCTCCTAACCCAGAATTTGCTGGCAGATCATATCATAAGTATCAGGAAGCCGCAGAAGATAGCACACAACCAGAAGCTCCTGGAAGTGCTTCTGTTGTTGAGCCAAATCCATAGAGAAGGGGCGATTTCGAAGAATCTCAGCCCCGAGAGCCTGAACCTGTTGGTAGGAAGCAGCAGGAGACAAGGAAGGACGGGCAAAGAGGTCTACATACAACGTATAGATGCGGGACATCTGAGCCCCCTTGGAGTACAGAGCAGCAAGATGAAGCCAAACTGCCTTGACCGTCTCATCATGACGGATGACGGGAAGGCATTCATTGGATAGGCTGTTAGCGAGCCAAGTATGCACAAGCTCGTCGCTCGCATCCGAGTCATCAAACAGAGGGGAAGTGGGAGGAGTAGGTTCATCAAAGAGATGGTGGAATTTGTGTTGCGAGCGAAGGAGAAAGGTGAAGGAGACACTCCAATCTGGGTAGTTGGAGCTGACAAGCTTGGAAACGGTGCCAAGGTTCCCGGAAGGAGTAGGAGGAAGACGCAGAGTCATATTGGCGATAGGAGTGGTGGCAGTAGAAGCATCAGAAAGAGCCATAGGAGAAAAACAAGGAATCCGCGTTGTTAGGAGACAAGCCGCGCGAACATGGAGAAAACGCGGTGGCTAGGAGAAAGAGAGCTGCAGCGGTCACGGTGTTTGACACCAGCGGCAAGAAAAACCACGACCAAGCCGCAAAACCAAGAAGAGGGAAAGAAGTCGAGCGGATAGAAAGTAGCCCACGCGAACAGAAGGAAGAGAGACCGCGCGAACAGAAAGGAGTCTGCGGAAAAACGAACAGGGTGTGCGAGCAGAACAGAGGCTACACAAAGAGGCCGCGCATACAGAGGGCATCAATAATAAGAAGAGAAAAGAGATCGCGCAAACAAGCAGTAAGAGAGGAACAAGCCGTGCGGACAAAAAGAGGAACCGAATAAAGCGGAAAAGATCGAGTCCTCTGGTACCATGTTAGAAACAAACAAGAACAAACCTGAATTGGATTAACAGAAATTTTATTATCCAAAAAATGTATCTATTACAAAGGTATGGCCTCCCTTTTATAGAATGAAGGAGAAGGAAGAGAATACAAACTAGAGATGTGGGACTAAAAAATTACAGGACTAAGTGACTATACAAAAACAACCCGCACAAGCCGCGCGGTTAGATGAGAAGGGCTAACTGCTCGGCTACCACCAGAGACAGAGAAGTCGCCATGTGAGACCGCTAGACCGCCCAGTATCCAAGTCGCCAGCGACAAACCGCTAGACCGCTCAGACTCAAGACAGTAACAGCCTAGCAACCAAACTGCTGAAGGGAAACTGCCAGACCGCGCGGTCTTCAACCTGCCAAGACAGACCGTCAGACCGCCCAATCACCTACTCCAACAGTCAGTATCCCAGTGGTGTCGGAGTTTGCCAATGTGTTTCCTAAAGATCTCCCTGGAGCCCCACCTCAGAGAGAGATCGAGTTCACCATTGAGTTGGTCCCAGGTGCCAAGCCCGTATCGCAGTCTCCTTATCGCTTAGCACTGAGAGAGATGGCATAATAGAAGTTGCATCTTCAAGGGCCGATAGAGCATGGGTTTATGCATCCAAGTTCATCAACTTAGAGTGCCATGGTCCTCTTTGTGAAGAAAAAGGATAGAAGCATGCGGCTGTGTATCGATTATCGGGAATTGAATAAACTAACAGAGAAGAACAAGTACCTGATTCCGAGGATCGATGATCTATTTGACCAGCTAGTTAGGTCGATTGTGTATTCGAAGCTAGACTTGAAATCTGGTTATTATCAGCTGAGAATCAGGGAAAGTGATATTTCCAAGACGGTGTTCAATATACAATATCAACATTATTTGTTCACTTTCATGCCTTTCGGGCTGACTAATGAACCATCCGTATTCATGGACTTAATGAACATGACGTTCAAGGAGTATTTTGATTGGTTCGTGATTGTATCCATCGATGATATCCTTGTGTACTCCCAGTTCAAGGATGATCATGTGGAGCACTTATATATTGTTCTGGAGACCTTGAGGAGTAATCGGTTGTATGCCAAATTCTCTAAATGCGAGTTTTTGCTATCTTCTGTAGTGTTCTTTGGTCATATTTTCAGTGGTGAGGGTATTGTGGTGGATTTGTCAAAGGTTGCTGTAATTCGGGAGTGGCCTGTGTTGTCTTCTATGGCGAAAGTACGGAGTTTTCTGGGAGTTTCCAGCTACTACAGGCGCTTCGTGGAGAACTTCTCGCAGATAGCTTTACCACTCATGACCCTGACAAGGAAGTATCAGAAGTTTATTTGGTCTCTAGCATGCACGCAAGCTTTCAAAGAGCTGAAAAGTCATCTGACCACATCTCCTATTCTATGCTCTCTATGTCGGATAGAAGGCTTTGAGATCTACATCGATGCTTCAAGCAGCGGCATAGGCTGCATTTTGTTACAGCATGAGAGAGTAATAGCATATGGTTCTCCCTAGTTGAAGGTGTATGAGAGTAATTATTCGATCCAAGACATGGAGTTGGCTGTCGTGATATTTTCACTGAAGCTCTGTAGGCACTATTTAAATGGAGTAAAGGTCAACATTTACCCAGATCATAAGAGCTTGAAGTATCCGTTGGATCAGATTAACTTAAATAAGCATCAGTGATGGTGGATGGATTTCCTTGGGAAATACACCTTCAAGATAAATTATGTCCCCAGTAAGGGTAATGTGGTTGCAAATACGCTAAGTCACAGGGCTCCCACGTAGGCCAATTGGTTACTGATGCATAACGAATGTCTCATTCGAGATTTGGAGGCCTTAGAGATCTCTTGTGTTGATAGGAGGTCTAGTGCTGAAGCACGTTTGAATTTGGTAGTGGTACAATATGACCTCTCCGATCGGATTCGACGGGCTTGTATTTGGACGACAATATGAAACGCTACATGGTTGAATCTTTGGAAGGGTCAAATACCCACTTTACTGTTGATAATGGGTTGTTGTGGAAGAACAATTGTTTGTGCATCCCAAAAGTGGGTAAAATACGGGAAGAATTAATGTATGAGGCTCATTATACCAAGTACTCAATTCACCCAGGGAGCACGAAGATGTATAAATACATGAAAAAGCTATTCTAGTGGCCAGGAATGAAGAAGGACATAACACTGTATATAGCAAAGTGTATGACTTGTGCCTTGGTGAAGGCTGAATGTTAGAAGCACGGTTGATTTTTAAAGTCTTTGCCTATATCGGAATGGAAGTTTGATGACATATCCATGGATTTCGTGCATGGTTTGCCGAGATCGCAGAAGGGAAACGACGCCATCTGGGTGATTGTTGATCATTTGCTGAAAGTGTCGCACTTCATCCGAAATAAGAAGGACAATTTGGTGGAGAAACTAGCAAAATTATATGTAAATAATATTGTATGATTTCATGGTGACCCCCATAGCATCGTAAGTGACTGAGATGGGTGCTTCACGTCTAATGACTAGAGGCTGGTATATCAGTTGTTGGCTACTAAACTGAAGTTCAGTATGGCCTTTCATATGCAGTCAAATGGTCAGACCGATAGGGTAAACAGGACAATATAGTAAATGATTTGTATGTGTGTCCTAGATTTCGGGAAAAAGTGGGAGGATCACTTGTATATGATTGAATTTGTTTAAAATAAAATCTACCATACAAGTATTCAAATGGCACCCTTCGAGGCCCTATATGGAAGAAAGTGTCGTACTCCGTTGTCATGGTTGGAAACGGGCGAGTCAAAGTTGTATAAGCGGATGGAAGTTGAGGATGCGACTTCAATTGTTCGGACAATCAGGGAGCGGTTGTTGGTTACACAGTACCGACAAGTTAAATACTATAATGCCAAGCACAGTAATGTAGAGTTCGTCATGGGCGATTAGGTTTACCTGAATATCAAACTATTCAAGGGTGTGTCAAGGATCCGACGGCTGAAAAAGCTAAGTCCAAGATACCATTAGACATTTGAAGTTTTGGAGCGTGTTGGTGAAGCCGTGTATCGATTAAAGCATTCAAAAGATCTTAGTGGTCTGCATGATGTACTCAACATAGCTGTGTTGCGGAAGTCAGTGCAAGATCTTACGTAGGTGGTTGCGGCAGATCAGGTACGGGTTGATGGTGGATTGATAACGAAGGTCAAGCCTATTCGTATTAAAGACTCTGAAATCAAGTAACTTCGGAATAAGTCTATATGTATGTTTAAGGTCCATTGGGACAACTATGGCAGAGAGGAGCTATCATGGGAGCGGGAACAAACCATGAAGGCGAAGTTCCCCAAGCTTTTCGTTTGAGGTATACTTTCATAGTATTGATACTCTTTCATTTTCCTACAATATGTAATTTCGGGACAAAATTCTTTAAGTGGGGGAGATTTGTAACACCCCAAATTTATGTAGGAAGGAAAAGAGGGTAACACATGACGGTAGGCCACTACCGCACCGCGGTAGCACCAGGCGTAAAGAGTGCAAAGTAAGGCGAGTTGACTCGATGAAGTGGTTATCGCGCGGCAGTAGGTTGATACTACGTGGTGGTTGTGTCAGGCGTCGAGAGAGTCGAGTGAGACAGGTTGACTCAACATCTAGTCTACCGCACGGCGGTAAGTTGTTATCACGCGGCGCTAGATAATTAATTGGTCGATATCTCGAGAAGTTATCGGCCGACGGTAGTGATACTGCAGGCGGTAGCTTGACAATTTATTTGTCGAAGCTATCGGGTTTCTACCATGCGGCGGTAGTAACTATCGCGTGGCGGTAGCAGGAGGGGTCATGTCGTAATTGTCTCTAGCTACCGCGAGGCGCTAGCATCCTATAGCACGATGATAGTGGAGCTGTAATGGCTTGGCCACGTTTCGGCCTGTGGATGGAGGGCCTGGGCGGTGGCACGCAAATTGAGGCGTTGATTAACGGTACCGCGCGACGGTAGCTAGTTACCGCACGGCGGTAGATCTGTTTAGTGTTGGTTTGGCCATTTTCACTTCATTCTTTTTGATTTTGAGAACCTTGGGCTGGACATTTGGAGGAGGAGGAGCAGCGTCGGAGAGAGTAGATATCTCCGCCATTTGAGATTCTGAGCTCGGATTCACGAGACAAGTTCAGATCTATGGAGGCGAAGCTGAAGCGGTCATTTTCTTCTAGGTAGAACCCCTTCCATGTCGCTGAAGCGGACTTCTAGGGTAACGATCCTCTTCCTTGGGCATGTGAAGTACTTTTTGGCATTAGAGGGTAGAAACTCCACGAAAACGTGGAAGTGGTTCTCCCGAAGGGTAGATCCATGTATCCCTATTAGTTTCGCATTTAGATCGGGAATCAAAGTATGGAATAGGCATGCTGTGTGAAGACCAATTGGAAGGTTGGTCTGGATTTGTGATGATTGTATGTTCTGAATGCTGGAGAAGACTATGTGGGTATCGCATAGATTTCGGAGTCGCAGGGTGTGCAGGTGGCTGCATTGAAATGCGTGGAATTACGGCAAGCGCACCGGTTCGCACAAGTAATAAAGTTTGGGAATAAATCCCCGAGTGTCGGTCTCTTGAGGAACACAGTAAGGGATGAGTTAATGTCGAGGAGAACTTGAGATTGAAGTCCTCGGGGCGAAGGTAATGATGGGGGGTTTTGATGGTTGCGGAAAATAAAGTAAAAATCTAACAACTACTCCTATGCAACGCCGCTATGCGATGCTTCGCCAGGCGGGATGGAAGACTAGTCGGGCCGCAATGCACCGAATCGCTTGGCGGATGGGCGAGTAGGCAAGCGTATGAGGTGTAGAGAACGGCGGAAATCCTACTATGCAGGCCACTATGCACTGCTTCGCCAGGCGGGATGGAAACTACACGGGCGCTATGCACCGAATCGCTTGGCGGATGGAAGAGTAGGCTAGCGGATGAGGTGGTGAGAATGGCGGAATGAGGGTCGTGAGCACCTCTTCGCAACGCACGCCACTAACAATTGCTAGTGCGGCAAGGGTGGATGGATGGTGGAGTAATAAGGCGCACCTCATGCAATAAATAACGAAAATACAAATCACATAGACATGATTTAGCACAAGCGTTAATTACAATAAGCGTACTTCATCAATACAAGGAAAATAACTAAGCTAACAACACAAGAGGAAGAGGTGTGCGAATCGACCGAATCCGAAGCCTTATTGAGGGTTCACGGTTGAATCCCGGGTTGTCAATCCGAGTCCAAGCTCGGTCCTCAACTGCGTCCGGGGTAGAGGAGGCTGTCACTCACTCCCAATGGACCCGTCTTCTTCGTTGAAATGACCCATAGATTACGGCTCCAGCTCCTCCTAACTTGATGGAGAAAGCTAGGTCAAAACTCCGCTTGAAGCTCTAGGATGAAGGAGGAGGCCGAGAGGATGCTCCGGCATTGATTTGGCGTTGAAAGCTTGCCCGGAGACCCTCCCTATGGTGGAGGATGAAGGGGGACGGAGGAACCCTCGTCCGAGACGAAAAACGGCGGAAGTGTCGAGCGATCCGGAATAGGGCGAAACCTGCGCTATTTATAGAAAACAGAATTAAACAGCGCGCACGATCACCGGCGCCGACCAATGGTCGTGCGCGATATAGTCAGTGATCGTGCGATATGGAGGCAGAAAAGTGGAAAAAGATATAATGACTGCGCACGACCGGCAGCGCACGAGCAGTGATCGTGCGCGGTATGGCTGGTGATCGTGCGATATGGCGGGACAGAACTTTCACAGGAGAGGTCATGACTGCGCACGACCGATGATCGTGCGCCAAAGAGGTCGATGGTCGTGCGTGGGTAAAAACGCACGACCATTGACTCCTTTGCCAAAAATGGTGAAGTCCGATGCCGGACGCCCACACGATCCCAGAACCTGCAGGAAAACTGGACGGGATGTCGATCATGGCAGTCACAGACATAAATATAATGCACAGCAAAAGGGAAATACACACACGCAAAGAAATAGGCTAAAGAGTGCACAAGACGTGGAAAACCGTAGCGAACCAAAAGAAGTGCAAATGACGCTAAACGGTGTGCAAAGACAAGAAATAAGCCTAGATGAGTCCGAAAATAGGTATATAAAGAGGACTCATCACACCCCCAGACTTAACCATTTGCGCGTCCCGAGCAAACAAAACCTAAGCAGACGGGGAAAATGAACTAGCTAACAAAGAAATTGCAAAACGGAGTACCATGCGAAGTCGCATGCTCGCGTGCATAAAAATAAAGTAGAGGAAATTTTTAAGTATACAAAATATTTTATATTTTCACAATGCGTAGCAAAAATTTATTATTACTCAAAAGTGGAATCACGGTGAATCATCCGGTCCTACGCAGGAAGAAAGTAGACAGGCCACTAAGGTGAGCATTGCCGAAGACCGGGGCTCAAGATTACCCCCAAAGGAATCCACCAATGTCGGAAACCATAAGCTTGCCCGTTCGCACTCTCTCCACGGCACTAGTCAACTCAAGCGCAAGTCCGTAGGACTTCGGGTAATAATGGGGCTTGGGTTACGGTGAGGAAAACAAGGACAAACATGAAGGGTATGCACCTACCCAAATGAGCTAACGTACAAAACTAGTACCCGCTGCCCACAAAATAAACACGGGTGCACCACACCCCCAGACTTAACTTTTACTAAATGGGTGTGTGCACCGCCTACTCGAAATCCAAGTCATCTCAAATAAAGATTTTCAATCAAACTTTTTCTTTCTCTTTCTCTTTTTCTCTTTTTCAAATATTTTTCTTTTCAATATTTTCTTTTTCTTTTTACAAAATCAGCACATTTTTCTTTTGGGCACAACCACATATCACAAATACGAATCACCACATCACAACCCAACTTGAAAATACAAACTTTAAGCTCGACTTGGGTGTGCGACTAGGATCGGCTATGAGGCTTTGGCGAATATAGTGGAGCTGAATCAAAAAGAAGGGTAGGAACAAAGGGGCAGGCAAGGGCAATGTTAGGAATGGGTACAAAGCTCAACCGGGCCAAAAAGGTGGCCTACATCACTCTCACGCTAGACTAACCGTGTACCAATGCTTCAAGAATAGCTTGGGGCAAGTTCTTAGCAACCGAGAAAGATAATCCTTCCTCCCAACTCTAGCAATACGAGTCTAGTGGCGGCTACACACATTCCTACGCTACCGTTTGATTCACACCGGATTCACCAACTTTTGAGTAGAATAAACAAATTTACGCAGATAGAAAAATATAAACTATAAGCATACTGAAAAATTAAATCTACACAAATTTCTATACAAAACGAGAGCAGTTGACTAGAAACACAGCAAGGCCAACATTTTACTCCGTTGCACAATCCTAAACTAGCACATAAATTTTCCAAATCGAACAAAGATACAGGTTCAACTCGTGACACGCAAACCGCTAAGCTCGCGCTCATGTGGGTGCAGTGGTGTGCGATGCAATGAACATAAACAAAATAAAATACGAAAAGCTTCTAGTATGCAAAAGAAATGTGCACGTGCAAAAGGTAAACATGCTCTCCCCCAGACTTAAACTAAACTACACAGCAAATGATATAGAAATTAAAATAAGAATGAGCTAAGGGAAGAGGTTACCCAATGCTCAGCTAGTGAGCATACCAGAAGACGCGTGGAAAGTAGCAGCAGGCCCCCCATACGAAGGATCACAACCCCGCCAATGCGTTGTTTCCATGAATACCTGCAGGGGTGAGCTCCGCAAAAACAAAAGAAAAATATACAAAAAGAAATACTAAACTAAGCTAGACATAGAAAAAAAGAAAAATGCAGAAATTTAAGATAACTACTGGGGTTACTGTCATCCCAGCACGACTTATTCGCAAAAGAAAAGTTCTAGCTAATGGGCCTATGGAAGAGAAGATGAACAGGTAACTGTTCCAATATCCGTTGCGGTAACGGGTGCCGATACGGCGATAGAACAGTTACCCCTCTACCTAGATAATAATACCTGAAAAGCTCAGGTAGAGGAAGCAGGAAATAAGATGAGGAGGCGACCTGGTCCTCGCTCATCTCATCACAAAAAGAATCCTTGCCTAGCAAGGGGTCATCCCACACAGGTGCGTAGGAGTAAACGGCTTGAGCGCAAGGCTCATCGTCATCCCAGCACACCAGCGGAGAATCAACCCGCACAGGCTCAGATATGGAAGGGGGATCAAGGAATAAAAGAGAAGAAGGACAAAAATAATCAGAAATCGGGGGAGTGATCCCGGTATCACCCCCAGCAGGATCCAAACAATGATCATCGTCAGTGTCATATGAGTCGTATTGGGGAGAATCCGAGAACTCGAAGTCCGCGGTGGAAAGGGGGATCGCCTCGTCAGATAGGGAGGTGCAAACCTCCGCATCCGAAAGGTAATACTCCTCGTCCCACCGGGTGCGTCATAGTGGTCCGAAGATCCACATTCTCCGTCAGAGATAGTAGAATCCTCATCCCACTTCGGCGCAACCTCAGGCACCGAATCATCCACAAATACGGCATCATCAGCCGACTCACAAGAAAAAAGGAGTAGAAAACTCCAGCAAATACTGCGTAGGGGCAAAGCTGCTCACAAAATCAGGCATAGAATGTGCAGGCCCCTTCGCAACATCATCCGCAGATGCCACCCCGTCGACGACCGGAACACTCTCATCGTCCCATACAGGATCGTCCATGAGTTCCCGATCCACTCCTTGCAGGCTAACATCCGAGTGAGGATGATCACTCAAAGGAAGCTCGTAAAAAGGGGTTGAGGAACCCATGAAGGAACTATATGCGGCGAGAGATTCTTCCGTAATCTCAACGGGCAAAGATCGAGCAAGGTGCGCCATGTCAGTGTATGGGCCAGGCAACACCCTGGTAGGCCCATCCACAGTAGTCTCCCGCGAACAGGGGACTGCTGCGGATGCGTCCACAGAGGTAGAAGGCTTGCACAAGCGAGGGCAATCCTTCAACATATGGCCCACACCTTGACATAGAATACACCGAAAACAGTGCTCGGCATTAGAAACAGCTATGACATCGATGCATCTCCGCAAAGTGTCAATAATACGACTCTCGGCAGCAGAATCCATCGCGAACAGAAATATTTACCGGAAATTACTACACACAAGAATAAACAACTCGGATCTGCAATATTCAAAAAAAAGAGAAAACAAGGAAGGGACAGGAAAAATAAAGTAAACAATTTCAAAAACTAAAATAAAGACAAAATAGGGTATGAACAAATGGACAAGGACGACTATCTCGCATCTACCTCTACAAAAACTCAAACGACTGTGTTCCCCGACAACGGCGCCAAAAACTTGATGCGTGGAATTACGGCAAGCGCACCGGTCGCACAAGTAATAAAGTTTGGGAATAAATCCCCGAGTGTCGGTCTCTTGAGGAACACAGTAAGGGATGAGTTAATGTCGAGGAGAACTTGAGATTGAAGTCCTCGGGGCGAAGGTAATGATGGGGGGTTTTGATGGTTGCGGAAAATAAAGTAAAAATCTAACAACTACTCCTATGCAACGCCGCTATGCGATGCTTCGCCAGGCGGGATGGAAGACTAGTCGGGCCGCAATGCACCGAATCGCTTGGCGGATGGGCGAGTAGGCAAGCGTATGAGGTGTAGAGAACGGCGGAAATCCTACTATGCAGGCCGCTATGCACTGCTTCGCCAGGCGGGATGGAAACTACACGGCCGCTATGCACCGAATCGCTTGGCGGATGGAAGAGTAGGCTAGCGGATGAGGTGGTGAGAATGGCGGAATGAGGGTCGTGAGCACCTCTTCGCAACGCACGCCACTAACAATTGCTAGTGCGGCAAGGGTGGATGGATGGTGGAGTAATAAGGCGCACCTCATGCAATAAATAACGAAAATACAAATCACATAGACATGATTTAGCACAAGCGTTAATTACAATAAGCGTACTTCATCAATACAAGGAAAATAACTAAGCTAACAACAACAAGAGGAAGAGGTGTGCGAATCGACCGAATCCGAAGCCTTATTGAGGGTTCACGGTTGGAATCCCGGGTTGTCAATCCGAGTCCAAGCTCGGTCCTCAACTGCGTCCGGGGTAGAGGAGGCTGTCACTCACTCCCAATGGACCCGTCTTCTTCGTTGAAATGACCCGTAGATTACGGCTCCAGCTCCTCCTAACTTGATGGAGAAAGCTAGGTCAAAACTCCGCTTGAAGCTCTAGGATGAAGGAGGAGGCCGAGAGGATGCTCCGGCGTTGATTTGGCGTTGAAAGCTTGCCCGGAGACCCTCCCTATGGTGGAGGATGAAGGGGGACGGAGGAAACCCTCGTCCGAGACGAAAAACGGCGGATGTGTCGAGCGATCCGGAATAGGGCGAAACCTGCGCTATTTATAGAAAACAGAATTAAACAGCGCGCACGATCACCGGCGCACGACCAATGGTCGTGCGCGATATAGTCAGTGATCGTGCGATATGGAGGCAGAAAAGTGGAAAAAGATATAATGACTGCGCACGACCGGCAGCGCACGAGCAGTGATCGTGCGCGGTATGGCTGGTGATCGTGCGATATGGCGGGACAGAACTTTCACAGGAGAGGTCATGACTGCGCACGACCGATGATCGTGCGCCAAAGAGGTCGATGGTCGTGCGTGGGTAAAAACGCACGACCATTGACTCCTTTGCCAAAAATGGTGAAAGTCCGATGCCGGACGCCCACACGATCCCAGAACCTGCAGGAAAAACTGGACGGGATGTCGATCATGGCAGTCACAGACATAAATATAATGCACAGCAAAAGGGAAATACACACACGCAAAGAAATAGGCTAAAAGAGTGCACAAGACGTGGAAAACCGTAGAGAACCAAAAGAAGTGCAAATGACGCTAAACGGTGTGCAAAGACAAGAAAATAAGCCTAGATGAGTCCGAAAATAGGTATATAAAGAGGACTCATCAGCTGCATTGAAAGTACTGGATGTGGATGCCAGGAAAACTCCCGATTTGGGGGAATAATTGTTAGTCTGTCCCCGTACCACGCGGCGGTGGCGCTATCGCCTGCTATAGCTCCCGGTGAGCTATGTGTTTTGTGAAACCTATTTCTAGGAGACCTATGGGCTATTTTGTGAGGCCTATCTTGTGAGACCTAGGGATCGTGGGTGTCTGTCTCTCAAATACTTGTGGGCTAGTTTATGTAGTGTGAGCTTTATTTGCTCAGCTTTGGTAGCCATGAGTGCTAGCCTAGGATCCAAACGGTGTTATCGATCATACGGAAATGGGAAAGTGGATGCTGACCCGCGTCAGGCCTTTGAGCCAGACGATTTGAGGATGTGATGTGGCTGAACTACACCCTCCCCTATGTCATTCGACCTGGAGTGAGTCAAAGTATAAATCACATGACTTGGTCATAGCAATATGGGCATTATATCTGGCTTTGGCCCTGTGAGATAGAAAGCTTAAACATTGTTGACCTTCATATAGAACGTTGGTGCGACGCTTTTTGTCATGTGCTCCAAGAATGTGCCCTAGGAGCACGGGGCGTTGGGCGCTTGCGCCAACATCTGTTGAGAATGGTGCTTAAGTTGCAAGTTTTGATTGCTGATATATGTTTAAACTAATCCCTGCAGGGAAGGAGCACCGCCACCCTGAGTGAGGGGTATGGTCGTTATAATTTTGTCAACTAATGCTGACTATTGCTATTGTTTGACATCGTGTGGTGGAATGTTTCATGTAGGTGCAGCCGAGCCAAGCGGGAAATAGCGGGCTGGAGCCCAAAATTGCTAAGGTGTCCCTTAAGGGGCAAAGCGAATTACGCGTTTATTTTATTATTAATGTGTGTTCAGCCTGCATGCCGATGTATGCAAGACATTTTAATTTGAGTTGAACATTGTATGGCCTTAAGGACAAGACTATTTGTGTATTTTATTATTCATTCCTACTTTTATGTTATTGAACATTCAATTAGTTGGGTTTCTATTAACCTTTAAATTATATCCGCTAGAATACACTTTGTGATAGGATACGTATATTGGGATTATGGTCTTAATTAGTAACTCCTTTGACTGTTCGTAGTATATGGCATTGGGCCCCTGATGGACCTTCTATTATATGTTATGTGACGAACGGGGAAGTTACAAACTCAACCCTAATTGGCTCAATTAAGAACCACATGGTTAAATTGAGACCACCACTATATCCTAAACCCTAATATGAGTGCATTGAATTAAAAAACCCCATCATGGGGTACTCAATTGGTCCAATTAAGTCAAACTTTTGTCAATTTTGATCAAAATCATACCTATTAGCTAAATTACAAACAACTCGGGAAATTTAGCATGCATGGTTTGCTCCTACTCCCATGTCAGCTCCTCACGGCAACAATTGTCCCACTGGACCTTGACCATCCTGATTGTCTTGTTCCACAGCTGCTTAACCACCATACCTTCAATCCGAAAGGGCCTAACCTTCGTCGTTAGCGCAAATTCGACTGGTACTCAATCATCCGTAATCACCTAAGCTGGCTCTTTCATGACTTTTTGAAGCACTGATATGTGGAATACATCATTCAAGCCACTAAGTTCTTCCAAAAGAGCAAGCCGATAGGTAGCTTCTCCAACTAGATCCACTACTTCGAACAGAACAAGATACCTCAGACTTAACTTTTTCAAGCGCCGAACCCTAGACACACCCTTGAATGGTTTGATTTTCAAGTGTACCCACTCGCCAACTGTAAACTCTATGTTTCAGTGTTTGGCATTGTAGTACTTTGCCTGCCTATCTTGGGCTATCAGTAGCCTCTCCCGGATATATCGTATCGTCGAATTAGCCTCTTCGACTTCCTTACGCATATACAACTTAGACTTGCCTGTTTCCACCCAAGCTAACGGTGTACAACACTTCCTACCATACAAAGCTTCAAAAGGCGCCATATTTATGCTTGCTTGATTGTTATTTATTGTAGGCGAACTCTACCATATAGAGATAGTCTTCCCACCTCTTCCCGAAATCCATGGCACACATCCAGAGCATATCCTCCATAGTTCTGTTGGTCCTCTCGATCTGACCATCCGTTTGCGGATGAAAGGTTGGACTGAACTTTAATTTTGTCCCCAACCTCTGATGGATTAGCCTCCAATCATTCGAAGTGAAGCGCATGTCTCGATCACTTACGATGCTACGGGGTACACCATGCAATTGAACTATTTGCTCTACATAAAGCTCAGCCAAGACTTCCACTAAATAGTCCCTCTTGTTCGGAACAAAGTGAGCCACTTTAGTCAACCGGTCCACGATCACCCAAACAGAATCGTTCCCGCGTTGCAATCTCGGTAAACTGTGCACGAAATACATCGAAATGTCATCAAACTTCCACTCCAGAATAGATAGCGACTTCAGTAAACCTCTAGGTTTCTCACATTTTGCTTTCACTAAGGAACACGTTTGACATTTTGCCACATAGAAATCTATGTCTTTCTTCATGCCATGCCACCAGAACATCTTCTTCATGTCCTTGTACATCTTTGTGCTCCTTGGGTGAATTGAATACTTCGTGAAGTGAGCTTCATACATCAATTCTTCTCTTAGCTTACACATATTCGGGACACACATACGACCGTCTTTCCGCAAAAGGCCGTCATCCAAGGAAAACTGGTAATCTGACCCATCCGCAGCATAGCATTTTAGTCTCTCATCCGGTTCCGTTGCCCGCCAAACCTTGTCCGCAAGGTCATACTGTGTTGGATCCCTAGTATGGATTTGGGCTAGGTTCACTAATTAGGATGTGTTTGACCCACATTGTATAGCTAGGGTCAAGTGTGTTAGTCTGAGAGTTTAGGCTAGTCTTTAGGTTCAATCTTCATGGACCAGCCTGTAGTGGACTTCAGTAGACTAAAGACTTTGAAGAATTAAGAGTTCAGACTATCAGTTCGAAGTTCTTCGAACTCATCTCCACGATCGTCGATCTCAGATCGATGAACTCAGAGTTCTTTCTATGAGTTGAGCTCGATGATAATCGAGCTCAGGTCGACGATTTATTGCTCTAGACAGATTCTCTAGTCGAAGATCTTGGAGCATAGATTTATAAAGATATTTCAAGAATGAGGTTCGCTGAGCTCAGGTCGACGAACATGAATTATCAGCTCGATGAACTTGGAACTCCAGTCGACGAAATCTGCCCAGAGGTCGACGAATTCTGTCCCGAGTCAGATTGAGAAGTTTTCCTTATTTCTGTCCCAATTTATTATATTATTTAGCAGTAATCCTCTGAGTAATTAATGCTCATATTCTCAAGAATATAGCCATTCTTGGCAGCATTAATTATGGATTTCATCAGAGTTAATTACTTGCTTATTTTAATAGGATAGTTGGGGAAACTCATTTAATAAGATATTCCAGCCGTTTCATTCTCCAGAATCAGTTAGCAATTAATGCTTGGAATTAAAAATTCAAGAGAGAATTTGACAGTAGAATATAAAAAGAGAAGTTCTTCAAACGGCTCTCCGGATTAAGTACTTAGAACACATAAAAAAGAACACCATAACACAAGTGTGATACAGAGAAGAGACATAGAACATACAGAAGAATATCTGCTCTTTCTCTGTGCAGAAAAGCAATCTGTTTTCCCCTGAATCTTACAGAAGACTGAAGAAGAACATCAATCATATATCAAGAGTCTTCTTCAACTTCTACGCAAGGAATCTTCAAGGACAATAACTCTTAGATCAGTCTGTTAGTTCTTGGATCTCATCAAGACAAGGCTGAAGACCTACACCCTCAGCAAAGCTCCTGTCTTCCTTAACCATTCAACATTTTAGGGGGAGCTTTGACAACAGCAATCCACTAGTCTTCTTTGTTGTATTGAGAAAAGAGAAGACAACATCACCTTCCTTCCTCATTATAAAAATTGTTTATTAACTCTCTTCAAAAGTTCTTGTGTTGGTTTTTGGGCACCTGATCGAAAGCCTAAAGGGTTGTGAGATCTCCCTACAAATAGATCTTGTGGTGACAGGGCACCTGAGCAAAAACTTGTGGTGGAAGTCACCTGAGCAAAAACCTGATAGTGGATTCCTAACAGGGTGGTAGAAGAGTGGATGTACCTAGATTTGGGGAACCACTATAAAATTCTTGTGTTATCTGTGTGATCATTCTTTCTTTGTTTTGTTATGCTGTGATAATGTAGCTTAGCCTAGTTTTTATTTAATTTCTATACTACTACTATTATCACTAATTTCTCTGATATAATTTAAAAATAGCAAAAAGTTTTAAGTTACTCTAATCACCCCCCTAGAGTAAATCAGGTTTATCCCCAGCCTTTAAATTGGTATCAGAATGGTGTTCCTTTGGTTTCACAAGCTAACTCTTGAACCAAAAGATCCTAGATAGATCTGATTTCTTTTTCCTAGTTATTTTGTTTATTATATATCATGGCACAGAATAAGGATTATGCAAGCACCAGACATCCAGTTTTCAATCTGAACAATTTTCCTATCTGAAAGGAAAGAATTAGGCTCTATATGAACTCTATTGATGAAGATATATACAAATCTATTTTGACAGGACCACCAGCTCCAGTGGCAATATCTACTATAACTTCCAGCACACATGCTATTCCACCACTTGAGTGGACAGATGCACAAAAGAAGGCCAAGATAGCAGATGCATAGGCAATGAACATCTTAGCACAGACTATGTAAGATGACAAATTCCAGAAGGTGGTTGAATGTACCTCTGCTAAAGCCATCTGAAACTCTCTCTATCAGATGGTTGTTGGATATTTTTATGAAAGAAAAGACAGAAGGTCTAATCTCATCTCCCAGTATGAGAACTTCAAGAAGGAAGAATCTGAGACAGTGGGTGATATGTACAATAGACTTAGCTCAATTATCAAGGAGCTGAAAACCTTGGACAAGGACAAAACCCTGACTGAGATCAATGACAAGATTATCATGTACTTCCCCAGCTCATGGGATTTTAGGATCTTGCCAATCAAGGAAGCCAGAAGCCTGAATGAGATCTCTACTGAATATCGATTGGGAAATCTCAAATCTTATAAGCAACTGATGAAGACCAAAGAAGCTACTGAGCAGAAGACCTCCACACCAGGAAGAAAAGAGCAAAACATAGCATTCAAATCATCTGAAGAAACAAAATCTCCCTTAGCTAGTGAAGAATTTTTGAGTCTCCTAGCCAAAAGATTCTACAAAATTGGCAAGAAGGATTTCAGAAGGAAGTTATCCAGACAGGATGACAAACCTTTGTATGACAAAACACCTTTTAAAGAGATTGTGTGTTTTGGATGCAGGAAACCTAAACACAACATATTAGAGTGTCTAGAGAATCAAAAGAAGGAGAGAAGAAGAGAAAAGGAGCCCAGGAAGCAGCACTACAGCAAGCCCTCCTCCAGCATGCATAAAAGGAAGGAGAAAGGCTATGTTGCTGAAACCTGGAGTGAAACTTAAGATGAATCTTCATCTTCCAGCAACAGTGAAGATAAAGAGGAAGCAAAATCAAGAAAATCTTGCTTGATGACTATCAATACATCAGGCAGCCTCTCAGATGATGAGCAGTCAGACAGTGAAGAACCTCTATCTGAAGAAGATCGGGTACTGTCCTCCTTTGATTTTAATTCAGATGATTTTAGAACTGAATTTAAATCATTATGCATTGATTTAATAAACTCTGAGAAGGAAATCAAACTCCTTAGAGAAAAACTAACTGAACAAGATAATTACCTTTCTAAAAACATTAAATTAAAAGATGAATTAACTTTAGCCAATGAACAAATAATTTTACTAAAAACTTAATTATGTGAGGCAAAGAAACTTTAGGAATCTCTCAATAGGAGAAGCCTAAAGCTGATGGACATAACATGCACTGTTAATGCCAGATTAAATGGCAAGCTAGGCTTAGGTGCTTAATCAAGCTTACCACCGATATTAAAGAAAAATATACTTTCAATACTTATCAAATTTATCTCTAAAAAAGGCAAAGAGAAATTACAGGAGAACAAACAACCTGAAATAACCAAGAAATCTAAGAATAAGAAGAATGTAAATAATAACAATGTTCAGCAGATTTCGTCGAACTCAGATCGACGAAATGAGTACAGTTAGTCAAACTCAAGTCGACGAACTCCGAACGTAGACTTTTATTATGATTATTCTCTGAACTATGGTCGACGAAAGCAGTATGGTTATTTGAGCAGAGATCAATGATATTGGGTCAAAGAGAATGAATATTTTCATTCTCTAAGTAGAGTTCGACGAACTCATCCCCATACGTCAACCACAGATCGACGAACTTACCAGAATTCGTCGACCCTAGTTCAGAATAACAGAAACTTTAATTCTTACAGATCATTTAATCAACTAAGAGAATATATTAATCCATTCACCCAGTGGATAATCCCACCAAGAAGATATCATCCACTAGGGTATAAAAATCAACCTGAATACTCTTGTATTTCAAGTTTTAATTATGAAAAGAAATAAGGACCCAAGGTAACCTGGGTCAAGAATAGCTAATATGTTTAATTGTAGGTGAAAGACTATCCCACCATAGAGGAACAGTGGTACATGGATAGTGGCTATTCAAAGCACATGACTGGAAGCAAGGACAATCTAATCAACTACAAGTCCTAGCTAGGTCAAAAAGTAATATTTGGTGGCTCCAATTATGGCCAAACTGAAGGATATGGGAAGGTCAAAATTGGAGTTGTCACCTTCAGGAAGGTAGTATATGTAAGTGGACTGAAGCACAACCTAATATTCATAAGTCAATTATGTGATGAAAGGTTTCCGGTATCATTAAATAAATCCTCATGTAATAATGAACTTTGGCATAAGAGATTAGGACATGTTAATTTAAAAAACATTGATAAACTCTCTAGAGATAACCTTGTTAGAGGATTGCCTTCTTGCCCCTCCAAGAAGGAAAGCCTTTGTAGGGCTTGTCAATTAGGCAAGCGAACTAAAAATAGTTTTAAGTAACTTAATAAGAGTGATTCACCTAGGTTTCTGTATTTGCTCCATATGGATCTTTTTGGACCCATTGTTGTATAAAGCCTAGGAGGGAAGTCTTATACCATAGTGATTGTTGATGACTTCTCTAGGTTCACTTGGGTGTTCTTCTTAAGAAAAAATCTGATAACTTCAAGTTTCTAACAGACTTTCTTAAGAGCATTAGGATTGAGTATTCTACTCTAGTTGCATTGATCAGAAGTTATCATGGTACTAAGTTTGAGTCTCTTCCCATGCAAGAATTCAATGAGAAGGAAGGTATCAGGCATTGCTTATCTTCTCCTAGAACTCCTCAACAAAATGGGGTAGCTAAAAGGAAAAACAGGACCCTAATTGAAGCTGCAGGCATATTACTTGCAGATGCTTACTTGCTCCTATCCTTTTGGGTAGAGGCTGTAAGCACAGCAGACTATGTACTGAATAGAAGTCTGATTCACAAGCTTAAGGGAAAGACCCCCTATGAACTACTCAAAGGGAAGTAATCTAAAGCAGATTATTTTAGAATTTTTGGTTGTATTTGCTACATTCACAATAACAAAAAGAAACACCTTAGAAAGTTTGAAGCCAAAGCTGAAATAGGAATTTTTCTTGAATATTCCCACATCAGCAAGACATATAGGGTTTATAATAAATCAACTATGAAAATGGAAGAATCTATACATATTTCTTTTGATGAAACTAACATGTTTTACCAGGAGAAGAATGCTTCTACTAGTGAAACCTTGCAGGTACCACACTTGTGTGAGAAGTTGGATGAGCTAACCCTCACTAATGAGGTTGTTATACATACTTCTCCACATGCTGTTGAAGACAGTGAAGATGAATCCACTGAAGTGTATGTTGAACCAATAACAGCTACCATTATTCCATAAGAGGAATTAATTCCCCAAGCTGTTGCTGAACCAACTCCTCCTACTGAATTAGTCACACTTAGAGATCATCCGACATAACAAGTGATTGGAGACATGTCAGTGGGTGTGCAGACAAGGCATCAACTCCACCAAGACATGATGCATTCCTTCTCCATATCTCAAACTGAGCCCTAATCCATAAAAGATGCTGAGCAAGATCCACACTGGATTATTGCAATGCAAGAGGAGCTCAAGTTTTATTGAATCTTGGCAGCAAAGTTGAAGTTCTAAGTTAACTAAACTGAAAACAAAGTTAGATAATATCTGATCCTCTTCAGGTTTTGATTTTCCTTCTGTTTGTTCAGCCTCTAAACTGCTACAGGAAGTATTGATGGCCATTAAGCAGAATTTTTTGGCCCTTGCTTCCTCCTCTTCATCTTCAAATGATGATTCATCATCTGATAATCCCAAAAAACATCTAGGTATGTTGATACTCCTCCTTCAAGTAAGATGTTGTGGCTTCTTTCTGTTGTTCTATCCACTGGTTCAGAAGCCATTTGATGAAGAGAATCCCATATCTCCTTAGCTGGTTAGCATTCAACAACTTCCTGAAACAAGTCATCAGATAATGACTGTGCTAGGATATTCATGGCTCTGGCATCAGCTAGCCTGGCCCTTTTAGTTGTTGAATATGGCAAACCTGTTGATCAGAAACTATATAGGGGCATTGTTGGGTCCCTTTTATATTTCAAAGTAAGTTGGCCAGACATAATGTTTGTTATATGCCTTTGTGCTAGGTTCCAGGTGAACCCTGAAGAATCTCACCTTATTTTTCTAAAAAGGATTTTAAGATATATAAATAGTTGTCCTAGTCTAGGACTCTGGAATCCAACTGAGTCAGAGTTTGAGTTGACTAGATACTCAGATGCTGACTTTGCTGAATGGAGAGTGGACAAAAAAAGCACCTCAGGGACATGAAAGTTCCTTGGTGCTAGACTTGTGTCCTGGTTTTGTAAAAAGAAGACATCTGTGTTTACTTCCACTATAGAAGCTAGATATATAGCAGCTGGCAGTTGTTGTTCCCAGATACTGTGGATTAAAAACCAACTCCTAGATTATGGTTTCAACTTAAATAATTCAACTCTACTATATGATAATACAAGTGAAATTTCCATTGCACAGAATCTAGTGCATCATAGTAGAACTAAGCATATAGAAATAAGGCATCATTTTATTAGAGATTGTGTGAACAAAAATAAAATTAAGCTTGTCTACATCTACACTTATTTGCAAAGTGCTGACATCTTCACCAAACCCTTAGATGAGAGGAACCATCTGTTCTTTCTGAATCAACTAGGTATGATTAATGGAGAAGCTTTAATTTAATTTTCTGTCTACGGTCAAAGAATTTGTCACAGTTTGTCAAACAGAGATCGACGATCTAAGGACAGTGCTTGAGAAATTCGTCGACCTGAGATCGACGAACTCTCTTTGTGAAGTTTTATTCGTCGAATATAGATCGATGATATTGCTTCAAAAAATTTTCGTCGGCCTGAGAATGACAAAAAGTTTTCCCTCCTTCAGACTGAGATCGATGAACTTATTTGTCAATAAAATAAATTGTCGAACTCAGATCGAAGAATTTTTTTTTTCCAGGACGGAGTCTGCCGCTTCAAAAACCTTATAACTAGGTTTTCTTCGAGCTCCATCCCGTGCTTTCTATTCCCTTGCACATGATCTTTCTGTTTCCTTTTGTAGGGAGACCAATGGCGATTCCAGCGAGTTCTCTTTCAGCAATGAAATTCCAAACCGGCTTTGATATTGATTTGGAATCATTCCAGCACTCAGATCATATTTTCTTGGATATTCTGCAGTTGTTTGAGGAACAACAGTTGAAGAAGTTCATGACTACCAGGATAAAGATAGCAACGATAGAGATTAGAGAATTGGTGTTTACTTCTTCTACTCCAGACGCCGACAGCATGACCGGCACAATCTCTGGCAATCAGGTTTCTCTAACTCTTACAGTTTTAACTGAGATTTTTGGTTTAGTAAATGGTGAAGAAGATATAGAGATTTAAAGTTCTTACTTTGATGATATGTTAAATAAAATGGGTCATATTAGTGAGAACCCTAACAAGTTATTGAAGAAAAATTTGTCCTCTGAATATAATTTCTTAGCCGATGTTGTGGGAAAAGTCTTGTTAGGCAAGCATACTGCCCATGACTACATTACCAGGCACCAATTTCTGGTAATGTGTGTAGTAGTGAATAAGAAAGCAGTAAATTGGGCAAGAATTCTGTTTGATTTAATAAGAAAGAAAAATACAAAGAAGGAAGTTTGTTTTGGAAGGATCTTAGGGAATTTCCTTCAGGAAAAAGCATCTGAATCACTGGTCTACCAGACCATATTCATCAATGCTTCCAAAAGGATAACTTATGCCTTGTTTGGAAGATGGGAGAGGACCATCTCTATGCCATCAAAGGTTGCAACCTCTTCCAGAACCTCTGAGGATACAAGAGCTGCTCCAGCTAATCCCCCACCTCTATAATATATCATTCCCTCCATCTAAATTCCATCCCCTCCATCTCAACAACAACCTACTCCTCCACATGTTTCCATTCCTTCATCTACTCCCCTCCAACAACCCTCCACATCACAAATTCATATTCCAACACCACCTGTCTCTCCAGTGCATGAACCAACTCCCATTGCATCTCCAGACCATATCACACCTCCTTCATCTCTTCTTCTACCTCACCTTGCAGACATAACACCACAAAACCTCATGTCATCCATAAACTTCAATCTCCTATCTGCACATTCATCTCCTCACCTCAATCATAATCCTCCATCTTCACCCATCCAGGATGAAGATATGGCTGATCTTATTCCCATACCTCCTGTGATTCCATCTCCATCTACCATCATCCATTCCACTGCCTCAACTCAAACATCACCTTAGTTAATGCCGCTAGATTCTCCTTCCATTGCCACAATCTTGGAGCTTATCACTCCAATTCTCAAGAAGCTCATAGCAGAGGCTATTCAACCTCTTGCTGATTCTATATCCTCTCTATCTGCTCTCATTGTTACTACCCCCACTGTCCCTTCTTCTTCTGGGGGCCTGGCTTTAGGACCCTCTGAAACCAGGCATGGGAGATATCCAATGAAGAAGTTTCATTCAGTTCTCCTCCAGCAGTAGCAGTAGCAGCAGTTACAGATCTTCTTCCTCCAATAGCAGTGGATGTTTTGACAGATATTGTTGATACTATAGCAGACATTGATATTGATATGGCTGATAATATTGATGTAGATATAAGCATTGTTGGTGATTGTATTATAAATCCCACCATTGATCAAAATTCTTTGCTCCATTCTTTTGATCCAATCTGCAGAATTTACAACAATGTTTTAGCTAGTTTTGGTGATGATTACTCGAAGGCAATTGTTTGTTATTCTACTCTAGTGAGTCCAGCAGCTATGGACTAAATAAGAGCAAGGTTTGTGGCCCCAGTTCTTTCATATATTTCAGTAGCTGAGGATGTTTTTGTACTAGATTCTGTTCCTGAGCAAAAGGTTATATCTCCTCCAACTTATATTATGGATGAATGTCCAATTTCTAATCTGGATGATTTAGTTGCTCAAGATATTGCACAAGATCCTGAAAATGCTCAGAATGCTCCTTATCTGGCTTGTATAGAGATTGAGATTGTACAGCCAGTAGCTTCCAAGAAAGATTAATCTAATGCTAATTGAACAAATTGATGTTTTATATGATAATCCTCCTAGTTCTTCTGATGACAACAATGATGATGAGGACTCTAAAGACTCAGTTAAACCCAAAGCTAAGAAGAAGATATCTAAGAAAAGAAAAGATGTTCCCAAGGTTATTCCCAAGCCTAATCCATCTCATGACACACCATACTACATACTGCAAAAGATTACTCCTTACCCTTGCATGCCTCAATGGATGTGGCTATTTAAGAATGAGCAAAAAGAAAGGAAGAAGCGAAGAAGGTACAGGTCTCCTCCCAAGCAATTCAGGAAAGACCCTCCTCCTCCTCCTCCTCCATCAGTTGGGGCATCTGGAAGTGTCACTCATAGATCAACTCCAATCACCAAAATGTACCAAAGACATTCCAAGCCAAGATCTCAAGGCAACAGTGATCAGCAGCAATCTTCTAAGAGCTCTCAACCTCCATCTACAAAGAAGAAAAGTACTTCAATATCTCTTAATGATTCAAAGAAGGACACCAGTCCTAAAAGGCCAGAATCTCCTCCAATTCCATTTGTAGATCCAGAACAAGAAACTACTGCCAAAATGGCCAGATTTCAAGAGTTGATTGGACTATCTTTGATCAAGAAAGCAAAAGCAGAAGGCAATGACCCATATCAGTACTCCACCATATCCTCATATAGAAAATAAGAGCTCAAAAGGTATGATAAAGCCAACAAATTTTTCAATGTATATGATTACATGTGTCTCCAAACCTGAAGCTGTTGTACCAATGGCTACTTCTTGCAATATTATTGGAGCATCTGACATGACAATGTCTAAGAAAGAAGCTGCAAACCCCAACAGAGAAATCTGTTTGTTTAGTTTATTTTTCTGAACAAGTCTGTGTTAATCATGAAGCACATTTTGTACATATCTGCTAGATCTTTTTATTTTCTTCCAGATATCTGTTTTCATGCTTTGTGATTGTATTTCTTTTGTTTGTATTTGTGACCTCACCCAACTAGCGGGAGATTGTTTGATCCCTAGTTTGGATTTGGACAAGGTTCACTAATTAGGATGTGTTTGACCCACATTGTTTTGCTAGGGTGAAGTCTGTTAGTCCTAGAGTTTAGGCTAGTCTTTAGGTTCAATCTTCATGGACCAGCCTGCACTGGAGTTCAGTAGACTCAAGACTTAGAAGAATTTAGAGTTCAGATTGACGAACTCAGAGTTCAATCTCAGATTGACGAACTCAGCTCAGCGATCGTCGATCTCATATTGACGAACTTAGAGTTCTTTCTCTAAGTTGAGCTCGACGATATTCGAGCTCATGTCAATGATTTATTCCTCTAGAAAGATTCTCTGGTCGACGATCTTGGAGCGTAGATTTATCAAGATATTTACAGAATGAGGTTCGTTGAGCTCAAGTCGACGAATAGGAATTCTCAGCTCGACGAACTTGGAACTCAAGTCGACGAAATCTGTCTAGAGGTCGACGAATTCTGTCCCGAGTCAGATTGAGAAGTTTTCCTTATTTTGTCCCCGATTTAATATATTATTTACCAGTAATCCTCCGAGTAATTAATGCTCATATTCTTAAAAATATAGCTGTTCTTGGCAGCATTAATAATGTATTTCATCAGAGTTAATTACTTGCTTATTTTAAAGGGACAGTTGGGGAAACTCATTAAAGAAGATATTTCAGCCATTTCATTCTCCAGAATCAGTCAGCAATTAATGCTTGGAATTAAAAATTCAAGAGAGAATTTGATAGTAGAATATAAAAAGATAATTTATTCAGACGGCTCTCCAGACTGAGTACTTAGAACACACAGAAAAGAGCACCAGAAAACAAGTGTGATAAAAAGAAGAGACACAAAACATACAGAAGAATATCTGCTCTTTCTCTGTATAGAAAAGCAATCTTTTTTCCCCTTGATCTTACAGAAGACTGAAGAACATCAATCATATATTAAGAGTCTTCTTCAACTTCTACACCAGGAATCTTCAAGGACAATAACTCTTAGATCAGTTTGCTAGTTCTTGGATCTCATCAAGACAAGGTTGAAGACCTACACCCTGAGCAAAGCTCCTGTCTTCCTTAACCATTCAACATTTTAGGGGGAGCTTTGACAATAGCAATCAACTAGTCTTCTCTGTTGTATAGAGAAAAGAGAAGACAACATCACCTTCCTTCCTCATTATAAAAAGGGTTTATTAACTCCCTTCAAAAGTTCTTTTGTTGGTTTTTGGGCACCTGATCAAAATCCTAAAGGGTTGTGAGATCTCCCTACAAATAGATCTTGTGGTGACAGGGCACCTGAGCAAAAACTTGTGGTGGAAGTCACCTGAGCAAAAACCAGATAGTGGATTCCTAACAGGGTGGTAGAAGAGTGGATGTACTTAGATTTGGGGAACCACTATAAAATTCTTGTGTTGTTTGTGTGATCATTCTTTCTTTGTTTTGTTGTGCTGTGATAGTGTAGATTAGCCTAGTTTTTATTTAATTTCTATACTACTACTATTATCACTAATTTCTCTGATATAATTTAAAAATAGCCAAAAAATTTAAGTTACTCTATTCACCCACCCCCCCTCTAGAGTAAATCAAGTCTATCCCATGTCTTTCATATTGTACCTCCGTCTAATTCAGGCATGCATTTGTAGTGGAATTCTTGTCAACACAAGAAATCTCTGAAGCTTCCAGCTCCTGGATCAGGCGCTCATCATGCATCTGCAACCAATTTGCCCTTGCCGGAGTCCTACGACACAAGGCATCTGCGATGACATTTCCCTTCCCGGGAGTATAATGAATTGCAAAGGTATAGTCCCCAAGGAACTCCATCCACCTCCGCTGTCGCATATTGAGATCCTTCTAATCCAATAGAAATTTCAGACTCTTATGGTCCGTGAATATATCCACTTTCACGCCATATAAATAGTGACGCTATAGTTTATGTGCAAAAAACACCGCCACCAACTCCAAGTCATGGACGGGATAGTTTCGCTAGTGCATTTGAACTGGTGTGAGCCATAAACTATCACTTTTCCAAACTGAAGAAGTACGCAGCCTAAGCCGATCCCTGAAGCATCGCTATACACTTCAAAGTCGTACGTACCACGTGGCAAACGCAAAATGGGCATCGTGGTCAAACGACTCTTCATCTATTCAAAAGCTTACGCGCACTCCGACGTCTAGACGAACTTCGGCTCTTTCCTCGTCAGTGTGGTGAGAGGCAAGGATATCCGCGAAATTTTCTCTACGAAGTGCATGTAGTAGCCCGCCAGTCCAAGGAGACTCCTTACTTCGGCTACAGAAGACAACATTGGTCACTCCCATATCGCAACTATCTTTACAGGATCTACCGCAATGCCCTCTCCACTAATCACATGGCCAAGAAAGCCTACTAACAACAACCAGAACTCGCACTTCGAAAACTTGGCGTAAAGCTTGTTCTTCCTTAGGCTGTGCAACACCATCCGTAAATGGTTTGCATGGTCTTCTTCAGACTGAGAGTACACTAATATGTCATCAATAAAGACAATCACAAATAAGTCCAAGTACTCTCAGAACGTTCAGTGCATTAGATCCATGAACACCGATGGCGCATTACATAGCCAAAATGGCATCACAGTGAACTCGTAATGACTGTAGCGAGTCCCAAATGTTGTCTTGGGAATGTCACATTCTCGAATCCTCAACTGGTAATAGCCAGACTTCAAATCCATCTTCAAGTACACCGTTGATCCCACCAGTTGGTTGAATAAGTTATCTATCTGTGGAATCAGATACTTATTCTTTTCTGTTAACTTGTTCGGTTCTCGATAGTCGATGAACAACCGCAAGCTTCCGTCCTTCTTTTTCACAAAAAGAACCGGTGCGCTCGAAGGTGACATACTTGGGCGTATATATCCTTGCCCTAGGAGCTCTTGCAATTGAACCTTAAGTTCCATCATTTCCTTTTGCGCTACTCGGTATGGTGAGCGGGCCACAGGTTTCGCACCTGGCACCAACTCGATAGCAAATTCTATTTCCCGTTGGGGAGGTAACCCCGGACGATCCTGCGGAAACACATCTATGTACTTCGATACAATCGGAACGTCACTCAAACTGGCCTTTGGCTCAATAGACTCTAAAAGCGTGAAGAATAACTCTGCGCCCTTCCGAATAGCCTTGACTACATGGAGAGCAGATATCAATATCTTGCTCGATCCTCGCATACCAGTGAATTTAGTCTCTAGCTCGGTATTCTGACCCAGTGTGACTTCCTTTGAGTTGCAATCAATACAGGCACGCTGCTCTGAAATCCAGTCCATATCAAAGATCACATCGAACTCAGATATCGGCAGCAAGGATGCTTCCAACCCAAAATCCCAACTTCTTATTCGTACCTCCACAGAGCATGACCTATCTGCACCCGTCACACAACTGTTAGGTAATAATACCTTCATGTTATATGTTCTCATGCGAGTAGGCACCCCGATCCGTGATATGAAATCCATAGATATAAATGAATGCGAAGCACCTGTATCGAACAGTGCTATCGCCGGACATTCCCGAATAAGGACAAAGACCAATATAAACAATTCATGCACAAGTAATGCACATGGTACTATGTATGGAAAGCAGTAAAAACTGTATATTAACTCATACCTGTAACCACATCAGCTTGTTTGATGGCCTCTTAATGTCTAAGGTTGTATACCTTTGTTTGGGCTGGATCATACTAGGATGTCGTGGATTCCACCGCCTTTCCCTTTTCGGCATAAGTAGCTCCTGATTTCTTCTCAAACTTTGGCGGACCAACCCGACAATCACGGGCTAGATGACCCACTTTTACACATGTATAATAGTCACGAGGGTCTTTCCTAGAAGTTGCTCCAGATGCAACTGTGGAAGGAGCCTGTCCAGAAAACTTGGACCTCTTACCCCATCTCTTGCGGTAGCCAGACTTTTCAGGATGCGGTGCTTTGAACTCGGACTTTATCACGTCTTAGTCCCTCTTGCCCTATACCCTCTTCATATCTTTTTCCAATGCACGGGTCATATCTACCAATGCATGAAACCCTTGGTTCACCGAACTTGAAAGCAAAAATCTTAGCTCATCCTAAAGTCCTTTGTAGAACCTATTGGTTTTACGCTCTTCTTCCGCAAAAATAGACCTCGCATAGCATCCCAATCTTGTAAACTCATATGACTAGGTATCAACGCTACTTTCTACCTAAGTTAGATGTTGGAACTCATTTTCCATGGCTATGCGTTGTGCCGACGGCAGATGCTTTGCAAAGAATAGGCTCAAAAACTCCCCTATCAATCCCTCTATTAGTTGTCTTCCTACTAAGTGGTGCAGCCCAATTTCGTCTCACCAAATCTGAGCCTCTCCTTCCAACTAGAAAGTTTACAAGGTGACTTTCAATTCCTCCTCAGTTCATAAGGCTGTCAAAATTCTTTTGACTCGGGAAAGCCAGTCCTCTACCTGCGCTGGGGATCCTTCGCCCACGAATGTAAGAGGACTGAAACTCATGAACTGCTTCAGTTGTCGTTTCGCTACTCGAACATCTACAACAGCCGCCACAGGTTCTGGCCTCACACCAACCTGTTCTAGCACCATTGCAGTCTGCGCCTGCCTAGTAGTCTATGCGTGGATCGTTGCAAACAATTCCTCAGCAACTAAACTCATTGTCTCCGTAGAAGGAGGAGGTGTGGGTACCTCAACCGGTGCTGCACTTTCAACAGAACGTTGGGGCTCGGACTACCCCACACCACTTTGAGTCACCTATAAGTGTAAAATACACAACTTAACGACTACTCAGAAGCAAACAATGATTATTAGGAATGAACAGGCTCCTAAAATAAGTGTATTTTCTTTCCTAAGTGGACAATCTTGAGTTTATTTATATTATAATGGTCACAAGTACACGTGCCCGCCACCCCCTCAAAATAATTCGACCACGAATTCGCAAGAGGAAGACCAAGACAAACTAATACCAAATTTTAACAACCTCCATCTGTCACATGAAATATAACCGAGGGTCCGGCTGGGGCCCCACGCCATATTCCAGAGGGAGTGGGCGACGCTACTTTTTAATATCAAATACTACTACACGCATCCTAACTCAGAACATTCTAGCGGAAGTTTTAAGGGTTACTACTGAACTTAACAACCATTAATGTCCACTATATATATAAACAACCACATTTATATATCTCTCACAGGAATTTACACAGAAATACACAAAAGTGTTTGGCCTTAAGGCCTTACATTTAAACTTCACAAGTGTAGTTTACATACTTCAGCGTGCAGGTTGGACATACATGAAAACAGTAAAACTATTCCTCTTGGCCTTTGAGGGCCAGCAAAGCAGCAAGGGCTTCTGCCCACTATTTCCCGCATGGCTCCCCAGCACCTGCATAGAGACAAACCACCATGAGGGTGGCAAACAAGACAACGGTCAGCATTAAGCTAACAAATTTATAACGACCCTACTCCTTTCCTGGGGCAGTGGTATTCCTTCCCTGCAGGCATAGTATTTTCACAAGCAGATATATTACAAAATATGCACTCACGCACAGTTCAATATATCAAAAAAGTTGATCGTACGACCCAATTCTCCGTGCACTCAGGGCACATTATTGGTGTACAGAAAAACCAGGGTTCCACCACCATTCCTCAGGTCCTAGACCCAACGGTAAACATTGAACATTCATGCTCCACAGCCTATGGCCGGAGAATTTATTCTTGATGGAGAACAGACCAAGACTCTCATTATATGATCTTAATGAACGCCAATAACTTAGGAACTCAAGTTAGACAACCATAATGCAAATACAGTTCAGCCCTTGCCCGTTGCTCAAATCTCCAGTTAAATGTCTTGACTGACGCGGGTCGGCTTCCCCTTGTCCGTTCGGCTCGATGTACTTTAAAAGCTCGCAGCTCACAATAACCACACTGTCCTCCAAGGACTGGCTTCACATTCAAAAAGGTAGTTAGTGCTAGCTTTTGGATCCCTAGTAGGATTTGGGCTAGGTTCACTAAGTTAGGATCTCATGACCCAACATGTATAGCATGGGTCATGGTTGTGTCCTAGGGTCTAGGCCAAGTCCTTAGAGTCAACATCACTTGGACAAGCAATCAACAGACTGCCAGAGACTCAAGACTTAGAGATTTCAAAGACTCGGTAAAAATGAGTTCGACGTTCGTCGAACTCAGTTCGATGAAATTCGTGCTCAGCTCGACGAAATCAGAGAAAGATTCTCTGAGCTGAGCTAGATGAACTTAGTTCATAGGTCTCAGGTCGACTAATTTTGGATCATATGCTTCAACACTCAATGCCAGAGAACATCTCAAATATTCTAAGACCAGAATCAAACTCAGGTCGACGATCTTGGATCTCAGATCGATGAACTCAGTTCTCAGGTCTCAGGTTGACTAGTTCTGGATCATATGCTTCAACACTCAACGCCAGAGAACATCTCTAATATTCTAAGTCCAGAATCAAACTCAGGTCGACGATATTTGATCTCAGCTCAACGAACTGTGGGCTCAGGTCGACGAATCAAGACTTGGTTTTTTTTGTCCCTATTATAATGTAATATTCCTGAGTAATTAATGCCCAAATATTCTCAGAATATTACCGTTAGATGGAGAATTAATTATGGTCTTCATCAGGGTTATTGCCTGCCGTTTTTCATAGGGACAGTTGGGGAAATCAATCAATGCAAAATATTCTCTGGCCTCAGCATTGAATGCAGAAAGGATTTCAAAATTCAAAAGAACGTTTACATGGAAAATATAAAAGATGGATTTTTCCTCTTCCAGGACTCTCTGATACAGACACACAGAAAACCAGTCAGGATGAGTAGAACACTATCGTCTCGCAACAAGGATTTCTCTTCTCTCGCTCTCTCTTGACAACAAAGTGCTAGAAAGAAAGGACTGCTAGACCAGAAAAAGAATCGCTTTCAGAAGAAGAAGAAGCACTATTCAAATTAAGAGTCTTCTTCTTCTGTCATCCCCTCAGGAACTTTCAAAGGACAATAACTACTGCATCAGTCAAAGAAGTTCCTGAAGATCTTCTGGTTGAAGCTAAAAGCCTGAAGTCCTATCCCCTTGAAGCAAAGTTCCAACCACCTGAATCTATTCACTATCTCTTGGGGAGCTTTTGCTACCATCAAATCCATAGAGTCTTCTCAAGTTGTATAATTGAGAAAGAGAAGACATAATCGCTCTCTCATCCCACCACTTTATAAAGGGTTCTCTTATCCCTTCAAAAGTGATTCCTGGTTGCAAGTCACCTAACCAAAAGACTTGAGGTTTGGTTTTTGAGCACCTGATCAAAAGCTCATTGGTGTCAGGCACCTGATAAAACATCTGAGTGGATTCCTACCAGGGTGGTAGAAGAGTGGATGTACCCAGGTTGGGGAACCACTATAAATTCTTGTGTTGTCTGGTTGCCCTTTTCTTTTTGTTCTTGTTGTGGCTGTGCTAGTTAGGACTGCTCTATTTTTGCTTATTTAATATTTCATTCTGCAACAATTATTTACTCAAAAGTTCAAATAGTTTTTTAATGATACTCTATTCACCCCCCCTAGAGTATTCCAGATCTAACACCCCACTTTCAATTGGTATCAGAGGAAGTACTTTTGGTTGTACAAGCTAACCCTTGAACCAAAGATCCTTAGTTAGATCTGTCATTCTATTCCTATTAGATTTATACTCACAAAGCATGGCCCAGAACAAAGATTTTGCAAGCACCAGACCTCCAGTTTGCAACCTAAATAAGTTTGCCATCTGGAAGGCAAGAATATAATTATATATGAACTCCATTGATGAAGATATCTATAATTCTATTTTGACAGGTCCCCCTGCAGCACTTAAAATAGCAGCATCATCCAGCACTAATGCAGTTCCACCACCTGAGTGGACTGAGGCTCAGAAGAAGGCAAAAATTGCTGATGCCAAGGCAATTAACATATTGGCCCAGACAATGTCAGATGACATTTTTCAGAAAGTGGCTGAATGTACATCAGCCAAGGCTATTTGGGATTCCCTGAATCAAATGGTGGCTGGATCTGCTTATGAAAGAAAGGATAGAAGATCAAATCTCATATCACAATATGAGAATTTCAAGAAGGAGGAAGCTGAGTCTGTGGCAGACTTGTACAACAGGTTGAGCTCAATCATAAATGAGTTGAAAACCTTGGACAAGGACATACCCCTCACTGAAGTGAATGACAAGATCCTCATGTGCTTCCCAAGCTCATGGGATTCAAGGAACTTGCCCATCAAGGAGGCCAGAAGCCTAAATGAGATTTCCACAGAATCTCTTTTGGGAAAGTTAAAGTCATATGAATAACTCATCAAGACCAGAGAAGCTGCTGAGCAAAGAACACCTCCACCAGTAAGGAAGGAGCACAGCATTGCATTCAAGGCTGCTAAAGAGACAGAATCCAACAGTTAATGAAGAGTTGATGAGTCTATTTGCCAAAAGATTCTACAATATGGCAAGGAAAGACTTCAGGAGAAAGTAATCCAGGCAGGATAATAAGCCAAGGTATTATAAAACCATAGTAATGAAGTGGTTTTCTTTGACTGTAGGAAACCTGGACACTTCATCTCTGAGTGTCCAGAGAATCAGAAGAAGGAGAAGAGAAGAGAGAAGGACACAAGAAGACAGAACAGCAGTAGGCCTTCTTCTAGCAAATATAAGAAGAAGGATAAAGACTTTGTAGATTAATCCTGGAGTGAAACAGAAGATGAATCCACATCTTCCAGCTCTAGTGAAGAAGAAGAGGAGGCAAAGGCAAAGGAAGTTTGCCTCATGGCAATTGATGCCAGCAATAACAGATAAGATACAGATGAATCTGATGATGAAGAAATCCTGTCAGCTGAAGACCAGGTATTAGCATCATATGATTTTGAATCTGATGAATTTAAATTTGAATTTTAAAATTTATGCTTAGATTTGATAAGCTCTGATAAGGAAATCAAACTTCTCAGAGAAAAATTAAAAGATCAAGATAAAATCATTTCTGAAAATGCTAGTCTATCTAATGAACTAAAGTCTGCAAATGAACAAATCATCTTTCTGAAATTTGAACTTAGCAAAGCTAAGATATTGGAAGAAACATTAAATGGAAGAAGTTAAAGACTGTTAGATATAACCAGCACATTAAATACTAGAACTAATAACTGTAGATTAGGGTTAGGAGCTTCATCCAGTGAACCAATACTAATCCAAAAGAACCATCTTTCAAAACCTGTAAATTTTGTTTCTGATAAAGGAAAGAAATACACTGAACAAGTCAATAAGGTTAATGAAGTCCTTAAACAAATTGAAACTAAGAACAAACCTAAAAAAATAGAAGAATAATAAAAGTAACAATGTTCAGCAGTTATCGTCGAACTCAGATCGACGATACATGAACAGATCGTCGACCTCAGAACGACGATATCAGAACGCAAATTTCAGTAATAATCAATCTTCGATCTATGATCGACGATATTAGTATGGTTCATCGGCCAGAGATCGATGATTTTGGTGCCCCAATAATGAATATCTTCATTCTTCGAGCAAAGATCGAAGATCTCATCCAACATCGTCGAGCTCAGTTCGACGATCCAACCAGAAATCGTCGATCCCAGATCCTAACAATAGAAACTTAAATTCTAATAGCAACACTAATCCTTTTAATCAATGGATAATATCACCAAGAAGATATCATCCTAAAGGCTACAAGAACAAACAAGAATACTCTTATATTCTCAGTTACAGTTATGTAAATCAACAAGGACCCAAGGTTACCTGGGTCAAGAACAACTAACTATCATTCTTACAAGTAAAGAGTTGTCCAACATTTAATCAACAATGGTATCTTGATAGTGGTTGCTCTAAGCATATGACAGACGACAAGGACAACTTAAGTTATTATAAGTCCAAGCTGGGACCAAAGGTTATCTTTTGTGATTCAAACTGTGGCCAGACCAAAGGCTATGGTAAAGTCAAGATTAGAGCAGTAACTTTCAAGAAGGTTGCCTATGTAAGTGGATTGAAGCATAACCTCATCTCAATAAGTCAACTTTGTGATGAAGGTTATCAGGTAATTTTTAACTCTAGCTCTTGTATTATTTCATCTAAAGAAAACAAAACTGTTTTAATTGGAAATAGACAGGGCAACATATACTTAATTGATTTTCTCTCTGCCAATTAAAACATCTACTTACTTAAAATAATTAGTAATCAGAATGAACTTTGGCATAAAAGGCTAGGTCATGTAAACATGATAAACATTGCTCGGCTATCAAAAGACAACCTTGTGAGAGGTCTACCTTCTGGTACCTACAAGAAGGAAGGTCTCTGTAGGGCTTGTCAACTAGGCAAGCAAACTAAATCTAGTTTTAAATCAGTTAATAAAAGTGATTCACCTAGGATCTTGTACTTGCTACACATGGATCTCTTTGGACCCATTGTTGTACAGAGCCTAGGAGGGAAATCCTACACCTTAGTTATTGTAGATGACTTCTCAAGGTTCAGTTTGGTGTTCTTTTTGAGATCTAAGTCAGATACATTTAAAGTTCTTACAGATTTTCTCAGGACCATACAGATTGAGTACTCTACTCATGTTACATTGATCAGAAGTGATCATGGTACAGAGTTTGAGTCTCTTCTTATGCATGAGTTCTGTGAGAAGGAAGGTATCAGGCACTGCTTCTCAGCTCCTAGAACTCCCCAATAAAATGGGCTAGCTGAAAGGAAAAATAGGACCCTATTTGAAGCTGCAGGCACATTACTTGCAAATGCTTACAAGCCCCTGACCTTCTGGGCAGAGGCTGTAAGCACAGTAAATTATGTCTTGAACAGGAGTCTGATACACAAACTAAAGAATAAGACTCCCTATGAATTATTTAAAGGGAAGAAACCTAAAATCACTTATTTTAAAGTATTTGGATGTATATGCTATGTACATAACAATAACAAGAGATACATTAGAAAGTTTGAAGCTAATGCTGAAGATGGAATTTTTCTAGGATATTCCCAAGTAAGCAAAGCTTATAGGGTTTTCAATAAATCATCATTAAAAATTGAAGAATCTGTTCATGTTACCTTTGATGAAACTAACATGTCTTGCAAGGAGAAAGAAATTTCTACCAATAGTACTTTGCAAGTACCTCACTTGTGTAAGAGTTTGGATGGACTAAGCCTCACCCAAGAGGTTCCAACACATCCTTCTCCACAAGTTAATGAAGAAAGTGAAGAAGAAAGCACTGAAGGAATTGACAATCCCTCAACAGCACACACAATTCCACAAGAGGATTTAGTTCCAAATACTATTATAGAACCAACTCCACCCACTGACTTTGTCACACTAAGGGATAACCCCAGATCCCAAGTAATTGGGGACATATCAGTAGGTGTATAGACAAGGCATCAACTCTACCAAGATTTGATGCATGCATGTTTTCTCTCTCAGGTTGAGCCTCTATCCATACATAATGCTGAGCAGGATCCCCACTGGATCATTGCAATACAAGAGGAATTAAACCAATTTGAGAGATATAGAGTTTGGGATTTAGTTCCAAGACCCCAAGACCATCCAGTCATTGGAACCAAATGGGTATACAGATATAAGCTAGATGCCAAAGGAGTGTTTGTGAGAAACAAGGCTATGCTTGTTTGTCAAGGATATAGGCAAGAGGAAGGCATTGACTATGATCAAACATTTTCCCCTATTGCCAAGCTAGAAGCTATAAGGATATTTCTGGCTTATGCTGCATTCAAGAAGTTCAAAGTATATCAAATGAATGTCAAGAGTGCATTCTTAAATGGAGAACTTAAAGAAGAGGTTTATGTTGAACAACCTCCAGGTTTTGTTTCTCCAACTCATCCCACTTTTGTCTTCAAATTTCATAAAGCTCTTTATGGTTTATAGCAAGCTCCAAGAGCTTGGTATGATACCCTAGCTAGCTTTCTGATAGAGCATAAGTTCACTAGAGGCATAGTAGATAAAACATTATTCACTAGACATCATAAGGACCAAACTCTATTAGTACAAATTTATGTGGATGACATCATATTTGGGTCTACTGATTCCAAATTATTCAAGAGGTTCTCTGACCTCATGCATTCAAAATTTTAAATGAGTAGCATGGGTGAGCTAACCTACTTCCTTGGTCTCCAAGTGAAGCAGTTTCCTGATGGCATCTTCATCGCCCAAGCTAAATATATTAAAGAGCTTATCAAAAAGTTTGGGATGGCTGATGCCTCAGCTAAGAAAACACCAATGGCTACCAATACTGTAATTGACTCTGATGCACTTAGGAAACCTGTGGATTAGAAATTGTATAGTGGCATTGTTGGGTCCCTATTATATCTTAAAGCTAGCAGACCTGATATCATGTTTGTCACATTTCTTTGTGCTAGGTTCCAGGTGAACCCTAAAGAATCTCACCTAGTTTTTCTAAAAAGGATTTTAAGATATATAAAGAGTTGTCCTAGTCTAGGACTCTGGTATCCCAATGAGTTGGAATTTGAGTTAACTGGATACTCGGATGCTGGCTTATTTGGATGAAGGGTGGACAGAAAGAGTACCTCAGGAACCTGCCAGTTCCTTGGTATGAGATTAGTGTCCTGGTTTTTTAAAAAGCAATCATCTGTTTCTACATCAACTGCTAAAGCAAAATACATTGTAGCTGGCAGTTGTTGTTCCCAGATACTGTGGATCCAAAACCAACTCATGGACTATGGCTTCAACTTAAATAATTCAACTCTCTTATGTGATAATACAAGTGCTATAGCTATAGAAAAAATCCACTCCATCACAGTAGGACTAAACATATAGATATTAGGCATCATTTCATTAGAGAGTGTGTAGACAAAAACAAAATTAAGCTTGTCTATATCTATACTGATTTGCAAAAAGCTGATATTTTCACCAAGCCCTTGGATGAAAGAAATCACTTGTTCTTTGTAAATCAGCCTTGCATGATCAATGGAGAAGACTTAGTTTAGTTTCTGTCTACACTCGAAGAACTCTTCAGATTTCGTCGACCTGGGATCGACGAACTCCCTGTTAGTAAAGTTAGTTTCGTCGACCTGAGATCGACGAACCTACTTCAAAAAACTTTTGTCGAACGGAGCTCAGCGAAATGTCTTCAACCCTTCAGACTGAGATCGACGAATTGTTTAACTCCAAATTATTTCGTCGACCTCAGATCGAAAAACTATTTCTTTTAATGGAACAGAGTTTGTCGTTTTATATTCTGGAAAACCTTATATTTAGGTTTTCTTTGACCTCCGTCCCGCCCTTTCAGCTCCCCTTGCACTTGATCTTCATTTTCTCTCTTGAAGGTGCACTCATGGCGATTCCAACAGGAACACTTGCAGTGATGAAATTTGACACCGGATTCGACGTGGATTTCGATTCCTTCCAGCACTAAGATCCAATCTTTCTACACATTCAGAAACTGCTAGAAGACCAACAACTGAAGAATCTGCTGACCACCAGAATCAAATTACCCGGCATAGAGATCAGAGAATGGGTATACAATGCGTCTACAGCAGAGGACAACACCATGATTGGATCAATAGCGGGTACTGCCGTCTCTCTCTCTCTCTCCTGCTTTCTTAATTGAAATTTTTGAATTAAATAATGGAGACGAAGAGTTAGAAACCGATAATGAAGAATATGATATGATGCTGAGTATGATGGGTTATTCTAGAGAAAACCAAAATAAGTTGTTGAAGAAACACCTATCTGCTGAGTTAAAGTTTCTCGCATATATTATTGGGAAAGTCTTGTTGGGCAAGCACACTGCGCACGATTATATAACCAGGTATCAATTTCTGGTTATGTGTGCAGTGGTGAATAAGAAACAGGTGAACTGGGCACATATCATTTTTGATCTTATCAAGAAAAAGAACAATAAAAAGGAAGTTAACTTTGGAAGGATTCTGGGGATCTTCTTGAAAGAAAAATCTATTGAATCACTGGTGTCCCAGACCATATTCATCAATGCCAGCAAAAGGCTCACATGTGCCTTGTTTGGAAGGTGGGAGAGGACAATCACAAATCCCTATAAGTCTTCATCCTCTGCCACGCAAGCTCCTGAGAGTACAAGGGCTGCTCCATCCACTTCCCACCCTACTAAAGAGGTTCCATCCACCACTACACAACCTCTAGCTCTCCAAACTCCATCTTAGCCAGCAATTCCTACATCTCCAACCCATATTCCTTCTCATACTCCTTCCCCCCAGCATGATACATCACTACAATCACCACCACCATCTCCTCTTCCAAGGCATTTAGCTGACATCCCCCTATCACATCTCTCATCCATCCCATCCTTCAATCTCCTATCATCCCCTCTCAACACTCCCTCTCCTCCAAATGACTCTCACCAAGACACTCAACTCCCACCTCCACCTCCACCTCTAACTCCACCAGCAAATATCACCTCCACTCAACCAATCCCTGCCAGAACATCTACCTCCCCCTCTTAGACCCTTCAATTGTCTCTCTACTCATTACCCTCCTCACACCCCTTCTAAAATCACTCATAGCAGAGGCTATCTCTCCTCTTACTACTTCCATCTCATCTCTAGCTGCACAAATATCTGCTTTCACTACTGCTCCCTCTTAAGTTGTGTGCCTGGCTTCAGTTCCTACTGAAACCAGGCAGGAGGAGATACTTGATGAAGAAGCAGCTACAGTTATAGCAGAACCAGCAGCACCAGCAAAATCAGTTAAAAAGGATATGGACACAGTAGAAGCAATAGCAGATATGGCAACAAAAGCAGCAGTAGTAGCAGAGTTAGTTGAAACTGAACTGGAAACAGTATCAAATGTAGCAGTTGTAACGTCCCAATTTGTGCTAGGCCCCTCGCACGAGTTTTGAGTCAAGAGACTTGACTCGGGCTCGGGGCGCACTGGCAAAAGGTGTCAAGTGCGTTGGTTGGAGTGTAGGGTTGAGTGATATCCAACGGATCGAAAGGAAATGGCCTAAGGGAAAATCATCGAGAATGTCTGGTGATTCTCGCCAATCGTCGAGTATCGCTGAGAATACTCAACGCACTCAACGCCAGATTTCTGATATGCATGGCCTAAGGGATAATCGTCGAGAATGCCTGGTGATTCTCGCCGATCGTCGAGTATCGCTGAGAATACTCAACGCACTCAACGCCAGATCTCTGATAAGCATGGCCCAAGGGAAAATCGTCGAGAATGCCTGGTGATTCTCGCCGATCGTCGAGTATCGCTGAGAATACTCAACGCACTCAACGTCAGATTTTCGATAAGTTAGGCTAAGGGAAAATCGCCGGGTATCATTGTTGATACCCGACAAATTCGTCGAGAATGCCTGACGATTCTCGCCAATCGTCGAGAATGACAGATGATTCCCGCCGAATTTGACTTGTGCGTTTTCTTCGCCCAGGAAGATTCGAATGCTTGTACAGGCGGACCGAACCGGATTTCGGTATTCGCATTGGATGGTTCCTTGGACTGGGTCACTTCAATATGACCCATTATGGGTGGTCAAATGAGGCGTTGACACGTGGCAGAAGATGTAACCTAATACATCGGCTTATAAAAGGGAGTTAAAGCCGAACCCTAGCTTTTGCGCTGATCGACCCTTGCCGTCATCGTGGATTTCGCGAAACCGACGGAGCCGAGGGAAGCAGGCGGAGCTCTTGGAGGCGTCCTTTTTCTCTCTCTCCCTCTCCTTCCTTTGCCGTGAAGAACAACCACACCAAGCGAGAGATGCCACAAAGAAGAACGACTAGATCCATGGCTGGGAACGATGGCACCGCTGGAAACGAGGTGAGCTTCCTCCCCTCTCCCTTGGTGCTAGATCTGTAGTTAATATTCTAGGAGAGATATCGACTCCTTAGAGTCTTGATGGTGAGGAGGAGATTTCTTAGGGAAAAGCCATGCCTAGGCCGTCTTCTAGGCGTAGTCCCCTCCAACCTCTTCATTCTTCAAAGTGAAGATGAGAGAGTTATTCGTGGAGAAATATGGCTTCGTGAGGGTGAATAAGGGTGGACAATTTTCTGGAGGAGATTTTGGGAGTTTGGCGCAAGGAGGAAGATGAACGGATACCGTTCATCTCGCCTTAAGATGCGTGCAGAAATCTATTTTCTGCACGCCGCGACCTTCGTGGCCGATTTCGGGGGTGTTCTGGTCATATCTGGGTTTTCGACTAAACACGAAAGTTGTAGCCCTTGAAATTATCTTTCCAATGAGTTATTACACGCACTCGTCGGATTTCCGTATCCTCGGGAACCCTTGGTCGAAGTTGCTTCCCGGATTAAGGCTGCACCTAAATTCTGGGCTGTGTACTGTGGAATGCGATGTGGTGGAATTTAATGTTGCGATCCAACTCGAGGCTTGGGTGGACTCTTTTGACATAATCATCATAATGACGTGATAAGTTGAGGTTTTAAATCTAAATTCATATAACGAGTTGTGGACAAGTTTAATTGAAGGAAAGAACCTGATATAATTGGGTAGATATAATTGGATAAATGTATAAATGATTTAACTATGGCCGTGATATATGTTGGATGGATAAAAGGGAATTAGTAATCCAATGCTTGGAGTATCGTCTCCCTACGGGTAGCATTTTGGAAATAACAAGTGCGGTGTTGACTGTTACTAGTTGGAATGAGATTGAGATGAGTAAAGTTGGACGGTTGGGCTTGGACCTCGGTGTTCATGTCCCGAGGCTCCTTCCGCATTTGATGGATGGTTGGGCTTGGTCCTCAGTGTGGTGTGAAATATGCCAGATAAATAAGAAATAAATCACAGAAGAAAAGGAATATAATATCTCTAAAAGCAGACAAACGAACGTCGAATGATCCACAGAGATCGTCGACCGAACCACAGAGATCGTCGACCTAACCACAGAGATCGTCGACTTAACTACAGAGCAGATAGTCGACCTATCAGAATAGATAGTCGAGCTATAAGTTAGTTGAGCTATCAAGACAGATAGTCGAACTATCACAACAGATAGTCGAGCTTAAAGATAGTTGAACTATCAGAGAGATAGACGATCTGCTGACTGACGATAGTCGACCAACTGATAGACGATAGTCGATCGGTTGATAGACGAAAGTAGAGCAGCGTTCGATTATAGTCGAACCAAAAACAACTTAGCCAAATTTTCATCTGGATAAGCAACAACTCTACAACTGAGAGAATCTAACCTAACAACTATCCTTTGACCATAAATAAATCATGGGTCAAGAAACTAATTGAGAGGACTTAACAAAAATCCAAACTAGGGTACCAACAATCTCCCCCTATTTGGGTCAAGTCTCTCAAAACAACAAACAACAACAAGTGCAATAAAATAGATATAAAAACAACATTAACCTGTTAGGATCAAAGGTGTATCATATCATAAATAAGTATCAATTGTATCAAACAAATAATCAAACAGACAAACAATAAAATAAACAACTCAAACAACAACAGAATCTGATTTAGAAACAGAAGAACCAGGAAGGAAAGAAATTTTCCTGAAGGGATCTGGAGCATCTTTCTTTGAAGTCTTCAAGTCTTGTTCTCCAATGATCTTGGATTCTCCTGCTCTTGGCACGACAGCTTCTGGATGCTTTTTCATATATTTTGAAGCATCAAAAACCTCAGGTCTGACCTGGAATCTGTCTAGTTCCTTCTTCCTGAACTTTGACATTGTAGTTAAGCCTGTTGCATCTTTGCCTTCAGCTCTGGCTTGTCTGATCTAGGCTGATCCAACGAATTCAAGAAATCTGGCCATCCTGAAATCAGGATTAAGCTCTTGGCTTTCATATTCATTATCATCAGCTGGATCAAGAGGTTTTATGGTCTTGAATTGAGTAGAGAGGTCTAACAAGCTTGCAGCTGACTCTTTGTTTTCTTGAATAACAAGAGAAGATGGAGGAACAAATTCTGCATATTTCTTACTGGCTCCTTCCATGCCACGATATTGCGAAAGTGCATGTGGTGTGAGTCGACATGTGGTGTCGTAATCCCGGGTTAAGGATAGTGTGGCAGGTCTACGAACTCGCCAATCGTCACACCGATGGGAGTCGACAGCTAGACCATGGACGGTTGGGCTTGGTCCTCGGTGTTCATGTCCCGAGGCTCCTTCCGTGCCAAGTGAACGGTTGGGCTTTGTCCTCATGTTCATTTCTGAGGCTCCTTCCGTGTCACGCATAGGCCAGTTCAGGGCTAGGATCTTGGTGCTCATTTACCCAAGAGAACCCGCTGAGCCGTAGTACGCATGTGAGCTCCATTGTTGTGTTCTTAGCATTGAGGCGAATGGAGGCCTAGGCTAGGTAGTGTGGAGACCAACCTAGTAGTGGAGATGCCCGCTCTACTGTCACCGTTTGGCCACGACGGTTGACGCCTAAGAGGTTAGCTACCTGCTCGAATAGTGGGAACTATAAGTCTGTGTCGACATAGTAATTGCATGTGCTTGAACATGGGTGTGTCATTGCATTGCATTCATAGCATTGCACTTCATTGCATACACAAGACCCTCATCGTATAAGTTTGTATGGCACTCCTATACGATGAGTTACTTATTGTTGAACGACCCTCAACTTATATGCTTGTATGGGCATCCATATAAGTTGAGTTACTTACTGTTATAGAATTATACTCTCTTGCTGCTGTAGATGGTAGAATTGTAGAATAAGAGCTTGTTCATTTATACACTACTTTTATATGCTATCTATGTTTTGTATACTTACTTCACCTGCTTGTACCACTGTTATATATATATTGTATCTGTTCCCTTCTCCGCCCGGTGCGGAGGAGTCGTCAGGGGAGCGGATGTGAAGTCACTTAGTCTTTAGGACTAACGGTTGCTACGTCTTCTTTTTTTAGGAGGAAACCCCACAGGTGGAGCAGAAGGCTATGCAGCTGGATAGCCAGGCCAGGATGACATGGCCTGAGGGGACGGTACCGTCGCTACCGTCGGTTACAGATGTGAGTGAGAGAGATTTGGCTGTAGCTCTTCGGGGCAATTATATTTACGTACTTTGATTATATAGAAGCTTGTTTAGCTTCTCTTTTGCTATATTTATGGACTTATTCTTAGTGTGGATTGACATTCTTTTATTATTATTGTTGGGTTGGCAGTTTATATGTTGATATTGGCTGAAGCCGGCAGGATAGGCGTCTTGTTGTACAGGCTGACCCGAGTGTTAATGTTTCTGCAAGGCGGCTGTTCTGGGCATAAGACCCCTCTCGTGTAGTGTTTTGTGTTCCGGGAGGGGGGGGTCTTACAAATGGTATCAGCTTGCTACGATCGTCCAAGGCGAAAGTCACTTAACAATGGTGCCACCCCTATTTGATTAGTCAGTTTGGGGACAAACTGACTTAGCGGAAGCAGTGGTGTGCCCATATGTAATTCACACTAAGTTGTCCATCTTTAACCTTATATTAGCCAACCTTACCATAGGTTTGTACCTTATGTGTAGATCCCAGTACATGCTGAGCCAGTAAGGGTCACCCCCGCCCCTTCCGTACCCACACAATTCCAACAATCAAAGCTGGGGCAGACGCTCACAGCTATTTTGGATGCCTTTAGGTCCCAATCTCAGCAGGCACTTGTACAACAACATGGTCTGGGATCTTGTTGGTTAAGCGTTTTCCGAGCTCTCTCCACTCCCGCTTATATTGGGAAAGAGTCGGCGGTGCGTACGGAAGAGTGGCTCGACACTATACAAGAGTTGTTGGCAGGAATAAGATATCCAAACATCATGGCGGTGACCCTTGTAGTGACACTCTTAGAGCTGCACGCAAAAAGGTGGTGGAAGTCCCTCATGGGCTCCACTTTTCGTGGAAGAGTGTACACGAACATTAGTTGGAGCGAATTCTCCGAAGCATTCTTAAAGCATTTCATCCCCTCAGCCGCTCGGGATGGTTTGGAAGAGAGATTTTTGCAACTAAAGCAAGGGTCCATGTCGGTGACGGAGTACCAACGGGAGTTTCAGCACCTGGCTAGATTCGCTTACTCCTATGAGCTGGATGATAGAGGGTACGCCAAATGATTCTACAAAGGCTTGCGAGATCCCCTAAGGCAAGCCCTTTTGTTTATAGAGGACTCTAGTCTGGCAGAGATTATTGATATGGTGAAGAGATTGGAAGCGGACCACTTGGGAAGTGGTAAGAGGCCAGCGGAGGGTGTGATGGAAGCCGACCCCAGCAACAGAAAGAGATTCGACAATAAAATAGGAAGAGGATATCGGAGGGGTGGCGGGCGTTTCACCCAGAACTTTAGAGAGGAGCGCCCGGTTCCGCAACCGCCAGCATTACCTCCACCTCCATAATTTCAGCAACACGGCTGAAGCCATGAACGGGTGTGCTTTTAATGCAACCAATCGGGCCACATTCGACGCTACTGCCCGCAACTGTTTGGAGATGCGCCTTTCACTCTCCCTCTAGCAGCCCCGTGGGGGAGAGGGTATATGCGTGGTAGAGGACGAGGACCACGAGGAAGAAACCCCGGACCCGCTCGAGATCAGATGTATGCCTTGGACATGACTCAAGAGCGGAATCCTCAAGAGATGATTGCAGGTACGATTTCAATTAGCCATTTTGCTTCCATTAATATCCTCTAGTGGCTTAAGATATACTAGACGTCTAGCTTGAGTATTATTAAATGACACTTAGGCACCGTGATGGTCGGCGGGAAACCGACTTATACGTTATTTGACACCGGCGCCTCACATTCTTTCAAGTCCGAAGACTTCATCAAGAATATACCCGAAGTGCAATATTTCACCTGTATTGCCCGAAGAGTACACCTCCCATACGGATCTGAGATGATGGCAACCGCGAAGTGTGAGTTAGAGATAACCATTGGGGGAAAGACCTTTGATACCCCTGCCACAATTTTGAGAATACCAGAATTTGACCTCATCCTGGGTATGGCGTTGCTGGATTGGCACCATGCAAGAATCGACTGTGCAGAGAAGCGCATCTATTTGAGACATGGGGATACTGATGTAGTCTTCCAAGGTATAAATTTCACACCACGAATATTGTTATCCTCAATCCAGACCTTGAAGGCTCATATGAGAGAGGATGAAGTCTACATGATATTTTTCGAACTAAAAGAGATGAAGGTAGATGTGAAGGATGTGCGGGTAGCACAGGATTTACCTGAGGTATTTCCTGAGAAATTGCCATGGTTACCTCCGCATAGAGAAGTGGATTTTCAGAATAAGCTTGTACCAATAGCTAAGCCTGTCTCCAGGACCCCTTATCGGATGGCCCCAAAATAACTCGCGGAGTTTAGAGTTCAACTGCAGGAGCTGGTAGAATCAGGGTTTGTTCGCCCCAGCTCATCACCTTGGGGAGCCCTTATTCTATTCGTCAAGAAGAAAGATGGAACCCTGGATTTATGTATAGCTATCGGGAACTCAACCGACTGACAGTACGGAACACCTACCCGTTACCTAGAATCGATGAGTTGTTCGACCAACTTGTGGAGCGCATTGGTTCTCCAAGCTAGATTTGCGCTCGGGGTACTACAGATTGAGAATACAGGAGGATGATATACAGAAAACGGCTTTCAGCTCATGGTACGGCTTATATGAGTTCATAGTGATGCCGTTTAGGCTCACCAATGCCCCATCAGCTTTCATGAGCTTGATGAATAAAGTGTTTGAGCCCTATTTAGATTTCTTCGACATTGTGTTCATTGACGACATCTTAGTCTACTCGAAGACGGAGGAAGAACATGCCAGACATTTAGCCTTAGTTCTGGAGAAGCTAAAAGAGCACGCCCTGTTCGCCAAGTTTAACAAGTGTGAATTCTGGCTTAGGGAGGTGGCTTTCTTGGGTCACGTAATCAGTGGGCTAGACTTGCTGTGGATCCGGCCAAGGTGCGTGCCGTGAAGGAGTGGTCGCCTTTGAAGTCGGCGGCCGATGTGAGGAGTTTTCTTGGACTTGTCGGATACTACCGCAAGTTCGTAAAAGGATTCTCCAAGATTGCCCTTCCTCTTACTTCCTTGACAAAGAAAGGAGTGCCATTTGAGTGGACACCCCAGTGTGAAGCGGCATTCCAAGAATTGAAGGATAGACTTACCTCCGCCCCCATCCTTGTCCTTCCGTCTGGGAAGGAAGGATTCTAAGTTTACACGGACGCGTCTTATCAGGGGTTGGGAGTGGTGTTGATGCAGCACGGGCACGTAATTGCTTATGCTTCAAGGCAATTGAAGAAGCATGAAATCAATTACCCGATGCATGATTTGGAGCTAGGAGAAGTGGTGTTCGCCTTGAAGGTATGAAGGCTTTATCTATACGACGTCCACTGCGAAATCTTCTCAGATCATAAAAACTTGAAGTACGTTCATACCCAGAATGAATTGAACATAAGACAACGGCGGTGGTTAGAGCTTCTATGCAATTATGAGTTCACCTTGAACTACCACCCCGAAAAAGCAAACTCTGTAGCTGACGCGTTGAGTAGGAAAGTACCCAACTCGAGCCCAGAGTCTCGGTTGATGAGCATGGAGTTGGCACGGATGATTGAGGAGATGGATATTACATTGATATTTAAGGCTCCTTCGACATAATATATGGAGTACTTATCCAGCATGAGCATGGTTTTTGATATCCGGGATCTGATCCGAGTGGAGTAAGGATTGGATGCGGCTTTGGCCCCGACAATAAAGTTAATCGAAGACGGGACTACCGACAAGTACACACTAAAGGACGGCCTCATTTACTTTCGCGGCCTGCTCTACATTCCCAAAGGTGGCAGAATCCGGGAGGGTATTATGAGAGAAGCACATTGCTCTCAATATTCCGTGCACCCAGGAATTTCAAAGATGTATGCCGGCTTACGGAAGACGATGTGTTGGCAAGGAATGTAGAAGGATGTCCGGTACTTTTTCACGCGTTGTGAAGCCTGCCAAAGAGTGAAGGCGGAGTGCAGGAGTCCCAGGGCCTGTTGCAGTCGTTGCCAAACCCCGAGTGGAAGTTCGAGGATATTTCCATGGACTTCGTACATGGGCTACCTCGGTCCCGCTCAGGAAATAATGCAGTGTGGGTGATCGTTGATCGCCTGACGAAAGTTGCCCGGTTCATCCCTATGAAGAAGGAGGCTCATGTGGATATATTAGTACGCCTTTTTGTGGAGCAGTTTGTACGGTATCACGGCGTACCTAAGACGATAGTTTCGGACCATGATGGTCGTTTTACCTCCAAGGAGTGGAAGGCAGTACAGGCGTATTTGGGCTCGCGCCTTACCTTCAGCACCACATTTCATCCACAGACGGACGGGCAGTCTGAGCGGACCATCCGAACATTGGAGGATCTGTTGAGGTTGTGTGTGATAGATAGGGGAGAGCCGTGGGAAAGACTCTTGCCCTTAGTGGAATTCTCCTACAACAACAGTCATCAAGCTAACATTGGCATGGCACCTCATGAAGCCGTATATGGAAGGAGGTGTAGAACCCCCTTGTCTTGGGTGCAAGACGAAGACCCGAAGACTTTGGGTGTTGAATATATAGATGACACGAATACGGTTGTTAGGTTGATAAGGGATCGTATGTTAGAGGCTCAAAGTCGGCAGGCGAAGTATTATAACGCTAAACACCGGATTGTGGAATTTCAAGTGGGAGACAAGGTGTTTAGCTCAGCCCACGGTATGTTGGACCCTATGTCATAGTGGAAAGGATAGGCCCTTTGGCCTATCGGCTGGAGATACCGCCCGAGTTAGAAAATCTCCATGATGTGTTCCATGTATCGTCGCTTCAGAAGGCGTTGTTGAGGCCTGAACAATACAACCCCACAACTGATGGTCAGGTGGCATCTGACAGATCTTTGCGACTTGAGCCGGTGCGGATCGTTGATAATGAGATAAGAACCTTGCGCCGCAAAAGTATCCCCTTGGTAAAAGTGCTGTGTTCCAATCATGGGAAGGAAGAATTTACTTGGGAGCCGGTGGACTTGATGCAGAAGCGCTACCCGGAGCTGTTCTTCCAAGGTAACATTTTATAGCGCATATTATTTTGTACTTGCATCCCCATAGCCCTAGCCTGATTACGGGGATGAAATCTTTTATTTTATTTATAGGATTTGTAACGTCCCAATTTGCGCTAGGCCCCTCGCACGAGTTTTGAGTCAAGAGACTTGACTCGGGCTCGGGGCGCACTGACAAAAGGTGTCAAGTGCGTTGGATGGAGTGTAGGGTTGAGTGATATCCAACGGATCGAAAGGAAATGGCCTAAGGGAAAATCGTCGAGAATTTCTGGTGATTCTCACCGATCGTCGAGTATCGCTGAGAATACTCAACGAACTCAACGCCAGATTTCTGATAAGCATGGCCTAAGGGAAAATCGTCGAGAATGCCTGGTGATTCTCTCCGATCGTCGAGTATCGCTGAGAATACTCAATGCACTCAACGCCAGATTTCCGTTAAGCATGGCCCAAGGGAAAATCGTCGAGAATGCCTGGTGATTCTCGCCGATCGTCGAGTATCGCTGAGAATACTCAACGCACTCAACGCAAGATTTCCGATAAGTTGGGCTAAGGGAAAATCGCCGGGTATCATTGTTGATACCCGACAAATTCGTCGAGAATGCCTGACGATTCTCGCCGATCATCGAGAATGACAGATGATTCCCGCCGAATTTGACTTGTGCGTTTTCTTCGCCCAGGCAGATTCGCCGGCTTGTACAGGCGGACCGAACCGGATTTCGGTATTCGCGCTGGATGGTTCCTTGGACCGGGTCACTTCAATATGACCCATTATGGGCGGTCAAATGAGGTGTTGACACGTGGCAGAAGATGTAACCTAATACATCGGCTTATAAAAGGGAGTTAAAGCCGAACCTTAGCTTTTGTGCTGATCGACCCTTGCCGTCATCGTGGATCTCGCGAAACCGACGGAGCTGAGGGAAGCAGGCGGAGCTCTTGGAGGCGGCCTTCTTTCTCTCTCTCCCTCTCCTTCCTTTGCGGTGAAGAACAACCGCACCAAGCGAGAGATGCCGCAAAGAAGAACGACTAGATCCATGGCCAGGAACGATGACACCGCTGGAAACGAGGTGAGCTTCCTCCCCTCTCCCTTGGTGCTAGATATGTAGTTAATATTCTAGGAGAGATAGCGACTCCTTAGAGTCTTGATGGTGCGAAGGAGATTTCTTAGGGAAAAGCCATGCCTAGGCCGTCTTCTAGGCGTAGTCCCCTCCAACCTCTTCATTCTTCAAAGTGAAGATGAGAGAGTGATTCGTGGAGAAATATGGCTTTGTGAGGGTGAATAATGGTGGATGATTTTCTGGAGGAGATTTTGGGAGTTTGGCGCAAGGAGAAAGATGAACGGATGCCGTTCATCTCGCCTTAAGATGCGTGCAGAAATCTGTTTTCTGCACGCAGCGACCTTTGTGGCCGATTTCGGGGGTGTTCTGGTCATATCTGGGTTTTCGACTAAACACGAAAGTTGTAGCCCTTGAAATTATCTTTCCAACGAGTGGTTTCACGCACTCATCAGATTTCTGTAGCTTCGGGAACCCTTGGTCGAAGTTGCTGCCTGGATTAAGGCTGCACCTAAATTCTGGGCTGTGTAACGTGGAATGCGATGTGGTGGAATTTAATGTTGCGATCCAACTCGAGGCTTGGGTGGACTCTTTTGACATAATCATCATAATGACGTGATAAGTTGTGGTTTTAAATCTAAATTCATATAACGAGTTGTGGACAAGTTTAATTGTAGGAAAGAACCTGATATAATTGGGTAGATATAATTGGATAAATGTATAAATGATTTAACTATGGCCGTGATATATGTTGGATGGATAAAAGGGAATTAGTAATCCAATGCTTGGAGTGTCGTATCCCTACGGGTAGCATTGTGGAAGTAACAAGTGCGGTGTTGACTGTCACTAGTTGGAATGAGATTGAGATGAGTAAAGTTGGACGGTTGGGCTTGGCCCCTAGTGTTCATGTCTCAAGGCTCCTTCCGCATTTGATGGATGGTTGGGCTTGGTCCTCGGTGTTCGCGTACCGAGGCTCCTTCCATGCCATGATATTGCGAAAGTGCATGTGGTGTGAGTCGACACGTGGTGTCGTAATCCCGGGTTAAGGATAGTGTGGCAGGTCTACGGACTCGCCAATCATCACACCGATGGGAGTCGACAGCTAGACATTGGACGGTTGGGCTTGGTCCTCGGTGTTCATGTCCCGAGGCTCCTTCCGTGCCATGTGAACTGTTGGGCTTGGTCCTCGTGTTCATTTCCGAGGCTCCTTCCGTGTCACGCATAGGCCAGTTCGGGGCTAGGATCTTGGTGCTCATTTACCCAAGAGAACCCGCTGAGCCGTAGTACGCATGTGAGCTCCGCTGTTGTGTTCTTAGCATTGAGGAGTACGGAGGCCTAGGCCAGGTAGTGTGGAGACAAGCCTAGTAGTGGAGATTCCCGCTCTACTATCACCGTTTGGCCACGACGGTTGACGCCTGAGAGGTTAGCTACCTGCTCGAATAGTGGGAACTATAAGTCTGTGTCGACATAGCGATTGCATGCGCTTGATCATGGGTGTGTCATTGCATTGCATTCATAGCATTGCACTTCATTGCATACACAAGACCCTCATCGTATAAGTTTGTATGGGCACTCCTATACGATGAGTTGCTTATTACTGAACGACCCTCAACTTATATGCTTGTATGGGCATCCATATAAGTTGAGTTACTTACTGTTATAGTATTATACTCTCTTGCTGCTGTAGATGGTAGAATTGTAGAATAAGAGCTTGTTCATTTATACACTACTTTTATTGCTACCTATGTTTGTATACTTACTTCACCTGCTTGTACCACTATTATATATATATATTTTTTACCTGTTCCCTTCTCCTCCCGGTGCCGAGGAGTCGTCGGGGGAGCGGATGTGAAGCCACTTAGTCTTTATGACTAACGGTTGCTACGTCTTCTTTTTTTAGGAGGAAACCCCGCAGGTGGAGTAGCAGGCTATACAGCTGGACAGCTAGGCCAGGATGACTGGGCCTGAGGGGATGGTACCGTCGCTACCGTCGGTTACAGATGTGAGTGGGAGAGATTTGGCTGTAGCTCTTCGGGGCAATTATATTTACATACTCTTATTATGTAGAAGCTTGTTTAGTTTCTCTTTTGCTATATTTATGGACTTATTCTTAGTGTGGATTGACTTTATTTTATTATTATGGTTGGGTTGGCAGTTTATATGTTGATATTGGTTGAAGCCGGCAGGATAGGCGTCTTGTGGTACAGGCTGACCCGAGTGTTAGTGTTACCACAAGGCGGCTGTTCTAGGCATAAGACCCCTCTCATGCTGTGTTTTGTGTTCCGGGAGGGGGGTCTTACAGCAGTAGATGTACAAGAAGAATCTATAGCAGCAGATGTACCAGCTAACAGCACTAAGCCATCCATGGCTATAATTCCCTATATCACACCAATCTTGCTCAAGGCCACTAATGCAGCTCCAGAGTCTCCTCCCAGAGTGGTTTCCCCGACCATCTCATCCCCTAATGCACCAGTTTATGTTAAGGATGATTCTCCAATGCCAGATCTAGATGCACTGGTCATGGCTCATATTGAGGATGAAAATAAATCAGTTGCTGACTGCACTGATGTATATAGTTCTCCAGCTTCTGCTCCAGTTCCTTCCAAGATAGAAAAGTCAGCAATTCCCGATGACACAATAAGAGAGATTGATGCACTATATGACAATCCACAGCAATCAGATGATGATGATAATGATGATGATGATTCTGATGAGGATCCAAAGAGAAAGAAAGTTTCCAAGAAGAGAAAAGCTCCTCCACCTCCTGCCCCAAAACCCAATCCAGTAAATGACACACCCTACTACATCTTACAGAATATTACTCCATACAAGGGTATGCCAGCATGGATGTGGCTATCCAAAAATGAACAAAAGTCAAGGAAGAAGAGCAGAAGATACTCTCCTCCTCCACAGAAATTTAAGAGAGGTCCTCCTCCTCCTCCTCCTGCTGCTGCTAGTGCCTCAGAAGCTACTTCTCAAAGTTTAGATGTATCTTCCAATCCTACAACTTTCACCAGAACATATCAAAGGCAGGAAAGGTCATCAAGACATCATTCCCAAGGAGGCAGTCAACAAAGGAATATCAGTTCTATATAGGAAATCAAGGAAGTCATTTATCAAAGACCAGAATTCTCACCTCCCAAATAGCAAGCTCCACAACACCAATACAGAAGGAAACAGAGTCCCATAAGCCCAAAAGAAAATATAGTGAGGCTGCTCCTCCAAAGTCCCTATACACTCAAAGTGATGAAAGTCAAAAAGTGATAAGTTTCCAAGCACAATCCACACAATTCAAGCCTGTTACCCTGCTACCTCCATAAGATGATCAATCATCTGTCAGTCGGGATGTTGATCCCAATTTCAGGATGGCAAGGGTACAGGAGTTGATTGGTCTATCACAAATAAAGAAGGCTATGGAGTAAGGTGAAGATCCATCCTTGTTTACAACTAGGTCATCATATAGAGAAAGAGAACTGGATAAACTTCAAGTCAGCAAGAAAGTGTTTAATCCAGCAGAATATATGGCATTACATCCAGAGCCTATTATACCAAGAACTTCTACCCTGACTATGATTGGAGCATCAGATCTCTACATATCAAAGAAAGAAGCTGCCAATCCCAACAAGGAGATCATTTTCACTAAGCCTGGGGATAGTAGAAAAGAAGAGAGGCCAAAGGAAAAGAAGCAGAAGAAATAAAACCTGAACTGTTGTGTTTATGGTATTATTTTTGAAAAACTGTGCTCTTATGATACAAAGCTTACTGTGTATAAATATATCTACTGCATATATTGCTTCATTCTCTTCCAGATATATGTTTTTCTTGCTTTGTACATTTCTTTTTATCACTGAGTCTGTAATTAGTGACCTCACCCAAATAGGGGGGAGATTATTGGATCCCAAGTAGGATTTAGGCTAGGTTCCCTAAGTTAGGATCTCATGACCCAACATGTATAGCCAAGGTCATGGCTGTGTACTAAAGTCTAGGACAAGTCCATAGAGTCAACATCACTTGGACAAGCCATCAACAGACTGCCAGAGACTCAAGACTTAGAGATTTCAAATACTCAGTAAAAATGAGTTCGACATTTGTTGAACTCAGGTCGACGAAAGTCGTGCTCAGCTCGACGAAATCAAAGAATGGTTATCTGAGCTGAGCTCGACGAACTCAGTTCACAGGCCTCAGGTCGACTAATTCTTGATCATATACTTCAACACTCAACGCCAAAGAACATCTCAAATATTCTAAGACCAGAATCCAACTCAGGTTGACGATCTTGGATCTCAGGTTGACGATCTTGGATCTCAGATCGATGAACTCAGTTCTCAGGTCTCAGGTCGACTAATTCTGGATCATATGCTTCAACACTCAATGCCAGAGAACATCTCAAATATTCTAAGTCCAGAATCAAACTCAGGTCGACGATTTTGGATCTCAGCTCAACGAACTGTGGACTCTGGTCGATGAATCCAGACTTGGTTATTTTTTTAACCCTATTATAATGTAATAATTTCTTAGTAATTAATTCCAAAATATTCTCTGAATATTACCGTTAGACGGAGCATTAATTATGGTCTTCATCAGGGTTATTGCCTGCCGTTTTCATAGGACAGTTGGGGAAATCAATCAATGCAAAATATTCTATGGCCTCAGCATTGAATGCAGAAAGGATTTCAAAATTCAAAAGGACGTTTACATGGAAAATATAAAAGATGGATTTTTCTTCTTCCAGGACTCTCTAGTACAGACACACAGAAAACCAGTCAGGAAGAGTAGAACACTATCGTCTCGCAACAAGGATTTCTTTTCTCTCGCTCTCTCTTGACAACAAAGTGCTAGAAAGAAAAGACTGCTAGACCAGAAGAAGAATAGCTTTAAGAAGAAGAAGAAGAAGAACTGTTCAAATTTAGAGTCTTCTTCTTCTGTCATCCCCTCAGGAACTTTCAAATGACAACAACTACTGCATCAATCAAATAAGTTCATGAAGATCTTCTGGTTAAATCTAAAAGCCTGAAGGCCTATCACCTTAAAGCAAAGTTCCAACCACCTGAATCTATTCACTATCTTAGGGGGTGCTTTTGCTACCATCAAATCCATAGAGTCTTCTCAAGTTGTATAATTGAGAAACAGAAGACATAATCGATCTCTCATCCACCCACTGTATAAAGAGTTCTCTACTCCTTCAAAAGTGATTCCTGGTTGGAAGTCACCTAACCAAAAGACTTGAGGTTTGGTTTTTGAGCACCTGATCAAAAGCTCATTGGTGTCAGGCACCTGATCAAAAATCTGAGTGGATTCCTACCAGGGTGGTAGAAGAGTAGATATACCCAGGTTGGGGAACCACTATAAGTTCTTGTGTTGTCTGGTTGCCCTTTTCTTTTTGTTCTTGCTGTGGCTATGCTAGTTAGGACTGCTTTGTTTTTTCTTATTTAATTTTTCATTCTGCAACAATTATTTACTACAAATATTCAAATAGGTTTTTAAGGATACTCTATTCACCCCCCCTCTAGAGTATTCCAGATCTAACACCCCACTTTCACCAGCGTTCATTACGATCTCTTGGCGGGGCCAATAGAAACTCTCTTTCTCCGCCCAAACTCAACCCAAACTCTGCAGAATCTTGCAGTGCCAGAAACACTAGTCTTTCCATGGAATACAACACATGAATTCCTAGGGTGTTTTCCTGAAACTCCACTCCAGCACTTCCTGTTACTCCACTTCACAGGCACAAACCACAGACTCCGTAAAATACCCGTTTATACACAGAGTCTTCTCTGGTTCGCAAAATAAAACATCACCAATCCAGACCAACCCGTCAAGATGGGCTTCACACAGCATGCCTATTCCGTACTACACATTTCCGGATCTATATGCAAATGTAATTGGGGATAACACGTATCAACCCATAGAATTCTCTTAACAATTCCACCTTTTTGTGGAGGATTCCATGCACATGCAAAATTAGGACTTCACTTGTCCGAGCATAAGGTCGTTACCCTTGTAGTTCTCTTTGGAGCCATGGCAAAGCTTTTCTATGCGGATGGAATTGAGAGCAGCACTTTTCCCTTTTAGGATCTGGCCTCAGATCTTGCTTCCGACCACAAGATCTCCTTCAGCTCTTTCACAAAGATCAACCCAAACCCTTAGCTCAAGTAGTTAGTTCTCTTCTCCAAAACTTGGATGAAATAAAGAGAGAGTGTGTGTGAGAAGGAAATAATGATTTCCTCATCCTAACCCCACTTCATATGTGGCCTCGGGTTATACCCTAGCCACACAATCAATCAATCAAAATGAAACAAAGGCCAAGATTTGAGTAGAAACCGCTTTTACCAGCCAGCCAGCGCCGCTGATACTCGAGCAAATCCATACCACGCTCGTCGAACTCAGATAATCGTTCATCAAACTCGGTTCATGACATATAATAGAACCATACTCGTCGACATTCATTCCATGTTCGTCGAACTCGGTAAGATTTTTGTCAAACTCTGTTCGACGTTTTTGTCGAATGTTGTTCGACGTTTTTGTCGAACTCTATTCGACATTTGTCGAACACTGTTCGGCGTTTTCGTCAAACTCTGTTCGACGTTTTCGATGAACTCTGTTCGACGTTCATCGAACATTATTCGACGTTTTCGTCAAACTCTGTTCGACGTTTTCGTCGAACTCTGTTCGACATTCGACGAAAGGAGACAACAGCTCATTCGTCGAACATGATGAGTGTGTCGAGTGCAGCTCAACGAACTCTGTATTGTTATCGCCATTAGGCGATACCCAGTATTGCCTGAAGACCGTCTGTTGTCAAATTTGGGGTGTTACACACTATCCCCTAACTCTCATATCCAAACTGGATCCTACCTCAGCCTTTATAACATAGGCCTACCATTCAATTTCACACAAGAATCCTACACTCAAATCACAAATAGATCCTACTGTCAGATCAACAATAGATCCTACCTCAGCCTTTATAACACATGACTACACTCAAATTCACTCAAGAATCTTACACTCAGATCCAAGATTGGATCCTACAAAAAAAGAAGTGATTTGAAACAATTAGACACTAGAGAAATTTCTGTGTCTATCTTCTTTGGGCTGAAAATAAGTCTTCCCTAACCTCTTCTTCACAATAATAAGTTAACAAATATCTTTAGAAGAATCGCAGCTTGTTCTAGAAGTAACTTGTAGAAACCTCTGCCTCTTCTATTTCAGGAATCATTCCTGACCTTGCTATCGTAGATGAAAATCGCAGCAGCTATCTCTTTTTGTTATCAGGTTGACTGAACTGAACAAGACCTTCAGGATCGATAGCAATGGCGAGGAAGAAGAAGATGTTCAGCCGCAATGCGAAATCAGAAAACCCTTTTTTGTCGACTCATCCAATCTTTCCCTTTTTTTGATCGTCGATCAACGGCTCTTTGCGTTGTGGGCCCAGCCTTAATTACTTATTTACCACCTTCCATTTGTAGAATACGACAATAGACGGCTGCTGGCGCCATCAATGGCATACTGCATCTTTCCCGCAAAGAATTTGAACTGCACTGACTTTGTTGACTTTTGTTACTCATGCTGACGTCAGCCATTCTGGACTTAGCCAAATTCACAAAATTAATCCAGGAGTTGAGAGCGTTGAGTGAATGTTCATCACTCAATGATTCTGAACTTTGTCATTTCTTCAGTTCATCCAGGCGTTGAGAGCGTTGAGTGAATGGGCTTCACTCAATGAATCTGGACTTAGTCATTTCTTTGGTTTATCCAGGCGTTGAGATCATTAAGTGAATGGGATTCACTCAATGCTTTTTGCCTTAGCTTAATCTTCAGCCCTTTCTGTATGCTTGGCATTGAGAGCATTGAGTGAGTAAGCTTCACTCAACGCCTTTATACTTAGCCAAGTCTCCTTCTATCTGAAGGCGTTGAGTGAGCTAGCCTCAATCAACGTTTTCTTCCTTTGCTTCTGAAATCTAGCGTTGAGTGTGTTGAGGGAACTGGCTTCACTCAACGCTTCTGGACTTATTCGATTTCTCTGTTTCCTCTTATGCTAACAACATTAGCTTGTCTCAAAGCTTTTTGATATTGGCATTGAGTAAACTGGCTTGAATCAACGCTTCTAGACTTAGTCAAATTCTATCCTTCCTTCTAGCGTTAACTACTGGAGCTTGTCTCGACGCTTTCTGTCATTTAGCATTTAGTGAACTTGCTTCACACAATGCTTTTGCACTTATACAGATTTTATTTTCTATCTCATTTCGCCTTGACAAAATCAGTATGGCGTTGAGTGAACTGGCTTCACTCATCGCTTCTGGACTTAGATTCTTTTTCTTTGGCAGAAACTTTGTGGCTTTGACAAAATGAGCTTTACTCAACGAATAAGTAGTATGATGTTGAGTGAGTTGACATCAATCAATGCTTGTGGACATAGACAATTTTTCTTCCTGATAATGCATAGGATTTGACTGTCCATACCTGACTCAGTGCTTTTTGTCTCATGGCATTGAGTGAACTGGCTTCATTCAATGCCTGTGGACTTAGTAAAATTTCTTGCTTGACAACATCTTTCCTTGACTTCTGGCGTTGAGTGAGCTTGCTCCACTCAAATCCTGTAGACTTTGTAGTATTTTTCTTTCCAGCTTTCTTTCTTAAGGCAGTTGGTGTTGTGCGAGCTTGCTCCACTCAATGCATGTGGACTAAGTGTAATGTATGCCTGATCACCAGCTTGCTTGGTTTCCACCTATCCAATCTGTGTAATAGGGACTAACATGCATGCATACACTCAAACACACATCAAATACAACTAGTGTGTGTCATTGACTTATTTGTGATGCAGGCTCATGGTTTCAACGGATTAAATACTATGTGTTCTTAGGGTCGGTAATTATATTAAATACGTAGCAAGCAATATTTCTCTAAAATTAATACTAGCGATGATTCCAACAATATAGCAATGCACAACGCAATGGGTCGCTACCCCTTATAGAGATTGAATAAGGGCTATATTCTAATGTTCGCTCAAGCGAAAAGGACCTACCTTATTCGGACAATTAGGAATTCAAATTAAAATTATTCGCTAGCTTTTACAAACTCAATAAGAGAGGAATCCGGACTAATAACGATTTAAAATAAATTCCAAAATCAATTCCCAAATTAATTAAAAACAAGGTCGACCAAATCACCTGAACTCGAAGAGAAATCAAAGGTAGTGAACCCGATTTCTACTAGCATTCACGAGATCTACCCGATCTGATTGATACGAAAATATACGGATAATTAACTCTTAAAATTTAGATTAAATTAAGCACTATTTCAATATAAATCAGGACAAAATACTAGCCTTCTATTTCCACCAAATCTCACAATAATTTAGAAGAAAACACACAAGAGTTGGTTTAGAAAATTGTTACCCAAATCCCATGAAAAATCCGCCCACAAGATGAGTGGAGGAAACGCACACGAAGGTGGTTGAATCTATCTCCACGCAAATCCATGGATCCACATCGGACGATGAAGACGCGAGCCGTTTTCCTTTGCAATTACCCTAGGAGGGAGAAACCTTGAAGGACAATATATATCGAAAGAGGAGAGAGGAAAGGTGGCAAGAATAATTTACTCAAGATGATGAAGAGGTGGTGGCTAGGGGAGAGATATGGGGTGCCAGCGATTTGTGGGAGGGGGCTGCTCGGTTTCTTTGGAGGGAGAGAGGACTCGGGTGTGTGGTGGAGTTGGTGGCTGAACTTATGAAAGGGAGGGAGAGGAGGTGGCAGTTTTGGAGGAGGGCCAAAAATGTTGAGAGAGGGGTAAAGAGGGGCTGGAATAGAGAGAAGGAAGAAGGTGGCTGAATAAAATAGAGAGGGAGAAGGGGAAGGAGGGGAAGGTGGACAAAATGCCAAAGGGGGAGTGGAAGAGAGGGGTTGGCCGGCAGCCAAAGAGGGAGAGGAGGGAGTCAAGCCGAAATTTGAAAGAGGGGGGAGAGAGCAATAAGGGGGAAAACTCAATTAGGTTTTTTTCTTTTCATTCTTCATTACTAAAATCCTTCATAACAAGGCTATATATAGCCTACACCACACCATCGCCACCATTGAAAATTAAACAACTCATGATGGTTATATGCACCCATCATAATACATGAAATAAAAAACACATGAAATAAACACTTAAAATAAAATTGCTTAAAAACAAAATTGCTAAAAAAATAAAAATTGCTAAAATATATAATTATAATTATTTAATTTATAATTATGTTGGAACACCCTAATTTGGATTTGGGTCAGGATCACTATGTCTTTAGGATTATTAGATTGACCCATCAATGTATAGCTAAGGGTCATAGGATGTGCTAAGTCAAAGGCTTTCAGAGTTTGAAGAAATCATCCAAGAGAAATTAGTCAGAGAAGAATTCAGAATTCAACCTTGGCGTCGAGCTCAGATCGACGTTTTGAAGTTCAGTTGTCGAGCTGAGATCGACGATCTCTGAGCTCAGGTCCACGAGGCGTCGAACTCCATTCGACGATCTCCGAGCTCATATCGACATTTTCTGTTCCAGACCAGCTCCAATATCTCTGAGCTCAGATCGACGATAGTTGAGCTCAGATTGACGATAGTCGAGCTCAGATCTTTGATCATCTTGTTCAGATCGACGATTTCTGCCATCTCTCTGAATGCAAGTTCCCAGGCAAATTTTCAGGATATTCTTGGTCCAATCAATGTGAGCCATTCATATTCCAACAAAGCTTTATTACAAGACAGGTACAAGAATGTATTTATGGAGATTATAGCCGTTGGAGTAACTAAGAGGCAGCATGTTGGAACACCCTATTACTAATTTGGGCAAGGATCACTATGTTTTTAGGAAATCAGTTTGACCTAGATGTATAGTTGAAAAGGTCAAGTTAGAATGAGTCTAGGGCTTAGAACTTAGGTTTGAAGCTGCCCCCAGGACCACTCATTGTTCAAGACTTAGAGCTGAGACAAAGATAATTATCGTCGAACTTAGGTCGACGAAACGTCGAACTCAGTTCGACGCTCTCTGAGCTCAACTTTGCTAAGTCGTCGAACTCCGGTCGACGATCTTCGAGCTCAGATCGACGATCTGCCTTCAGCTTATTCTTCAGGTCGCTGAGCTCCGGTCGACGATCTTCGAGCTCAAGTCGACGTTTTCTGTCTGATGATCATTTCAATCTCTGAGCTCAGGTCGACGATCGTAGAGCTCAGATCGATGTTTTTCCTGAGAGATCGACGACTTTGAGGATTCAAAATCAGTCAGCTTTTGGAATGTTTTTCAAACTCTCTCAGCATTTATTTTAAGAGATCTGCTAGCCGTTTTCATTTATTCTGGAGCAAGTTTCAAGGGATTTATCACAGAATGTTTATTGGACTTTCCTCCAGAAGACAAAATAATTATGGAAGACATTTATTGACTGCTAACGGCTATCTTGGATAGAGGATCTTCAGAGAATAAAACATCTTACAGCAGATCAAGACAATAAATCTATCACTCAATACAGACATACACAGATAGTCAGAAAAACTTAGAGGAAAATCAAGTGATCAATCCTGAAAAGTTTTGATTGAATATTGGAATACTGAAAAGTGATCATAGCTTCAACATCAAGGACTCCAGACAATTCATATTTCAGCCTCTGCTGAAACCATCATCTGCTAGAGATCTGAAGCTTTTGAAGACTTATTACCCTAGTAAAGCTCTCATCTCTGAACCATCTACATCTCTGGGGGAGCTTTGACAACACAATCAATCCACTAAGTCTTCTCTCAGTGATTGAGATAGAGAAGACAACTTCACCTCTTCCTTTTTCTTTTCTTGCTGTAAAAGGGTTATCAAGACTCCCTTCAAAACTTTTGGTTCTGGTTCTGAGAGCCTTGTCAAAACTCAGTGGTGGCAAGACACCTGATCAAAAAATCTAGTTTGGTTTTTGAGCACCTTATCAAAAGCTCATTAGTGCTCAGGACACCTGATCAACTCATCCTGCAGTGGATTCCTACCAAGGGTGGTAGAAGAGTTGATGTACCTAGGTTTTTGGGGAACCACTATAGCTCCTTGTGTCTTCTGGTTTTCTTGTGCATATTCTTTGTTGTGTGCTGTGGCTTTTATTTTACTGCTTTAGTTTTATTATTACATCAAAGCACCTTACACCTATACATAAATTAATCCTTTACTGCTGTGCAATTTTAATTTGTGAACTTACTTTAAAATACTCTATTCACCCCCCCCCCCTCTAGAGTTAAGATAGATCTTACCGTCACTTTCAATTGGTATCAGAGGGAGGTTGGTTGTTCATACAGGCTAACACCTGAACCAAAAGATCCCTGATAAGATCAATCCTTTAAGAGGGTTATTTTCATTATATTTAATTTTATATAAAGACATGGCACAAAACAAAGATTATGCAAGCACCAGACCTCCAGTGTGCAATCTATCCAAGTTTGCACTTTGGAAAGCAAGGATTAGACTTTATATGAACTCTATTTATGAAGACATATTTAATTCTGTTTTGACAGTGTGCCCAAGTCCACCAGCAAGCTCAAGTACCAATGTTGTTCCACCTCCTTCAGGAACAGATGCTGAAATAAAGAAGTGGAAGACTGCAGATGTCAAGGCCAAGAATATCTTAGCTCAGACAATGTCTGATGAGATATTTCAGAAGGTAGCTGAATACAACTCAGCCAAAGTAATTTGGGACAAACTTTCTGAGATTGTCTCAGGATCTGCTGATGAGAGAAAAGATAGAAGATCCCATCTCATATCCCAATATAAGAACTTCAAGAAAGGAGAAGCTGAATCAGTTGCAGACATGTACAACAGACTAAGTCTGATTGTCATGAGTTAAAGACTCTGGATAAAGAAATCTCATTGACTCAGCTGAATGACAAAATCCTAATGTGCTTCCCCAGCACTTGGGATTCAAGAATGTGGCCAATCAAAGATGTCAGAAGTCTAAATGAGATTACAACTGAAGCTCTCCTAGGCAAGCTCAAATCTTATGAGCTGCTCATTAAAAATAGAGAAGAAGAATAGAAGGCTGCCTCACCAGCCACAAGGAAGGAGAAGACCATAGCCTTCAAAGCTACAGAAGAGGAGCCTGAAGATAAAGCTACAGGAAATGATAAGCTCCTAAGTCTACTGGCCAAAAGATTCTACAAAATGGCCAGAAAAGACTTCAGAAAGAGATCATACAAGGGACATGATAAGCCAAGGTATGATAAATCAAATAACAATAAAGAAATTATATGCTTTGGTTGCAGGAAACCAGGCCATATTGTGCCTGACTGTCCAGAAAACAAAAACAAGGGCAAGAAAGATAGAAGAGAAAGAAGAAAGGAGAAAGAATTCAAGAAGAACACCTCAGACAAACCCTCCTACAACAAGAACACATATACAAGGAAGGGATTTATTGCTGAGACATGGAGTGAAACTGAAGAGGATTTTGAAGCCTCATCCAGCTCCAGTGATGATGAGGATGATGCTGATGAAAAGGAGTTTTTCATGATGGCTATCAATGACTCTCAAACAGATTCAGAAGCAGAAGAGTCAGAATCAGATTCAGAAGTTCAACTAGAAGAAGATCAGATAATCAATTCATTTGATTTCAATTCTGAGGACTTTAGACATGAGTTTAAAGTATTATGCCTAGATCTGTTGGAGTCTGAGAATGAAATCACTTCCCTCAGAAAACAACTGTCTGAGTATAGCACTTTAAAATCAGAGAACCTCAAACTCTCTGAAGAGTTAGAATGCTATAGGGAGGAGATAGCTTCACTGAAGAGTGAACTATCCAAGGCCAAGAAGTTTGAAGAATCCCTTAATGGGAGAAGCATCAAACTGATGGATATCACAAGCACAGTGAACAATAGACTTAATAGTACACTGGGCTTGGGAGCTTCATCAAGCCAGCCTATAGTTCTGACAACTCCAATCAAATTTATCTCTGATAAAGGGAAGGAAGTTGTAGAGGTAGCTAGGAAGAATGCAGATTTGCCTAAGAAAGATATAGTTGAACAGAATGTGTCGAACAGAGCTCGAAGATCGTCAAACGTCGCTCGACGATCCAAGAAACGATCGTCGAACTCAGCTCGACGACACCTGAACTCTGAACTCCAGGATAGTCGATCTTCGAACAGAGATCGACGATCTGACCCAAGATCGTCGACCTCAGCTCGACGATCGTCGAACAGAAATCAGGACTTTGAACAATCCTTCAAGGGTACATCTAGATTCAATCCTAGAAGTCCTACATCCCAAGGTTTCAACCCCTATGCTGAATGGATAGTACCTCCTAGGAGATACCATCCTGAAGGTTATAAGAGTCCACCTGGGATGTCTTTCTTTTCTGAATTTAAGGGATATCAACCTAGGCCCAAGGTAAACTGGGTCAAAAACATATAAGCTGTTTATGTGCAGGTGAAGACCTATCCAACATCAAACCAGCCACGGTATCTGGATAGTGGGTGCTCAAAGCACATGACAGGGAACAAGGACAACTTCACATCCTTTAAAGCCAAGCTTGGACCCAAAGTAATCTTTGGTGATTCAAACTTTGGAACAACAAAAGGTTATGGTGCAGTCCAAATTGGAACAGTCACCTTCAAGAAAGTAGCTTATGTTGAAGGACTCAAGCATAACTTGATAAGTATCAGTCAACTTTGTGATGAAGGATATCAAGTGACTTTCAACAGAGCAATATGCAAGATCAAGTCAGAAGACAACACAACTGTGTTAACAGGTAACAGGAAAGGTAACATTTACTTAGTAGATTTTCATTCATCTAAGGTAGATATTTGGCTGTTCAATTCCATATCTAGACCAAAAATACTATGGCATAAGAGACTAGGACACATTAACCTTAGAACCATTGCTAGGCTATCTAAGGACAACCTTGTTAGAGGACTACCTTCTGGCCCCTACAAGAAGGAAGGACTTTGCAAGGCTTGTCAATTAGGCAAGCAAACTAAAAATAGTTTTAAATCAATTAACAAGAGTGATTCACCTAGGATTTTATATCTGTTACACATGGATCTTTTTGGACCCATTACAGTACAAATCTTAGGAGGGAAATCCTACACTTTAGTGGTTGTAGATGACTTCTCAAGATTTACATGGGTGTTATTTCTGAGGAAGAAGTCTGATAACTTTAAATGTTTGACAGAGTTTCTCAAATGCATACAGATTGAGTTCAACACTCACATTGACTTGATCAGAAGTGATCATGGGACAGAGTTTGATTCTCTTCTTATACAAGAGTTCTGTCAGAGTGAGGGGATCAGACATACATTCTCAGCTCCTAGAACTCCTGAACAGAATGGGGTAGCTGAAAGGAAAAATAGAACCCTAATTGAATCTGCAACTACATTATTGACAGATGCTCACCTTCCTCTATCTTTTTGGGCTGAGGCAGTGAACACATCCAATTATGTGTTGAATAGAAGTCTAATACATAAACTGAAGGGCAAGACTCCCTATGAATTGCTCAAAGGAAAGAAACCTAAAGTAGACTATTTTAATGTTTTTGGTTGCACTTGCTATATTCACAATAATGACAAGAGATATTTAGCAAAATTTCAAGCAAAAGCTGATGTTGGGTACATTGGAAAATGTGTACCTGATTTGAAGAAGCCCAACCTAGCTCAATGATATACATCAAGGTGTATTTGATGTTGTTTTGAGTTGACATGTGCAGGTGAAGAATTGATAAAGTATGCAGAAAAATTCTAAGTCCAAGTGTCGACACAGAGAAGGATGTGTCGACACATAGAAGAAATTAGTCGACACAACACTGGGAAGCAGTGTCGACACATAGCAGTTAGTCTACAACTACACAGGGAAAAAGTGTCGACACAGAGGAAGTATGTCGACACATAGCAGTTAGTCTACAACAATACTGGGAAGCAGTGTCGACACAGAAGAAGTAAGTCGACACAACACTGGGAATTTGTGTCGACACAGAAGAAAAGCGTCGACCTCAACATTGGGAAAATGTGTCGACACAGAAGAATATAGTCGACCTCAAGTTTGTCTACACCAACAGAATGTGTCGACACATTGTGATTGAGTCGACACATTATAGCAGAGTTAAAAGAAGACTGTGTCGACACCTGAAGGCTAAGTCGACACTTACTAAGTTATGATTCTACAACAACTGTGTCGACACACAGGACTTGTGTCGACACACTGAAGAGTCAAGACCAAGTTATTTTCAGAAGAAGCTGTGTCGACTCAAAGGCAACTTAGTCGACATCACTGAAGACTGTGTCGACACCAAAGTCAATTGTGTCGAAACAGATAGACAGATGGTCTCGACACTTTCTGACAGTCTGTCTCGACAACTTGTGGTTCAAGACTAAGGCACAGGACTTGTTTGAAGACTTGACAGCTGTGGGTTGCCACCGGTTAACTGAAGCTGTCAGACTTGTCAGAAAACGGTTAGAAACCGGATCAGCCGGTTACCATGAAGAAAGTCTATAAATAGACAGATTCAGAAGGAGGAAAGAGAACTTTTGAAAACATTGATGAGAATCAAAAAGGTGAGAAGGATTACAATCCAATTCATTTCAAGAAAGTGCTAGGCACTTAAGAAGATCTTCTCCAGAAGATCTAAGAAGACTATCTAAGGATAGATCAAAGAAGAGTTCTAATCAGAATTCAGAAGAATCATTCAAAGTGCTGGATAGAGAGAGATCAAGCCAGAATTTGAAGAAGAAGAAAGAAACCACCAGTGGATTCTCAAGAAGCTGTTTGGAAATCAACTCAGCTAAGTTCATATTCAAGAAGCTTTGAAGAAAGCTCAGATACAGTTGATTTCATCAGCTGATCAAGAATTGTCTTGGCCTTTTCTCTCTCAATTTAGGCAAGACAGTTAAATAATCTTTTCTATATTTCTGTAGGATCTGTTTACACAGATCTGAGTTGTAAGCCTGTGTTATAAATGCTGAGTGTAGGAGTGTTGAACTCTGAGTGGTAGGGCTGTTTGCCTGAGTGTAGGAGAAGGGTCTTCTCTGAGTTGTAGGCCTTGGGGCAAGGCTGAGGTAGGGCTGTTGTGCCTGAGTTGTAGGAACCAGTTGGGTTCTGAGTTGTAGGATCTGTTGATCTGAGATTAGTGGAAGTTTGGCCGAATCTAGTATACTGCTAGATAGGTGAAGGGGGAAAGTGGATGTACCCAGACCTTGGGGAACCACAATAAAACATTGTGCAATCTGTGATGTTTTATTTTTTGTGATTGCTGTGATTATTGTGTTAGCCATTAAATTGAATTCTGCCTAGAAGTTTTTATAAAGAAGTAGAACCTATTCACCCCCCCCCCCTCTAGGTGTTTAGGCTGTCTTGAAAGTTAAACTATCAAGTGGTATCAGAGGGAGGTTCCTCAAAAAGGACTTAACAGTCTGAGGTAGATCTGAAAGGCAGATTCAAGATTCAAGAAGATGGGTTCTGGAGAGAATCATAAGGAGCTAGCGTCTATGAAATTACCCATATGCAAGAAAGAAATTTTTGTAATTTGGAAAGAAAGAGTCAGACTGTTTATTGAAGCATCTGACCCAAGAATTTACATCACAGTACAGGAAGGCCTCTTCATTCCAATGAAGGTATCAGTTCTTGATGCAAATATCCAAACTCCAAAGAGTTATTCAGAAATGACCAAGGATGAAATCATCTTGGCAACCATGGATAAAAGAGCTCAGAACATTATTGTTAGTGCCATAGATGATTCAACATTTCAGAATCTGATTCACTGCAAGACCTCCAAGGAGATGTGGGACACATTGATTGTCTACATGGAGGGATCTGAAGAAGTAAGGCTGGACAGAAAGTCTATGCTAAATCAGGAGTATGAAAGCTTTAGACAAGGAAAATCTGATAGCATAACTGAGTGTTATAAGAAATTCTATAGAATTGTGAATGAGCTAATATCCTATGGAAGAGTCTTCAGTACCTATGAACTGAATGACAAATTCTTAAGATCCTTATCAAAGGATTGGGATACAAATATCTGTGCCATAAGAGAAGTGGCTAAATTGGCAGAGATATCTCCTCCAACCCTGTTTGGAAAGTTGCTATCCTATGAAATGCAACTTATGGTGAGGAAGGAGGAAAGAAACTCAAGAGGAGAGCATAGAGAAAAGACTGTGGCATTCAATGCAGAAGCCACTAGAAAGAATAGGAGGATATCACCATCTCCTCCTAAGGAAGTTACAGAAGATAGTTCTGAAAGTTCAAACAAGGGTTCGGAAAGCTGTGATTCAGATGCAGATTTTGCTGCATTCACAAGACAATTCCAGAGGTTCTTGAAGAAGAAGCAGTGGAAGTCTAGGCCTTCCCCATCACAGCAAGTTGATGACAATTATAAGAAGAAAAGGTCATCAAGGAAAGAGAAGAGCAGATCAAAACCCAGCAAAGCCACTACTTCAAAGATTGTCTGTTATTGTTGCAATAGGCCTGGACATGTAGTGGCTGATTGTCCTGACAAGAGAAATGAATCTTCAGAAAAGAAGAAGACTTATCAGAAAGGCAAGAAGGAGAAATCCTTTGTAGCAAAGAAAGATAAGAGTCTATCAGACCAGTCAACTTCAGAATCAGGATCTGAAGCTGAAGCATATATTGGACTATATGCTGCATCTGAGGAAGAGGAGTTTATGCAGTTGCTAGACTCCATCAATGAACATCAATGCATGGGGTTGATGACAAGATCAGAAGAGGACATATGCTAGAATCAGTCTGATCCTAATGAGGTAAAATGTCCTTCCAGTACATCTGTTTGTAATACAAGTGAAGAATCAGCTACATCTGCATTAAGTGATGAAGATGCATCTGAATCTGAAGGAGATGTCTATCAATTGATAGATAAGTATGGGGACTTGTTGCAGGCCCTTAAGAAAAGCAAGAACCTGGTTAAATCTCAGGCTTAGGAAATTGCTGAACTAAGGGTTGCAACAACTGAGTTAGAAAAAGTCCTTGATCAAAAATTAAATGAAATTGCCAAGCTGAAGAATATAACTATTATTCAGATGGGCACAATTAATTATACTAATGATCAAGTGAAGAGTCTGGAGGCCAGACTTAGAATTGAAAGGGATTTAGTGGCTAGTTACTCTAAGCCAAAATCTGTCTTACCCTTGATAGATGAATTTGTCACTCAAAAGGGTAAGGCTGGATTAGGATTTAAAGGTAACTCCAGGGCTGGCAGATTCAAGAGGAAAGGCAAAGCTCCTGTTCAGCCACTAAACCTTTCAGTCCCCATAAAGTTTAGTAAGGTGAAAGTGCCTTCTAACAAATATGATCATGAAGACATTCAAGGTCATATTAAGACTAATGTTCTGAAGAACAAAGGTGTAAATGCAAGCAGGCCTACCTATGGTCATAAACCCAATGGTTTTAAGAAATCAGTAGGTGAAGTTGCAACAACACCAGCAATGAACAGAAATTCTTCTGACAAAGATGTATCTAGATCTAGATACAATAAGTTTGAATGTTGGTGCTGTGGCAAGAGAGGCCATTTTGCATTAGACTGCTGGTATAACACAAGTGTTATAAAGAATAAGAGTCTACCTGTTAGAAGAGGTTATGATAGCTTTATTAATGCTAACCTGAACCAAGGACCCAAGACTTACTTGGGTTCTAAGGGTAAGTAATTCTGTATTGCAGGTGAATCCAAGTAACCATGCCCCTATATGGTACTTGGATAGTGGTTGTTCCAGGCACATGACTGGAACAAAGGGGCTGCTGAAGGAGTATTCATCTGTCAAAGATGGACCTAAAGTGATCTTTGGTGGATCTGAAAAAGGAGTCATCAAAGGGTTTGGTAACATTTCTTCTAACCTAATTACTATCACTCAAGTGGCTTATGTAAAAGGTTTGAAACATAATCTAATAAGCATAAGCCAGCTAAGTGATTTAGGATATGACATTTCATTTGTTAAAGATGGATGTCATATCAAGAGGTCAAGTGATCAAAAGATCATATTGACTGGGTATAGGAAGAGAAATGTATATTGTCTTAATTTTGAATGTGAGAATAAGGCTTCTCCCATCTGTCTTGTAGCTGATGACAATGCTTCTCATTGTGTTAAGTGGCACAAGAGATTGGCTCATCTAAACTACAAGACAATTGGCCAACTCTTTAGCAAAGAGCTAGTGAGGAATGGACCTCAAATTAAGTGTATAAAGGAAGGGATATGCTCAGCTTGTCAAAAGGGAAAGCAGACAAAATCCTCCTTTCAAAGCCTTGAAAACAAGGATTCTGTGAGGTGCTTATACCTCTTACATATGGATCTTTTTGGTCCTATGCCAGTTCATAGTCTAGGTAGGAAGGTCTACACTTTTGTGGTTGTAGATGACTATTCTAGATTTATATGGGTGTTCTTTCTGAGACAAAAATCTGAAACCCCAAGTGTATTACTTAATTTTGTAAAGCAAATTCAGAATGAACTGAATAGTACAGTGGTCAAAATCAGAAGTGACCATGGTACTGAGTTTCAATCTGAAATCATAACAAACTTGTGTAAAGACTTTGGGATTTTCCAAGAGTTCTCCTCACCTAGAACACCTCGGCAAAATGGAATTGCTGAAAGAAAGAATAGAACATTAATTGAAGCTGGTAGAACTCTATTGAGTGACACCTCTCTCCCAGAATATTTCTGGGCTGAGGCAGTTAACACTGCTTGTCATGTCATCAATAGGGCTTCTATCACCAAAAGCCACAGAAAGACTCCCTATGAGATTGTGAAAGGCAGAAAACCAAATCTATCCTATTTTAGGATCTTTGGTTGCAAGTGCTATATACTTAACAATGGCAAGTCATATTTGACTAAGTTTGCTGCCAAATCCCAGGATGGGATATTTGTTGGGTACAACACAAATAGTAAGGCCTATAGAGTCTTCAACTTAAATACTCAAGTTGTTGAAGAATCTGTGCATGTTGTATTTGATGAAACAAGATTAATCAATTGTGAGTTGTCTTCTAGATCAAATGACTCAACAGGTATAAGCTAGAGGATGGACAAGCTCTCCATTGCTGAAGCTTCAAAGGAAGATGGAGCATTGGAAAATGAAGGCTGCTGTCCAGGGGGAGTACAAGAGATAATGGAAGCTGATGAAAACCAAGAGGTTCAGCAGAATGAAGAAGCTGGAGATGCTCAACCTGAAGGGAATCTTCCTCCAGCTATAAGATATCTAAGAGATCATCCTGCTGATCAGATAATAGGTGATCCAAGACAAGGAGTGCAAACTAGAAGCAGAAATCAAAGCACAGTTTTGCATTCAAGTTTCTTGTCTCAAATGGAACCTAAGAAGTTTGAAGAAGCTATCCAAGACCAGCACTGGATTGATGCTATGCAAGAGGAGCTGAATCAATTCAGAAGGTGCAAAGTCTGGGAGCTTGTTCCTAAACCAAGAGGCCACAACATAATTGGCACTAAGTGGATCTATAGGAACAAGCTGGATGAAAGTGGGATAATAGTGAAGAATAAAGCAAGGTTAGTTGCAAAAGGATACAGGCAGGAAGAAGGGATCGACTTTGATCAAACCTTTGCTCCAGTAGCAAGGCTGGAGGCAATCAGAATGTTCCTTGCCTATGCAGCCTACCAAGACTTCAAAGTATACCAGATGGATGTGAAGTCAGCATTTCTGAATGGTGATCTTAAAGAAGAAGTATATGTAGAGCAGCCATCAGGTTTTGTAGATCCTCTTAAACCTGATTCTGTGTATAAGCTTAGGAAAGCTTTGTATGGGTTAAAACAAGCTCCAAGGGCTTGGTATGAAACCCTGTCTACCTTACTCATTGAGAATAAATTCTCAAGAGGAAAGATAGACAAAACTCTATTCCTTAGGGAATCCAAAGGTAAGATCATCTTAGTTCAGATCTATGTTGATGACATAATATTTGGATCTACTGAAAACAACCTTTGTAAAAAGTTTGCCAAACTTATGCAAGGGAAGTTTGAGATGAGCAGTATGGGAGAACTTAAGTTCTTCTTGGGACTCCAAGTAAGACAGACTGATGATGGATTGTCCATATCCCAGTCTAAGTTCACCAAAGAATTAATTAAGAAATATGGTATGGAGTCATCCTCCACCATGAGAACTCCTATGGGAACAAGTATGCCTATAGGCAAAGATGAGGCAGGTAAACCTGTTGATGAATCTTTGTATAGATGAATAGTTGGCTCACTACTATATCTCACTGCTAGTAGACCAGATATTATGTATGCTACATGTGTCTGTGCTAGGTACCAAGCCTGTCCTAAAGAATCTCATTATACTGCAGTCAAAAGGATTCTGAGATATCTTAAGGGCACACCTAATCTAGGTCTTTGGTACCCTAGGAATAGAGATTTTCAACTAACAGGCTATTCAGATGCAGATTTTGCAGGATATAGAGAGGATAGAAAGAGTACTACAGGTACTTGTCAATTCCTGGGAGGAAGACTAATATCATGGAGTAGTAAGAAGCAGACTAGTGTGGCAATTTCCACAGCTGAGTCAGAGTATGTTGCTGCTGGAAGCTGCTGTGCACAGCTATTGTGGATGCAGCATCAACTTAAGGATTATGGTATTCAGGTAAGTAGAACACCCCTTTTATGTGATTCTAAGAGTGCTATTTCTATTGCTAATAATCCAGTTTCTCATAGTAGAACTAAGCATATAGAAATCAAATACCATTTTCTTAGAGAACATGTAGAAAAAGGAGACATCTTATTGGAATTTGTAAAAACAGATTATCAAATAGCAGATGTATTTACTAAGCCTTTAGATGAAACCAAATTCAATAAATTCAAAATTGAATTAGGTATGTTAACCATTGATTAATGTATTAACAAAATCATTAACAATGCAATTGAAGTGGTATTTAAGTAAGTTAAAGTAATAACAACATAATTAAGTGTTAAAAAACAAGGACACATTGAAGTAACACTTACAAGTGGTGTTGAAACAATAGAAATTGGCTAAGTAAGAATGTGTCGACACATTCAGTAATAATGTATCGACTCAGAGAAATAATGTCGACAAGTCAGAAATATTGTGTCGACACAGAGAATATGTGTCGACACTTAAGAGTTATATTGTCGACTTAACCAAAAATGTAATGTCGACTCAACCAGGATAATGGTGTCGACACTTACAGAATATGTGTCGACACTTATCCTTAGAGTCGACACCGAATTTCTGTCTATCTACTATGTATCCAAGGTGTCGACATAACCACAAATTGGTGTCGACACATAGTAGGCTGAAGTAATGTCGAGACAATAGAAGTTTGTGTCGACACATTCCGTCTGTGTCGACACATTTAGTCTGTTTTTGGCGCCTTTTGAACTTCTTTCAACAGAAGGTATAAATAGGTCAAAAACTCTTTCTGTCGACACGCTTCCAAGGTTTTTGAGACTAAAACCCTGTGTCGACAGTCTATCTTTCTCTCTTCTCTCAAGCTTTCTCGACGAATCGATAGCGCCAAGGATTGAAGACAACATCAATGAAGGGTATGAGTTGGTGCGCCAGGCTTTTGCAGATGCGCCGCCAGATGTTCAAGGGGTTATCACCCTCCTCTCCGAGTCAGGGTTAGAATTTCTAATCTCAGAACCGACTAAAATCTGGAAGAAGGAGGTGCACGAGTTCTTTATCTCTGCATCAGTCCACTCAAATGGCCTCACGATTAAGTCCAATGTTCAAGGGACTAAGGTGAAGATTACTCCAAGAAGTTTCAGAAAGATCTTTCAATTACAAGTAGTTGAGAATGAAGAGGAAGTTCCTAGTTCTAAGACAAGGGAAGCCCTTCAATACTGTGGACTGGACTCGAGCATGAAGATTGGAGCTGCATTCAACAGGAAGGGTATGAATCAGCAAGGGAAGTTCTTGTCTGAAATTGTTGGGAAAGTGATCCTCTGCAAAACAGGTGGACATGATAGGATTTCTGCCTATATGTTCAGCCTTATGACCAGGATTGTTTTTACAATTCCTACTGATTGGTCAGGAGTACTCTTTGACAAGATCAAAGAAGGAATCAAGAAGCCCAACATGGCTAGAATCATGAGCTTATATCTCACTGGAGTGATTCCTGAAGTGATGCAGCAACTGCCAGGGACTAAGATCAATCATATGAGAAGGATGGATATGAGACTGTTCTCTAGGTGGGATAGGGTGCTGTCCAAGGATGTGCCTGAAGAGAGCAGGCCAGACACCCCTGTGAAATCCCCTTCTCAAACTCAAGAAACTGAACAACAACAAGAAGACCCACTCAGGACATAGGTTGAAGAACAGCCTGACTCAACTATAGTCCAGCAAGTGTCAACACCTGCACAGATGCAGGGGGAGCCAGTTCACTCTCCTGCTCAAAATGTATCTACTCCTGATCAGGTACAAGTGTAGGGGGAGCTAATGTATTTTACTATAAAAGACATTGCTCATATTCTTATTACTGCACAGGTTCAGGGGGAGCTAGTGTCCACTCTTACTCTAGATACTACAATTACTGAACGAGTACAGGAGAAGCTGTTGTCAGTACAAGTGCAAGAGGAAGCACAGTTAGACTTATCTCAAGATTTAACTGCTGCAGAAGATACAGCTCAACTGGAATTTACTCTGGAGGAGTTATTCCCTGATGCTGATACTACTACTGATAAAGTAGGAGGAGGACAAGAAATTGAGAAGTCCATAGGTATGGAAATTGATCAGGAAGCTGAAGTTGAGCCACAGGTTGAGGGGGAGCCAGTGGATGTTGAGACTGAGCAACAGGTCACTGGAACAGATACACTTCCTCCTCCTCAAGAAAGAATTCACCTAGATACTTCATCTGATACTGAAACTGAAGAAGCCAGGCTGGCCAAGAAAAGAAAACTTGTTGTATTTAAGAGAAGAAGCAAGAATTATAAGCAGGCTTTACAGACAACACCTCAACAAGTATCTCCTGCCTTTGATCATAACAAGTTTATGGTAGATCTACAGGTGAAATTGGATGAACAAAGAATGGCTCTGGAAAAGTATGTTGATGAAAATAGCAAGTCACTTCAGTTTGACTTAGCTCAGGATATAAAGTCCATCCAGTTTCAAGTCAATATGCATAAGAAAGAAATGACAGATTGCTTCCAAAAGGGAGGCCATGCTGTGGTTTATCTAGCTCAACAATAGGAGGCTGTTACTAAAAAGGTAGATGATGTTGTCCTGAAGCAAGGCTATGTCATTACCAATCAGATCAATATGAATGCAAATCTGGAAGACTCCCACAATCAGATTCTTCTACAATTACAAAAGCATTACACTGAAATGTCTGAGGCAAGAGCTAAAGAAAAGGAAGAGTTTAATAAGAAATTTCAAGATGCCATTGCCTCAGTACAAACTGCTATCTCCACCTGCCAACAGGACATATCAACCAAGCTGCAAAAGTTGAAACCATTTTTCAAAGATGGTATAAATTATCTAGAAGGACAGATAAGGTTTCAGAAGAATGATCTTAGAGATCATATGACCAGAGAAGTCATAAAGGGGGAGAGGTTATTGATTCATGCAGGCCAAGAGCACTCTAAATGGGTGACAAATAGTATAAGAGCCACCTTGGGATATCCACCCTTGTGTGATGATGATATGATGGCTGAATCAGGCATTCAAGCAGGACTACTTGAAGGCAACCAACCTGAGGTTGCCCAAGTTATTTACCCCCCTTCTGATTTTGATATTCTGGATAAGCAAGTGCAGGATATGTATAGTCCTCCAAAGGAGGTTAATAATGTTGTGATTGAGAAAGTTGAGATGCCAGAGGCCTTCCTAAAAGAACAGCAAGATGCTCTATTAGCAAAGAAGAGATTTAGAGAGCAGGCTGCACTTAAGCCAGATTATGAGCAGTGGAGTCCTACTTCAAGGAACATAATACTCACTGCATGGAAGGCTGTACAAGACCAAGTTCATGAGAGAGGGAAGTGGTATAATGAGATAGAATGGAAGGAGTATGAGGCAAGACATGAAGCTATAGTACAATTCAGAAGGAAAGCTAAGCTGGGGAGGCTGCCACCAGATGCTATGGAGCCAAGCAAGTACTTCCCAAAGCCTTTTCACTATTTTTAAAGGCAAAGGCTCAAGGAAGAAGCTCAGAAGAAAGCTGATCTAAAAGGAAAGAAGATAGCTGAAGAATCAGAAGCTCCTGTGACAGCTAAAATTCAATCTGGCAAAGGGATTATCATTAGAGAGCCTGATCAATCCTGATTGTGTTTTAGTTCCTTCATAATGTTTTGTAATGTTGTGATGTGATCATTAACTGTAAAACAATGTAATCAAACATTACCCAGTAGTAAACAAAATATTGTTTAAATCTGTGATAGATTGTTTTATCTATGATGTTTTTATTATTTTGTTTATAATTAAGTATCCCTGTGTTTTTTGTCATATATCATCATTTAGTACTGTTTATAAATGGTGTATATCATTGGCTATAAGGGTTATGACTTCTCCAAATAGGGGGAGATTATTGGGTACATTGGAAAATGTGTACCTGATTTGAAGAAGCCCAACCTAGCTCAATGATATACATCAAGGTGTATTTGATGTTGTTTTGAGTTGACATGTGCAGGTGAAGAATTGATAAAGTATGCAGAAAAATTCTAAGTCCAAGTGTCGACACAGAGAAGGATGTGTCGACACATAGAAGAAATTAGTCGACACAATACTGGGAAGCAGTGTCGACACATAGCAGTTAGTCTACAACTACACTGGGAAAAAGTGTCGACACAGAGGAAGTATGTCGACACATAGCAGTTAGTCTACAACAATACTGGGAAGCAGTGTCGACACAGAAGAAGTAAGTCGACACAACACTGGGAATTTGTGTCGACACAGAAGAAAAGCGTCGACCTCAACATTGGGAAAATGTGTCGACACAGAAGAATATAGTCGACCTCAAGATTGTCTACACCAGCAGAATGTGTTGACACATTGTGATTGAGTCGACACATTATAGCAGAGTTAAAAGAAGACTGTGTCGACACCTGAAGGCTAAGTCGACACTTACTAAGTTATGATTCTACAACAACTGTGTCGACACACAGGACTTGTGTCGACACACTGAAGAGTCAAGACCAAGTTATTTTCAGAAGAAGCTGTGTCGACTCAAAGGCAACTTAGTCGACATCACTGAAGACTGTGTCGACACCAAAGTCAATTGTGTCAAAACAGATAGACAGATGGTCTCGACACTTTCTGACAGACTGTCTCGATAACTTGTGGTTCAAGACTAAGGCACAGGACTTGTTTGAAGACTTGACAGCTGTGGGTTGCCACCGGTTAACTGAAGCTGTCAGACTTGTCAGAAAACGGTTAGAAACCGGATCAGCCGGTTACCATGAAGAAAATCTATAAATAGACAGATTCAGAAGGAGGAAAGAGAACTTTTGAAAACATTGATGAGAATCAAAAAGTTGAGAAGGATTACAATCCAATTCATTTCAAGAAAGTGCTAGGCACTTAAGAAGATCTTCTCCAGAAGATCTAAGAAGACTATCTAAGGATAGATCAAAGAAGAGTTCTAATCAGAATTCAGAAGAATCATTCAAAGTGCTGGATAGAGAGAGATCAAGCCAGAATTTGAAGAAGAAGAAAGAAACCACCAGTGGATTCTAAAGAAGCTGTTTGGAAATCAACTCAGCTAAGTTCATATTCAAGAAGCTTTGAAGAAAGCTCAGATACAGTTGATTTCATCAGCTGATCAAGAATTGTCTTGGCCTTTTCTCTCTCAATTTAGGCAAGACAGTTAAATAATCTTTTCTATATTTCTGTAGGATCTGTTTACACAGATCTGAGTTGTAAGCCTGTGTTATAAAGGCTGAGTGTAGGAGTGTTGAACTCTGAGTGGTAGGGCTGTTTGCCTGAGTGTAGGAGAAGGGTCTTCTCTGAGTTGTAGGCCTTGGGGCAAGGCTGAGGTAGGGCTGTTGTGCCTGAGTTGTAGGAACCAGTTGGGTTCTGAGTTGTAGGATCTGTTGATCTGAGATTAGTGGAAGTTTGGCCGAATCTAGCATACTGCTAGATAGGTGAAGGGGGAAAGTGGATGTACCCAGACCTTGGGGAACCACTATAAAACATTGTGCAATCTGTGATGTTTTATTTTTTGTGATTGCTGTGATCATTGTGTTAGCCATTAAATTGAATTCTGCCTAGAAGTTTTTATAAAGAAGTAGAACCTATTCACCCCCCCCCCCTCTAGGTGTTTAGGCTGTCTTGAAAGTTAAACTATCAGCTGATGAAGGAGTGTTTCTGGGATACTCCATGATCAGTAAAGCTTATAGGGTTTATAATAAAACAACTCTAAAAATAGAAGAATCTATTCATATTTCTTTTGATGAAACTAATATGTCTTTCAAGGAGAAAAATTCTTCTACCATAGAACAATTGCAGGTACATTCTATAGCTGAAGACTTGTACAGATTGCAAGTTACTCAAAAGGATGAAACTAGTGAAGATGAAGAAGCTGCTCCACATCTGGAAGAAAATCTTCTTGAAGAGCCATTTGCTATTCCACAAGAGGAAACAGCAACACAGGTTGGTGAACAATCAACACCCCCTGTTGATTTAGTAACATCAAGAGATCATCCAATCTCCCAAGTGATTGGATACATCTCAGCTGTTGTGCAAACCTGAAATAAGGTCAACCAAAACCTGATGCACACTTGCTTTCTCTCTCAAATTGAACCTCAATCCATTCAAGATGCAGAGCAAGATCCACACTAGATCATTGCAATGCAAGAGGAGTTGCATCAATTTGAAAGAAACAAAGTCTGGTAACTAGTGCCTAAGCCAAAGGATCATTCCATTGTTGGAACAAAATGGGTGTTCAGAAACAAATTGGATGATCAAGGAATTATTGTAAGGAATAAGGCAAGGCTAGTTGCTCAAGGATATTCTCAAGAAGAGGGGATAGACTATGACCAGACCTTTACACCAGTTGCAAGGTTAGAGGCCATAAGAATCTTCCTGGCTTATGCTACTCACAAGGGATTCAAAGTCTACCAAATGGATGTGAAGAGTGCTTTTCTCAATGGGGAGATCAAAGAAGAAGTCTATGTAAGACAACCCCCAGGTTTTGTCTCTCCAACTCATCCTGATTATGTTTTCAAACTACATAAAGTATTATATGGTCTAAAGCAAGCTCCTAGAGCATGGTATGAGACCCTAGCATGCTTTCTTATGGAAAATGATTTTATTAGGTGGAGAGTAGACCAAACTCTTTTTATTAGAACCCATAAGGCCCATACCCTACTTGTACAAATTTATGTAGATGATATTATATTTGGTTTTACTGATTCAAACTTGTGCAAAAAGTTTTCCAAGCTTATGCACTCTATATTTGAAATGAGTAGCATGGGTGAGCTATCCTTCTTCTTAGGATGGCAAGTCAAACAACATGCTGAAGGCATATTTATTTCTCAAACCAAGTACGCAAAAGAACTAGTTAAGAAATTTGGTATGTCTGATGCATCATGTATGAAAACACCCAAGCCTACCAATGCTTTATTGTATGCTGATGAACATGGGAAACCAATTGATCAGATAATATATAGAGAAATGATTGGTTCTTTATTGTACCTTACAGCTAGTAGGCTTGATATAATGTTTGCTACATGTATATGTGCTAGATTCCAAGTTAGCCCTAGAGAGTCACACTTAACTTTAGTAAAGAGGATTCTTAGGTATGTTAAAAGCTGTCCAAATCTAGGACTCTGGTATCCAAAAGATTCAGCATTAACTTAACTGGATTTTTAGATGCTGATTATGCTGGATACAGAATAGACAGGAAAAGCACCAGTGGAACTTGTCAGTTTCTTGGTGATAGACTTGTCTCATGGTTTTGTAAGAAACAAACATCTGTGTCAACTTCAACTGCTGAAGCTGAATACATGGCTGCAGGTAGTTGTTGTTCACAAATCTTGTGGATTCAAAATCAACTCCTATACTATGGTTACAACTTAGAGAAGTCTAAAATATTTTGTGACAACACCAGTGCTATTTCCATTGCACAAAATCCAGTCCTCCATAGTAGGACAAAACACATTGAAATTAGGCATCATTTTCTAAGGGATAATGTTGAGAAAAATAAAATTGAACTTCAATATATCCCAACTAATTTGCAAAGGGGAGACATTTTCACCAAGCCTTTGGATGAAAAGAAACACAACTTCTTCCTCAATCAGTTAGGCATGTTAGATGGAGGAAGCCTAAAATAAATAACAAGATCTTGAAAAGCTAAAAACAGACCAAGATTAGGCTAAAAACACATTTCTTTTTGTGTCTGTAGGATAGCTTCTGTCTCTGAACTACGTTCGATGTTTTCCCCAGAAATCGTCGAACGTCGATCGACAGTTTCCCGAAAAACATCGAACAGAGATCAACATTTTACCAAAACGTCGACCGGAGTACAAAGCTTGTCAGATAGTTGTATACTATCTCTTTCAGTCCTTCGATCGTCGAACTGAGCTCGACGTTCTCTAGATCGTCGAACTGAGATCTACGATGTTGAAGACCTTTCTGCTTCCCTTAGGAGTCCTGATCGTCAAACAGAGATCGACGATCCTTCTTTTTTCGCGTCGAACCCTAATATAAAATCATTTTTCGGCCGCCGCTCGTCGTTTATGCTTTCATACTCTCTGCAAATTTTTCTCTTTCCCTCCAAACTCTCTACACTTGGTCGTGTTTGTTGAATCTTTGCAGGTACAGATGGCAATGTCGGTCTCCACTCTCTCCAAAATGAAATTTGATACAGGATTTGACATAGATATGAACTCCTTCGATGGCAGCAATCAGAGGTTCAAATATATTCTAAATCTCTTCCACGAACAGCAGTTGGTTCAGTTGATGACCACCAGAATAAAAATTGCAGCAGATGAAGTAAGAGAATGGGTTTTTACTGCCACCAATGAGAATGAAAACTCTATAGTCGGCACCATCAATGGAACTCAGGAACCAATGTCCCCCGCTCTTTTGACAGAAGTATTCACCTTAAGTACTATGAATGACTCCATCGATTTGTCTGGAGAGGAATATGATTCGTTGTTAGATCGAATGGGTCACTCTGCTGTGAACCCTAATAAACTGCTGTAAAAGAATTTATCTATTGAATTTCAATTTTTGACTGATGTTGTTGGGAAAGTGCTTCTAGAAAAGCACTCAGCTCATGATACAATCTCAAGGTATCAGTTATGCTTAATGGGAGCTTTAGTTGATAAGAAATATCTAGATTGGGGATCAATCTTCTTTAATTTGATCAAGAAGAAAATTAGCAAAAGCTGTGTCAGTTTGGAGAGGATTATAGGGGTTTACCGACATCACAGGTGCCCTGATCTGCATGTTTCAAGTGGGATGCACATCAATGCATCCAAAAGGCTAACCTGTGCCCTTTTCAGCAGGTGGGACAGGCAGATTATCAACCCTAATAGGGCTGCTGCAGCAACATCTACTTCAGGCACAAGGACTACCTCAGTCACTCCTCCTCAGGTCTCTGTCCCAGCAGAAGATTTGCCTGCTTCTCCTTCTCCTCCAGCTGTCTCTGCCTCAGTCTCCATATAAACCTCACCACTCATCTAAACCATAGCCATATCTCCCCCATTACAATCTCATCACCTATTTCACCTTCTCCAGCAACTACCTCAGAACCATTCCACCCTCTGTACTTCTATCCACCTGTCACCACTCCATCATTTCATCTTCTGGATGACTCCTTCATGGATGATTCTCCTCCTACTCCTCATAATATTCCATCTACATCTTCCTACTAACAATTTCAACAGGACATACTCTCTCAATCATCCTTCACCCCATCCCTTTCCTCTCCCTTATCATCCCTCTCCACTTCAGTAACATCAATCTCAACCATTCTTACTATTGAGCCATCCATCCCTATACCTCCTACCTCCACACCATCCATTCCATCAGTTCCAGCCAACATCATTCCAGCTGCATCAACTACTACCTCTACTCAAGCCCCTCTTGAGCATGTAGATCTTTCAGCTTTGGCAGACAGGTTGTATGAGCTGCTAGCCCCCAGGCTAACCTCATTGCTGGAGACCACCTTGGCTCCACTCCTGAAAAATTTTCAGGAGCTGTCTACCAGGTTATCTCCCTTCCTCCCCTCTCAGGCAATCCCTTCCTCTGGGTGCCTTGATCTAGTTTTCACTGAATCCAGGTAGGGGGAGATGCCTAATGAAGCTCTGGATTTGCCTGAGACTGCTAAAGTTTCAGAACCTGCTCCAGTATTTTCAGTGGATCTTCAGAGCCTGCTGTCAGTTTTTGATACTGTGTACTTCAATTCTCTGCCAGTTCAACAAGTTGAAGACCTTACTAAGGGCATTGTGCCTATTTTAGAATATGATCCCAGCCTGATTATATCATATGTAAACTCTTTCAAGGCTGAGGATGTTGTTGCTTCTATTTTTACTACTGCTGCTGCTACTGCTGTTACATCTATTGGATCCTCTGATATTGAAATGATGTCTGTTATTGCTGATGCTGCTGTTGTTGACGAACTTGCTACTTATCTGGAAGAACCTGAACCTGCTGCTCTAATTACTTCTGCTCCTATTGTTGCTTCAATAAGTTGTGTTTTTGCTGCTGCTCCTGCTCTGACTCCTGAACAACTTAAACAACAAGAGAAGTACATCAAAAGCATTGATGATCTGTATGATAGCCGCAGAGCTAAGAAAGTGATTAGTTTCATACTAACTCTGATGACTCTTCTAGTACCATTGCAAAGAAAAGGAAGGCCAGAAGTAAGGCCATGATGAAGGTCCCTCCTGCTAAGGCCAAGGATGCTAATGATATACCCTACTATATTCTGCATGATTGCCAGATAACTGAACCATGGATGCAATATTCTAAAAACCAACTAAAGGCCATGAAGAAGAAAAGAAAGTTTGATAAGTATAAGAAAGGTTCATCCCAGTTTCAGCCCCCTCCTCCTCCTCCTCCAGATTCAGGATCAGGTGGAGGCTCATCTTCTCAAACCTCAGCTCCAAAGCAAAGTTCCTTCCAATCCTCTCAAAGATATCATCCTAGGGGGCAATATCAAAGAGGTTATCAGTCCAGAAGGGGACAATATAGAGGAAATCAAAGAGAACACAGATTTCAAGCTAGGGAAGGATAAAGACACATGTACTCAACTCAAGGTCCTTTCCCTTATATACTCAGAGAAACTGTTGATATAAGAACTCCTACTGCTTCAGAAACGTTCAACAGATATGAGCCTGTAGTTCTTTTTGAAGATCCAGAGAACAATCCTTTATCTTGGACAGCTAGGATTAAAGAACTCGCTGCCTTAGATCAGCTGAAGAAGGCCAAAGAACAATGGAAAGACACTTCCAACATTACAACCTTGTCAGATCAAAGAAAGGCAGAACTGGAAAGGTATGCATCAAGGAAATTCTTTGACCCAGTGGACTACATGAAGCTGCATCCTGAGGTTGTGGTTCCCAGGGCAAGATCTCAAACCTCCTTAGGTGCAGAGGATGATAGAAGGTCAAAGAAAGAAGCTCTAAATCCCAACAGGGAAATCTTATTTAAGAAGGGAAGTGAAAAGAAATGACATTTGTAAGCAGACAGTATACTCATTTTGAACATTTGCTGATATTCCATCTGATTGCTGCTATATTGCATGATCTGCTCTATTGTGTTAGATTTTTGTTTTTCTGTATATTGATTTTGTATTTATTACTGAGTTCTGTAAATAGTAATCCTAACCCAAATAGGGGGAGATTGTTGGAACACCCTATTACTAATTTGGGCAAGGATCACTATGTTTTTAGGAAATCAGTTTGACCTAGATGTATAGTTGAAAAGGTCATGTTAGAATGAGTCTAGGGCTTAGAACTTAGGTTTGAAGCTGCCCCCAGGACCACTCATTGTTCAAGACTTAGAGCTGAGACAAAGAAAATTATCGTCGAACTTAGGTCGACGAAACGTCGAACTCAGTTCGACGCTCTCTGAGCTCAACTTTGTTAAGTAGTCGAACTACGGTCGACGATCTTCGAGCTCAGATCGACGATCTGCCTTCAGCTTATTCTTCAGGTCGCTGAGCTCCGGTCGACGATCTTCGAGCTCAGGTTGACGTTTTCTGTCTGATGATCATTTCAATCTCTGAGCTCAGGTCGACGATCGTAGAGCTCAGATCGACGTTTTTCCTAAGAGATCGACGACTTTGAGGATTCAAATTCAGTCAGCTTTTGGAATGTTTTTCAAACTCTCTCAGCATTTATTTCAAGAGATCTTCTAGCCGTTTTCATTTATTCTGGAGCAAGTTTCAAGGGATTTATCAGAGAATGTTTATTGGACTTTCCTCTAGAAGACAAAACATTTATGGAAGACATTTATTGACTGCTAACGGCTATCTTGGATAGACGATCTTCAGAGAATAAAACATCTTACAGCAGATCAAGATAATAAATCTATCACTCAATACAGACATACACAGATAGTCAGAAAAACTTAGAGGAAAATCAAGTGATCAATCCTGAAAAGTTTTGATTGAATATTGGCATACTGAAAAGTGATCATAGCTTCAACATCAAGGACTCCAGACAATTCATATTTCAACCTCTGCTGAAACCATCTTCTGCTGGAGATCTGAAGCTTCTGAAGACCTATCACCCTAGCAAAGCTCTCATCTATGAACCATCTACATCTCAGGGGGAGCTTTGACAACACAATCAATCCACTAAGTCTTCTCTCAGTGATTGAGACAGAGAAGACAACTTCATCTCTTCCTTTTTATTTTCTTGCTGTAAAAGGGTTATCAAGACTCCCTTCAAAAGTTTTGGTTCTGGTTCTGAGAGCCTTATCAAAACTCAGTGGTGGCAAGACACCTGATCAAAAAATCCAGTTTTGTTTTTGAGCACCTTATCAAAAGCTCATTGGTGCTCAGGAAACCTGATCAACTCATCCTGCAGTGGATTCCTACCAAGGGTGGTAGAAGAGTGGATGTACCCAGGTTTTTGGGGAACCACTATAGCTCCTTGTGTCTTCTGGTTTTCTTGTGCATATTCTTTGCTGTGTGCTGTGGTTTTTATTTTACTGCTTTAGTTTTATTTCTACATCAAAGCACCTTACACCTATACATAAATTAAGCCTTTACTGCTGTGCAATTTTAATTTGTGAACTTACTTTAAAATACTTTATTCACCCCCCCCCCTAGAGTTATGATAGATCTTACCCTTACTTTCACAGCATTAATAAATGCAAGAATTCAAATGACCATTGGTCTCCTATCAGAATATATACACAGAGATACAGAGAAGAAAATAAGGGTGAAAAGAATAGAATAACAAGAAGACAGAGAATAAGAAGAAGAGAGAGAATAGTGGAGAGAAGAAAGTAGTACAGGAATCAGAGTTCCAGGAAGAACTCAACATCACCTGTACAGCCAGTGCTCTTCTCAGATCTACTATTCCAGGAAGCCTGAAGAGACAACTACTCTACATCAGTGTGAAGGCTTACTGGAAGATCAACATCATCAAGGTTTCATCATTCACACTCTAAGACATCTCACATTTCAGCCTTTGCTGAAATCATCTTTTGTTGGAGATTTGAAGCACCTGAAGGCCTATCACCCTAGCAAAGCTCTCCTTCCTGAACAATTGCAAATCTTAGGGGGAGCTTTGACAACATCATCAAAATCCACTTATGCTTCTCTTTGATTGTTGAATAGAGAAGACAACATCAACTCTCCCTTCCCTCCTGCAAAAGGGTTCTTGAACTCCCTTCAAAAGTTCTGCGTGGTTTTTGAGACCTTATCAAAACTCAGTGGTGGCAAGACACCTGATTAAAAAATCCAGTCTGGTTTTTGAGCACCTTATCAAAAGCTCATTGGTGCCCAGGACACCTGATCAACTCATCCTGTAGTGGATTCCTACCTAGGGTGGTAGAAGAGTGGATGTACCCAAGTTTAGGGGAACCACTATAAATTTCTTGTGTTATCTGGTTTGCCTTTGTTTCTTTTCTTTATTATTCTTGCTCTGTGTTTGCTCTAATCTCTAGGATAGATCTCACTTTCAATTGGTATCAGAGGCAGGTTGGTTATACAACAACTAATCCATCACTAGGTTTGTTGTTTATACAGGCTAACACCTGAACCAAAAGATCTCTCTTGATCCATCCTAGTTAGATAAATCTTTTTTTCACATAGCAAGAATATGGAATATTCTAGCAGTAGACCTCCTAAGTGCAACATAAACAAATTTGCACTTTGGAAGACAAGAATTAAGTCATTTTTGGACAATATTAATGAAGAAATATTTTATGCCATTATGACAGGTCTCCCAACCTCAGCAACAACAACTAAAAGAGCCAGACTAGCTGATGCTAGAGCCATGAATATCCTAGCACATTAATTATCTGATGACTTGTTCCAGGAAGTTGTTGAATGCTCAACAGCTAAGGAGATATGGGTTTTTCTTCATCAAATGGCTTTTGAACATGTGGATGGAACAATAAAAAGAAGCCACAACATCTTATTTGAAGAAGGAGAATCAGTATCCCTAGATGTTATTTGGGATGTATCAGATGATGAATCATCATTTGAAGATGAAGAGGAGGAAGCAAGGGCCAAACAATTCTACTTAATGGCCATCAATACTTCCTGCAGCAGTTTAAAGTCTGAACAAACAGAAGGAAAATCAAAACCTGAAGAGGATCAAATATTATCTAACTTTGTTTTCAGTTCAGTTAACTTAGAACTTCAATTTTGCTGTCAAGATTCAATAAAACCTGAGGAGGAAACAAAACTTCAAAGATGAATGTTTTCAGAATATATTCAAAGGAAAAAGAAACATTTTAATCAATGAAATGAGTTCAGATCGTCGAACTCAGATCGATGATCCTATATAAAATCGTCGAACTCAGATCGACGATACTATATAAAATCGTCGAACTCAGATCGACGATCCTATATAAAATCGTCGAACTCAGTCTGCTTTTTCATAAATTTGATTTATAATTATAAGGATAAACTATTAAAAAAATTTTCAAATTCTTTTTCTATTTGGAACAAATTTATTAGGAAACATCTTTTCTTAAGGGCTGCTTCTATCCTTTTGATATCTTGTTCAAAATTATGTTAGGATTTCTGTATGAGAATTCTCTGTCAGATAACTTTATATTTCTTATAGATCTTTTTCTAAATTCATCTAGATTGAGTCCTCTACTCTAGTTGCATTGGTCAGCAGTGATCATGGCACTGGGTTTGAATCTCTTCTGATGAAAAAAAATTCTATAGGAAGAAAGATATCAGACTTTGTTTTTCAGATTCAGAATCCTAATAAAATTTGCTGGACAAATATCATTTTTTTATGCTAACATATCCTTTTCAAGGAGAGAGCAATCTCTACCATAGCCTTCTGCAGGTACCATCTATAAGAATTAGCTGGATGACTCAATCAAAATCCAATTTTCAAAGTCATCCCAGTCTCCTCCAGTCACAGTTACTGTATCAACATAGGGGGAGTTTTGTAAAGCCAGCAGCAGTCAGTTTTAACAGCAACAAAAGTCAGCTATGCAAAGCTTCTCTTTTTATATCTTATGCTTTGTAATTATAATATTTTTATGTAAATAGTAATCCTAACCCAAATAGGGGGAGATTGTTGGAACACCCTAATTTGGATTTGGGTCAGGATCACTATGTCATTAGGATTATTAGATTGACACATCAATGTATTGCTAAGGGTTATAGGATATGCTAATTCAAAGGCTTTCAGAGTTTGAAGAAATCAGCCAAGAGAAATCAGTCAGAGAAGAATTCAGAATTCAACCTTGGCGTCGAGCTCAGATCGACGTTTTGAAGTTAAGTCGTCGAGCTGAGATCGACGATCTATGAGCTCAGGTCCACGAGGCGTCGAACTACGTTCGACGATCTCCGAGCTAAGATCGACGTTTTCTATTCCAGACCAGCTTCAATATCTCTGAGCTCAGATCGACGATAGTTGAGCTCAGATCGACGATAGTCGAGCTCAGATCGACGATCATCTTTTTCAGATCGACGATTTTTGCCATCTCTCTGAATGCAAGTTCCCAGGCAGATTTTCAGGATATTCTTGGTCCAATCAATGTGAGCCATTCATATTCCAACAAAGCTTTATTATAGGACAGTTACAAGAATGTATTTATGGAGATTATAGCCGTTGGAGTAACTAAGAGGCAGCAGTAATAAATGCAAGAATTCAAAAGACCATTGGTCTCCTATCAGAATATATACACAGAGATACAGAGAAGAAAATAAGGGTGAAAAGAATAGAATAACAAGAAGACAGAGAATAAGAAGAAGAGAGAGAATAGTGGAGAGAAGAAAGTAGTATAGGAATCAGAGTTCCAGGAAGAACTCAATATCACCTGTACAGCCAGTGCTCTTCTCAGATCTACTGTTCCAAGAAGCCTGAAGAGAAAACTAATCTACATCAGTCTGAAGGCTTACTGGAAGATCAAAATCATCAAGGCTTCATCATTCACACTCCAAGAAATCTCACATTTCAGCCTTTGCTGAAATCATCTTTTGCTGGAGATCTGAAGCACCTGAAGGCCTATCACCCTAGCAAAGCTCTCCTTCCTGAACAATTGCAAATCTCAGGGGGAGCTTTGACAATATCATCAAAATCCACTTATGCTTCTCTTTGATTGTTGAACAGAGAAGACAACATCAAATCTCCCTTCCCTCCTGCAAAAGGGTTCTTGAACTCCCTTCAAATGTTCTGCTTGGTTTCTGAAATCTTATCAAAACTCAGTGGTGGCAAGACACCTGATAAAAAAATCCAGTCTGGTTTTTGAGCACCTTATCAAAAGCTCATTGGTGCCCAGGACACCTGATCAACTCATCCTGCAGTGGATTCCTACCTAGGGTGGTAGAAGAGTGGATGTACCCAAGTTTAGGGGAACCACTATAAAATTCTTGTGTTGTCTGGTTTGCCTTTGTTTCTTTTCTTTATTATTCTTGCTGTGTGTTTGCTCTAATCTCTAGGATAGATCTCACTTTCAAATTATATATTTTATTTAATGGCGGCGCCGGACGTCGTGCAAAACTTGTAGCGGAGGCGGAGTTGGCGAAGAACGTCGTGGTAGAATTTCATCCTCAAGCTTGCGGTAACGTTCGCCCCAATCAACGAACTCTCGATGTCAGGGATCAATGACCGCATCAGCAACGTTGCCATCAATCCTCCCCCACTCAAAATTACTCATAACCGATGAGTTGCACCTGAGGGGAGAACAGTCAAAAGCAGTAGCAACATGGGGAAAATCTGGCCCCGCTATCCATGTCATAGTAGCATGAACATCCATCAACACTGAGAACCTGTCAGGCAAAGAAACAGCAAAACTTTCGAGGAAACTCGAAAGGGTGTCAAGCAAAAGAAATAAAACTTGAATCTTTCCATCTGGTTCAAGAACTAAGGAGTCTATGTGGAAAATAGACATGACGGAACTAACACTCCCCAACCCAAGGGAATATGTAGCGGGAGAGAAGAACGATGGAGAAAGCCACTCAGGTGGAAAAAATACATACAGTAAAAAGTCCGAAAACTTCAAATAAAGTGAAACACCTCGTGCTTTATAAAAATCTGAAATAAAAGCATGAAATGTGAAGTTCTTCATATCCATGGATGGGTCGACTTTCTTATGTAATAAATTATTAATGGAGCCAGAAGGCATCTGCTCGGGGACTGACCAGACTAAACCCAAATCACTAATTCTAAGCGTAGGACATTCTCGGACAGGAGCGTATGTGCGTGCGACATAAATTAATATGAAACGCTAATGTCCTAGATACAAGAGGAGTTAACCCATGTGCTACATGACTTGACCCAAATGCCTAGGATAATGAGGTTAAGTCTGGTGGAACGGGAGCCTTATAATCAAAAATGATTTCAATGGGCTCCAAATCTGCAGTTATAATTTTAATTTTAATATATTCTCGTTTGACATGAAGATATGCCAAGGAGAACCACTCATCTTGAACAATTGAGTTGGATGCTCCCGGATGTGAAAGGATGTGCGAGCGATACAACTCAAGGTGCCCAACTATAGTCACTAACGTATGGACATAAGGGTCATCAAAAGACGGTGGGTAAATGTGCGCAACCAGGTGTGGAATATAAGCATTTCTAGGGGACACCACATCCAGAGGCACAATAGCCAAAGAGTCAGATACAGTTGAGGACAGATGTAAGACCCCCCCCCCCTTTTTTTTTCTTTTTCAACCACCAGGGTCTTAGCCCATAATTGCCGCTTTGTGGTGGCACCGACTCACGGGAAGGCAACCACTACAAAACGCCAATTCTGCCGGCCCTTTTTGATCACAAGAGAGAGAAGCATTTATACAAAAATGTAAACAAGTCCACAGAAACATGTAAATAAAAGTGAAATCATAACCAGTCCATCAATAGTAATAATAGGAAAATAGATAAATGGGCTCGAGCCCAGTACATCAGAGTCCTCACTACAAGTCACTCATCGCGGAAGCTAAGAAAATACTAATCACTCACGAAGCTGGTCGCAGGTGCACCGGTGCTAGACTGTCCCACCTCCATGCGCACCGTACTCCGCTGGTGCTGGTCCCTGTCTCCCATCCGGAGCTCCTGTAATGTTTGGTTCGAAAACCATTAGTCATAAAGACTAAGCCCTATCATCCCCTACCCCTCCCACCACGGCTCCTAAGCACCGGGCGGAGAGGAGGAAAGGGAAGCTACAAAAGTGGAGAATAATCAAGCAGGTGACGGTGGACCTAACTAGCAAGTTATAACAGGTGAACAGTGTAAATGTTGTAATAGGTAGAGCAATTAATAAGTAGCAAATTGTATAAAAAGGCAGCTAGAGAACAATAAGTAAACAAACAAGTAAATAATTATGTAACCTTAACTTATATGAATGCCCATACAAACTTATAAGTTAAGGGATCTTCTGCAAGGCTCCCATCGTATAAAAAGTCCCATACCGATTTATACGTTGGGGTGTCGGTTGTATGCAATTATGAGTGTAGTGATATGCTATGCCATGATTCATGCAAGTGCAACACACGCACACGACTCTATGCGTACAGACCTTTAGTTCCCCCTGTTCGGGCAGCTAGCTTCACTCCCAGGAACCTCCGTAGTGGCAAACGGAGACAGTGGGTCGGGCCCCCCACTCCTAGGCGGGCATCCACACTACCAGGCCTAGCCCTTCTGTACGCCCCTAGAAGAACAAAACCTAGAGTATCCGCATACTACTGCTGACTGTACCCACCAGACTTTCTTTGGCTAAGTGTCCCACACCGCCGAGTCAGCGTACCGATGTCGGTGTGAACGACAATAAGATACCGAAGACCCACCACCTTTATTCTGTAATCCAACCCTCGAGCCCTCGGCCCCCCCGACAGTCCGTCTGTGCATCTACCTTCAGAGCTACTGTCTGAATGGTAACCAATCCTATAATTCTACTTTCTTAGCTATCGGGGAGTGTAAACGTGCAACCCTAGTTATACTAGTTGCTCTTTTAATTCATTATTCTTATGGTTTACGTTAGCCTAAGACTGCCCCCGGTATACCCCGTGAAGGGCTCTCAAGGGGCACTAGGAACCAAGACGGCGGCATTACGGCCCGAAGTTCCCTTTCGTAAGGCACTTATTATTATTGGTTGATCTCCCTTAACCCGATCCTCTTTTAGTTACTTTAGTTCTAACCCTAGAGTATTAAGACTCTTCCTCTTCTTCCCGGGATGGACAATCTTTCGTCGTTCCCATACTCCCTTATCCTTGACCAGTCTCACACTCTACTTGTCCTGCCTTCCAATGATGGACTCAATCTTAGCTTTCCCTACCAACCATCAATTATCAGAATTCCGTGGTTTTACTATATGCAGACCATCCTAAGCTATATGAGGTACACAAGGAGAGGTACACCAAATTATCTTCCAAATCTCCTATAATATTTACTGGAGGTCTACCATATCATAATTTGTCTAAATCCAGAAACTTATAATTTTCCTAATTAATCTGATATTTATTTAATTTTCCCAAAGGACGGGCCATGAGTCATTTTAAACAGGAACTATATGATCCTCCTAAGTAATGGCTACTCAAAAATCATGATCATTACATAATAGCAAGATAACCTCAAATACAAATTTCCAGAATTTTACAAAAAGTATTTAGCCTCTAAATAATTTATCCAGTATAATCACGTTAATTCTATGTAATGAAGGAAGTACTGAAATTACTCGTCGGAAAATTATAGGAAAATTACTAATCAGTACTATGGTATAAAAAAAGATCTTTGTGCAAAGGATCATAATTTCACTAGCTTGCTAAACACCACTAAAGATTTAATTAAATAATCAAGGTAAAACATACTTAATGAAGCAAGCCCTAGAATTAAACTTCCAAAAATCACATAAAAATTCACAGAGATTTAAAACCATAATAAATGTTCTCTGTCTAAATTTCATCAATTTCCAGGAAGTGTGTGTTCCATAATAAATTTTCTAAGTGAATCATAAAACTACTAAATCGTTAATGAAGTACCCAAAATAATACTCTTAAAATTCATAGTAAAATACCCAGAGCTTGTACCATCCCTATAATTCACTCTACCCAAATCTCAACACTTTTCAATGTGATTTAGTGTCATTTCCTATCTCTACAAGTTTTGCACCCTAAACTAGGGTTAGATTTTTAGGTATCCCAATGGTCTCCAAATCTACTAAGATTTCATCCAGAGAACTATATTGGTCCTATGGTTCTCTTCACCCAATTTCGGGTCAATCCAAGGTCATTTGACCACATGACCTTCACAAACCACCAAGATCCATCCTTAGGGTTTGGCCTTGGTTCTTAGGGCAAACTTACCCCGATCCACCTCAAACTCTATGAGGGGGGTGCTAGAGAATATTACTAGCCAGTGGTAAAAATCTCAGCCTCTGTTGAGGTGATCTGACCACTTAAATCTCAAAAGTGCACTTTTAACCTAAGACCCCTTATTAGGGCAAAACTTAGGGTTGATCATTTCTAATCCAAACCATCTCCAAATGAGATGAAAAATTATACAGAACATTATGGTGAACCCAGGGACCACTCACCAAAATTTGGGAGGGTTTGGAAATTATTTAACCATCTAATTAAATTAAACTAGGATTATTGAATTTTTCTCAAAACTATAGAAATATATTTCCCAAAAATTCTCATTTTTTGATAGTACCTAGATATAGGTAAGATTAGGCCACACCCCAAATTTCAAGTCATTTTGATGACTGGTTTAGAGTTGGGAATTTTTCTAAGGTCAAGACGGCCCTCTGGATAGACCTCACCAAAAAGGGTGCTATGGTCTAACCAGGATTCTAAATCGAGTGAACTTAATTGTAAATTAAACTAGACTTCAAGGGCTACATTTTCTTTGTTGACCAATTTTCCAGTAGGAGCCTCTAGATATTTTTCCCAAATTATTTAAAGTGACAGATATTTTCATTCAGAAATTGCTTCACAAATAAAATCTAATTAAATGGCACTGTTCATCTTCTTCTACAGCCCGAAACAGAGCCCTAAAAACCTAATTTCCTGTAGCTTTTCCAAGCTATTTCCCGGCCATCCAGCCATTTCCCTGGCCGGCCACCACCACCACCACCTCTGTTGAGGTGAGGGCTATCGTCGGGCGGCGGCACGGCCGCCGGAGAGGCAGTTTCCGGCGAACCTGCCACCATGAAATTTTCGGAAAACCACGAATACGCTCACCTTATCTGGCTCTTTTGAGCCCGATATCTCTCCTAACGATTTCTAAGATCTATCCGCAGAAGAAGAGGGAGGGGAGGACCTTGTTCGCGGGTTGGAGGCGTGCAGAGCGTGGGGAAGCCATTTGCGCGGTGGTGGCGTCACCGGAAGTTCTTCAACAGCAAGGGGGAAAATCTGAAACAGTTTGAGGGAGAGTGTAACCTTTTCCTCTTTCTCTTAGGAGTCTTTTATAGATCAGCAAGTGGGGAGGGGAAAGGATGAAACGTTCGCGGCCATTAATAATTCCCTTAATGACGTTTCGGTTATGACGAATGGCAGTTGAAACGCTGGAGATGAAGAGGTTCTCGCCAGGTGGCGATTTCCTATTGGACCAACATTTCCTTAATTATTTAAATAATTAAAGTAGAAAACGGCCCATAAATACCCTTGGTTTTCATTCCCATAATCAGAATTTATTATGGCGTCGGTTACGGAAATTTCCAGTCTGGCTGTCGTTTCGGCCTTGGTCACGGGCGTGACACATAGGTCACGGGCGTGACAGGCCCGGTTAGCCAATTCTGGGTTCGACGATCGTCGAACTAAGATCGACGATCGTCGAAGGGTGGTCACGGGCGTGACACCTGGGTCACGGGCGTGACAGGCCTGTGTGGCCAATTCTGGGTCGACGATCGTCGAATTGGGATCGACGATCGTCGAGCGTGGTCACGCCCTATATCACGGGCGTGACATTGTGGGTCACGGGCGTGCCATGCCCGTGTGGCCAATTCCTGGCCGACGACCGTCGAACTGAAATCGACGATCATCGAAGGTGGTCACGCCCTATGTCACGGGCGTGACATTGTGGGTCACGGGCGTGACATGCCCGTGTGGCCAATTCCTGGCCGACGACCGTCGAACTGAAATCGACGATCGTCGAAGGTGGTCACGCCCTATGTCACAGGCGTGACCTTGCGGGTCACGGGCGTGACATGCCCGTGTGGCCAATTCCTGGCCGACGACCGTCGAACTGAAATCGACGATCGTCGAAGGTGGTCACGCCCTATGTCACGGGTGTGACCTTTCGGGTCACGGGCGTGACAGGCCATGAGGCAAATTCCGCGCCCGACGATCGTCTAACTGAAATCGACGATCGTCGAAGGTGTCACGCCCCCAGGTCACGGGCGTGACGGGTCGGTCACAGGCGTGACCAACCCGTGACCCGAATTCTTGGTCGCTTTATTTTGATTTCTGGGCTCCCCAGGGTTCTACCACAACCAACCGACTCCTAGGGGTCTAGCCGGAAATGGGATGTTACAAATCCCAATAAACAAAACAAAAGATTTTGTCCCCGAAATCAAGGTTAAGCCTACGGGACTCTAATCAGGAAAAGAAGCTTGTAACATCCCATGAGAATTAAAGAAATTACATCTCTACGTTATGTTTGCTTTATGCGGTTTCAAGTCTAAGATTAATTTGCCCACCTAACTAGGTATATTCACCCCAATAAACAAAAGATTAGCCCCTATTCTTGAAATTTCAGTCCCATTGGTTTAAAACAGGAAGGCAAATTGATTGTCCAGAGGGGTTGTGAGGTATACCTGACGAAAAAGTTCCGGGTATTTTTGCCGCATCAAGTCCTGTGGCTCCCATGTATGCTCCTCCTGCCCAAGATTGTTCCACAAAACCATGACCAACGGAACCTTCTTCCGTCGCAAGACACGCACTGCTGTGTCGTCAATCCTGATAGGCTCCAAGTTGACTGACCGATCCGAGGCCACCGGGCCATCTGCCGAGGAAATCAGCTGCTCAGGGCGTAGTAGAGCCCTCCGAAGTGAGGAGACGTGGAAGACGTCATGCAATCCCGCTAACTCCGGCGGTAGCTCCAGTCTATAGGCCAAGGGGCCGATCCGCTCCAGGATCATATAGGGCCCCATATATCTCGGACTGAGCTTCTTCCGCCCGCGAACCCGCGAGACTCCGTGTATCGGCCGTATCTTCAAGAAAACCCGGTCTCCTACCTGGAACTCTACTTGGCGATGCCTCGCATTGTAGTATTTCGCCTGTCTGCTCTGGGCTTCCAACATCCTGTCTCGGATCAATCTAATCTGAGCATCTGTATCTCCCACAAACTCCGAGCCTAGTGCCTGCGGATCCTCATCCTGAACCCATGATAGTGGGGTTCTGCACCTCCTTCCGTACAACGCTTCGTATGGAGCCATGCCTATGCTGGACTGATGAGCGTTGTTGTACGAAAACTCGACCAGTGGCAGCAATCTCTCCTAAGGCTCGCCACGGTCCAAAATACATAGTCGCAACAGATCTTCCAGTGTACGGTTGGTGCGCTCTATCTATCCGTCGGTCTGAGGGTGAAAAGCTGTGCTGATTGTCAACCGATAACCCAGATGGGCCTGGACTGACCTCCATTCCCTGGATGTAAACCGCCCATCCCGATCCGAAATGATAGTCTTGGGCACTCCATGATAACGCACAAACTGCTCAATGAACCTCCGTACTAATACACTGACTGGTGCACCCTTTGCTACTGGAATGAATCTGGCCACCTTTGTTAGCCTGTCCACTATCACCCAGATCGAGTCATTCCCCGCACGGGATCGAGGTAGCCTATGTATGAAGTCCATGGCTATATCCTCAAACATCCACTCCGGAACCGAAAGCGGCTGCAGCAAACCTGCCGGGTTCCTACACTCCGCCTTCACGAGCTGGAAGGCCTCGCAATGCGTCACCAAATACGTAATATCTTTCTTCATACCCGGCCAGTACATCGTCCTCTTTAAATCCTTTACCATCTTGGTGATCCCCGGGTGTACCGAATACCGGCTGCAGTGAGCTTCCGTCAAAATATCCTCCCGGATCCGTCATCCTGCTAGTATGTAGACTCTGCCCCGGAAACACAGGAGCCCATCCCTCAAAGAGTAATCTCCTGTCATGCCTTCCTCCAAGGCTCGGAATATCGGCTCAGCTCTCTCATCCAGTATCTGCCCATCTCTGATGCAGTCTCGAATGTCATCAGTAGTAGCCATCGACCCCAGGTACTCCATGTACAGCTCCGGGTCATCCTCAGACACTAGCGAAATCTGCATTTCCTCAAATGATCTAATCAACTCCAAGGCCATCAGCTGCGGGCCTACTCCTGTCGTACTCGCTCTCCGGCTCAGAGCATCTGCGACCACGTTCGCCTTCCCCGGATGGTAGTGCATGGTATACTGGTAGTCCGACAGAAACTCCACCCAGCGTCTCTGTCTGATGTTTAACTCCTTCTGGGTGTCGACGTACTTCAGATTCTTGTGGTCAGAGAAGATATCACAATGTACTCCGTAGAGATAGTGTCGCCAGATCTTAAGAGCAAAAATGACTGCCCCCATCTCCAAATCGTGCACGGGGTAGTTCTGCTCGTGCTGCTTCAACTGACGGGAGGCATAGGCTATTACGTGCCCATTCTGCATCAGGACGACACCCATACCCTGATAGGAAGCATCTGTATATACCCGGAATCCCTCCTTCCCTGATGGAAGAGCAAGGATGGGGGCCGAGGTGAGACGATCCTTCAGCTCCTAGAAGGCAGATTCGCATCGAGGCGTCCATATAAAAGGGGACTCCTTCTTCGTCAGAGACGTAAGAGGGAGGGCAATCTGAGAGAACCCCTCGACGAACTTCCGGTAGTAACCAGCAAGTCCAAAGAAGCTTCGAACATCCGTGGCCGACTTTAGCGATGGCCAATCCCGTACTGCCTGGATCTTTGTAGGATCCACTGCCAGACCTGCTCCACTGATGACATGGCCAAGAAAGGCCACCTCCTTTAGCCAAAACTGGCACTTGCTGTACTTGGCATACATCTCATGCTCACGCAGCTTCCCCAAGGTCAAGGCCAGATGTCTCGCGTGCTCCTCCTCCGTCCTTGAATAGATGAGAATGTCGTCGATGAATACAATGACAAAGACGTCCAGATACTCCTCGAACACCCGATTCATCAAAGTCATGAATGCGGAGGGTGCATTCGTGAGCCCGAACGGCATTACGGTAAACTCGTACAAGCCATATCTGCTGCTGAAGGCCGTCTTCGGGATGTCCTCCTCCCGAATACGAAGCTGGTAGTACCCTGACCTCAGATCCAGCTTTGAGAACCAATGGGCTCCCTCCAGCTGGTCAAAAAGCTCGTCTATCCTTGGTAAGGGATACGTGTTCCGGACTGTCAACCTGTTCAGAGCCCGGTAATCTATGCACAATCGAAGGGTCCCGTCCTTCTTCTTAACGAACAGCACCGGAGCTCCCCATGGTGAAGAGCTAGGCCGAACGAACCCGGCCTCCACTAACTCCTGAAGCTGGCTTCGGAATTCCACCAACTCCTTTGGGGCCATTCGATAGGGAGCTCTGGATACCGGCTTAGCCCCCGGTACGAGCTGAATCTGGAAGTCCTTCTCTCGGTGCGGGGGTAACCCTGGTAGCTTCTCTGGAAACCCGTCGGCGAAGTCCCGCACTACTGGAATATCTGCTATGGAGTCCTTGGTTACGACCGCATCAAAGATGACCTGATAAACTTCTTCCCCCTGCAGGTGGGCCTTAACGGCCTGCACAGACGATAGTAAGGTACGGGGTGCTGGTATAATACCTTCGATAATAATGAAGGAGTCGCCGTGCCTCACGGTGATCCTCTTCACCACGCAATCGATCTGGGCATGGTTCCAATACAGCCAAGTCATGCCCAGAATCAGATCGTAATCTGGCATCTTCAGAACCGTCGCTGGTGCCTCAAACGCCTTCCCGCCGATCCTCGCTTCCATATTACAATGAGCAGAGGTCAATATCTCTGATCCATCGGGTAGGCGCACCCTCATCATCTTCCCGGTGAATGGCTCCACTCATGCCAGTCCCTTTACGAAATCCTCCAACACGAATGATTGCGACGCACCAGTGTCGAAGAGGGTGTGAGTGGGCTTGCCGCTCACGAAGACTATGCCTGGGGTAATTAAATGTCTTAGTATTCTTATTGTAGTTTATCTTCTCTTAATTTCTAGCCAGGTTATGTTTAAAATAGTAGTTTATATGAAGAAAATTTACAAGTACTGCCATACCTGTGATAACCTGCTCTGGGTTCCGGGGCTGTGTCAGGTCTAGAGCATACACCTGCTCCCTCTCTGGCCTGCCGCCTCGATCCTGAAATCCCCGTCCTCGGTCCTGTCCTCGTCCGCCAAACAGTCGGGGAGGTGGAGCGCCCTGATGTGTTGGTGGGTGTGCTCGCCTCACAGGGCAGTTCTTCTTGATATGCCTCGGTTGGTTGCACTGATAGCATACCAGTGGCTTCTCTGCTGTCCTTGGCATTTCCAGCATCTGTATAGGCTGGGGAGCCAATACCCCCTGACTCCTCTGCTCCTGCCCAAACTCTTGACGAGGCTGATCCCCGTTCCTTCTCTCTCCAATAACCTGGACTCGAGGACGGTCTCTACGTCCTCCAATCACTGTATTATCAGCCGGTCTCTTTCGGCTCCTCACTGTAAGCTGATCTGCCTCTCTCTTCTTAGCCATCTCCAGAATCCTGGCCAGACTCCCCTCTGAGACGAAAAGGAGGGCCTGCCTCATGTCATCTTGCAGCCCCTTATAAAACCTCCGGGCATAGCCAGCATCGTCTAACTGGTAAGCGTCCGCATAACGGGCTAGGTGAGTGAACTCCTGATAGTACTCCACCACAGTCCTGTTCCCCTGCCTCAACCACAGGAACCTATCCTCCAGGTCATCTCTCGCCGACTGAGGTACAAAATGTCCCAAGAGCATTGCTCTGAACTCCTCCCAAGTAATATCAGCACAGTCCATCCCTGCAAAGGTGGTGTCCAGCTGAGATTTCCACCATCTCTTTCCGTGTGACTCTAAGCAGGAGACTGCCAAAGCGACTGCCTCCTCCGTGGGGCATCGAATCCCTGCCAGCATCTCGTAAATGGTGTCCAACCACTCCTCCGTACGTACTGCAGACTCCGTCCCCTGGTAGGATGTAGGGGAAAGTCCTCGGAAGACCGTCATCCAATTGGCCCCGGGGTTTGGCTGTGGGGCCGGGGCTTGCTGAGCTCTGAAGGCCTCCAGGATGGCCGTCAATGTTTGCCCCATCTCTGTCTGCTGGAACGGAACTGGTGCTGGCGGAGTCGGGACCACATTCGGAGCCTGAGGTGTCCCCTGCTGCGATGTAGGGTTCGTCGCAGGCTACGAGTAAAAACTCCATTTGTTAAAGAGCGAATGAATGGAATTAAGAAGAGTTAGGATGGACTTTCACATGTGATTTCCCATATGGGCACACCACTGCTTCCGCTGCTAGTTTGTCCGCAAACTAAGCTCGCACGGGGGTGACCCAAGGTTTTTGTGGACTACTTCTCTTTCGATCGAGGTCTCCTCTGATACCACTTGTAAGACTCCCTTTTTTTTCTTTTTCAACCACCGGGGTCTTAGCCCAGAATTGCCGCTTTGCGGTGGCACCGACTCACGGGAAGGCAACCACTACAAAATGCCAATTCTGCCGGCCCTTTTTGATCACAAGAGAGAGAAGCATTTATACAAAAATATAAACAAGTCCATAGAAACATGTAAATAAAAGTGAAATCATAACCAGTCCATCAATAGTAATAATAGGAAAATAGATAAATGGGCTCAAGCCCAGTACATCAGAGTACTCACTACAAGTCACTCATCGCGGAAGCTAAGAAAATACTAATCACTCACGGAGCTGGTCGCAGGTGCACCGGTGCTAGACTGTCCTACCTCCATGCGCACCGTACTCCGCTGGTGCTGGTCCCTGTCTCCCATCCAGAGCTCCTGTAATGTTTGGTTCGAAAACCATTAGTCATAAATACTAAGCCCTATCATCCCCTACCCCTCCCACCACGACTCCTAAGCACCGGGCGGAGAGGAGGAAAGGAAAGCTACAAAAGCGGAGAATAATCAAGCAGGTGACGGTGGACCTAACTAGCAAGTTATAACAGGTGAACAGTGTAAATGTTGTAATAGGTAGAGCAATTAATATGTAGCAAATTGTATAAAAAGGCAGCTAGAGAACAGTAAGTAAACAAACAAGTAAATAAGTATGTAACCTTAACTTATATGAATGCCCATACAAACTTATAAGTTAAGGGATCTTCTGCAAGGCTCCCATCGTATAAAAAGTCCCATACCGATTTATACGTTGGGGTGTCGGTTGTATGCAATTATGAGTGTAGTGATATGCTATGCCATGATTCATGCAAGTGCAACACACGCACACGACTCTATGCGCACAGACCTTTAGTTCCCCCTGTTCGGGCAGCTAGCTTCACTCCCAGGAACCTCCGTAGTGGCAAATGGAGACAGTGGGTCGGGCCCCCCACTCCTAGGCGGGCATCCACACTACCAGGCCTAGCCCTTCCGTACGCCCCTAGAAGAACACAACCTAGAGTATCCGCGTACTACTGCTGGCTGTACCCACCAGACTTTCTTTGGCTAAGTGTCCCACACCGCCGAGTCAGCGTACCGATGTCGGTGTGAACGATAATCAGATACCGAAGACCCACCACCTTTATTCTGTACTCCAACCCTCGAGCCCTCGGCCCCCCGGACAGTCCGTCCATGCATCTACCTTCAGAGCTACTGTCTGAATGGTAACCAATCCTATAATTCTACTTTCCTAGCTATCGGGGAGTGTAAACGTGCAACCCTAGTTATACTAGTTGCTCTTTTAATTCATTATTCTTATGGTTTACGTTAGGCCAGGACTGCCCCCGGTATGCCCCGTGAAGGGCTCTCAAGGGGCACTAGGAACCAAGACGGCGGCATTACGGCCCGAAGTTCCCTTTCGCAAGGCACTTATTATTATTGGTTGATCTCCCTTAACCCGATCCTCTTTTAGTTACTTTAGTTCTAACCTTAGAGTATTAAGACTCTTCCTCTTCTTCCCGGGATGGACAATCTTTCGTCGTTCCCATACTCCCTTATCCTTGACCAGTCTCACACTCTACTTGTCCTGCCTTCCAATGATGGACTCAATCTTAGCTTGCCCTACCAACCATCAATTATCAGAATTCCGTGGTTTTACTATATGCAGACCATCCTAAGCTATATGAGGTACACAAGGAGAGGTACACCAAATTATCTTCCAAATCTTCTATAATATTTACTGGAGGTCTACCATATCATAATTTGTCTAAATCCAGAAACTTATAATTTTCCTAATTAATCTGATATTTATTTAATTTTCCCAAAGGACGGGCCATGGGTCATTTTAAACAGGAACTACATGATCCTCCTAAGTAATGGCTACTCAAAAATCATGATCATTACATAACAGCAAGATAACCTCAAATACAAATTTCCAGAATTTTACAGAAAGTATTTAGCCTCTAAATAATTTATCCAGTATAATCACGTTAATTCTATGTAATGAAGGAAGTACTGAAATTAATCGTTGGAAAATTATAGGAAAATTACTAATCAGTAGTATGGTATAAAAAAAGATCTTTGTGCAAAGGATCATAATTTCACTAGCTTGCTAAACACCACTAAAGATTTAATTAAATAATCAAGGTAAATCATACTTAATGAAGCAAGCCCTAGAATTAAACTTCCAAAAATCACATAAAAATTCACAGAGATTTAAAACCATAATAAACATTCTCTGTCTAAATTTCATCAATTTCCAGGAAGTGTGTGTTCCATAATAAATTTTCTAAGCGAATCATACAAGCTACTAAATCGTTAATGAAGTACCCAAAATAATAATCTTAAAATTCATAGTAAAATACCCAGAGCTTGTACCTTCCCTATAATTCACTCTACCCAAATCTCAAAACTTTTCAACGTGATTTAGTGTCATTTCCTATCTCTATAAGTTTTTGAACCCTAAACTAGGGTTAGATTTTTAGGTATCCCAACGGTCTCCAAATCTACTAAGATTTCATCCAGAGAACTATATTGGTCCTATGGTTCTCTTCACCCAATTTCGGGTCAATCCAAGGTCATTTGACCACATGACCTTCACAAACCACCAAGATCCATCCTTAGGGTTTGGCCTTGGTTCTTAGGGCAAACTTACCCCAATCCACCTCAAACTCTATGAGGGGGGTGCTAGAGAATATTACTAGCCAGTGGTAAAAATCTCAGCCTCTGTTGAGGTGATCTGACCACTTAAATCTCAAAAGTGCACTTTTAACCTAAGACCCCTTATTAGGGCAAAACTTAGAGTTGATCATTTCTAATCCAAACCATCTCCAAATGAGATGAAACATTATACAGAACCTTATGGTGAACCCAGGGACCACTCACCAAAATTTGGGAGGGTTTGGAAATTATTTAACCATCTAATTAAATTAAACTAGGATTATTGAATTTTTCTCAAAACTATAGAAAAATATTTCCCAAAAATTCTCATTTTTGGATATCACTTAGATAGAGGTAAGATTAGGCCACACCCCAAATTTTAAGTCATTTTGATGACTGGTTTAGAGTGGGGAATTTTTCTAAGGTCAAGACGGCCCTCTGGATAGACCTCACCAAAAAGGGTGCTATGGTCTAACCAGGATTCTAAATTGAGTGAAATTAATTTTAAATTAAACTAGACTTCAAGGGCTACATTTTCTATGTTGACCACTTTTCCAATAGGAGCCTCTAGATATTTTTCCCAAATTATTTAAAGTGACCGATATTTTCATTCAGAAATTGCTTCACAAATAAAATCTAATTAAATGGCACTGTTCATCTTCTTCTACAGCCCGAAACAGAGCCCTGAAAACCTAATTTCCTGTAGCTTTTTCAAGCTATTTCCCGGCCATCCAGCCATTTCCTTGGCCGACCACCACCACCACCACCTCTGATGAGGTGAGGGATATCGTCGGGCAGCGGCACGGCCTCCGGAGAGGCGGTTTCCGGCGAACCCGCCACCATGAAATTTTCGGAAAACCACGAATACGCTCACCTTATTTGGCTCTTTTGAGCCCGATATCTCTCCTAACTATTTCTAAGATCTATCCGTAGAAGAAGAGGGAGGGGAGGACCTTGTTCGCGGGTTGGAGGCGTGCAGAGCGTCGGGAAGCCATTTGCGCGGTGGTGGCGTCACCGGAAGTTCTTCAACAGCAAGGGGGAAAATCTGAAACAGTTTGAGGGAGAGTGTAACCTTTTCCTCTTGCTCTTAGGAGTCTTTTATAGATCAGCAACTGGGGAGGGGAAAGGATGAAACGTCCGCGGCCATTAATAATTCCCTTAATGACGTTTCGGTTATGACGAATGGCAGTTGAAATGCTGGAGATGAAGAGGTGCTCGCCAGGTGGCGATTTCCTTTTGGACCAACATTTCCTTAATTATTTAAATAATTAAAGTAGGAAACGGCCCATAAATACCCTTGGTTTTCATTCCCATAATCAGAATTTATTATGGCGTCGGTTACGGAAATTTCCAGTCTGGCTGTCGTTTCGGCCTTAGTCACGGGAGTGACACATAGGTCACGGGCGTGACAGGCCCGGTTAGCTAATTCTGGGTTCGACGATCGTCGAACTGAGATCGAAGATCGTCGAAGGGTGGTCACGGGCGTGACACCTGGGTCACGGGCGTGACAGGCCTGTGTGGCCAATTCTGGGTCGACGATCGTCGAATTGGGATCGACGATCTTCGAGCGTGGTCACGCCCTATGTCACGGGCATGACATTGTGGGTCACGGGCGTGCCATGCCCGTGTGGCCAATTCCTGGCCGACGACCGTCGAACTGAAATCGACGATCATCGAAGGTGGTCACGCCCTATGTCACGGGCGTGACATTGTGGGTCACGGGCGTGACATGCCCGTGTGGCCAATTCCTGGCCGACGACCGTCGAACTGAAATCGACGATCGTCGAAGGTGGTCACGCCCTATGTCACGGGCGTGACCTTGCGGGTCACGGGCGTGACATGCTCATGTGGCCAATTCATGGCCGACGACCGTCGAACTGAAATCGACGATCGTCGAAGGTGGTCACGCCCTATGTCACGGGCGTGACCTTGCGGGTCACGGGCGTGACAGGCCATGAGGCAAATTCCGCGCCCGACGATCGTCTAACTGAAATCGACGATCATCGAAGGAGTCACGCCCCCAGGTCACGGGCGTGACGGGTCGGTCACGGGCATGACCAACCCGTGACCCGAATTCTTGGTCGCTTTATTTCGATTTCTGGGCTCCCCAGGGTTCTACCACAACCAACCGACTTCTAGTGGTCTAGCCGGAAATGGGATGTTACAACAGAACCGTAGACGGACACGCAGAAAAATGAACTGTCAAAGGTGACACGTAGTCAGATCTATGTGGTGCGGTAAAAAGACCAAATACAAGTGCGAACACAACTTAGTAATATCTATACGCTGAGATAATGCCAATGTAAGAACTAATAGAGTGGGCATGGCACAAAAACTCAAACTAGGACTACCGGTTACACATCCTAAAAAGACATCTAAGATAGGCAAATAAACAGGAGGTCGGTTAAATCATTCCCGGGATAAAATCTAAATCAGTATAAATTGCACCCAATGGTGATATCATCAAGGAACACTCATCTGGGTATACAACAAGAGAATCGTCCAAAAGTACCCTTCTCTCAGATTGTAACTCATCCACAATAACACTAGGGACATCCTCACTCTCAGGCTCCTCAGATAACTCGGATATAATCTCTGTGGATGCAATCGTATGCTTTATCATGATGGGGATCGTATCTTGGAGGGGGCACTCAATACTAGGGTGATCAGACAAAACACTATCAGAGCATGTAATAGGAAACATGATACTCTCACAAATCGTACTGTCATCATCCCGTACATCATCTTCCAAATCACTAGGTATCCCCTCAATGTAAGAATCACCTGAATCATCGGGCACTATCGTACATGTCAGGATACTCTCACCTAGCTGGTCATCTTACGAATCTAGAGATACCACATCTACATCATAGTCCTCAGGGGTATCAGTCACATTCTCAGGAGGCTCAGACATCGGAGCTAAATGAGCACACACCGTAGTAGCTATATCCTTGGAGTCAAAATTATGGGGTCTAAACTGCTTATTTTCCTTAGAGGTGGAAATAGGCACCCTTTGGGTATTACTAACACTGTGGGGATAGGATCTAACCTGAGGTATATGGTCACTCCTATAAGTAGCTACAGGTCTAGTGTTATAACTAGTCTTGCTAATGGGTGGCATTGGGTCACTCCTATAAGCAGCTATGGGTCTAATGTCATAACTATACTGACTCACGGGTGTGGTGTTATTAGTACGAAGGTAGTCGGGATCAAATTGATCCGAGAGTAAGCTTTGCATGTGTGGCCAAGCATATTGATAGCTACCAACATGACACTCTTCGTTTAACCAAAACACGCGAGCTTGGCCTACTAACCGCTCACGGGCGATGTTAACTTTTTTTGTGTTCGTCCCATACGTGGAAATCGAAATAAATTTCTATCCCTTTAAGACAATTTATAAAAATTTGGGGATACCCTAAACCGTCATAAGTAGGTGCAACATTCCTAGACGACCTAGAAACGTAAATTTCTCGCTCATGGCGACGGTCCAAATGATAGTGGGGTTGCCTAGGGGGTGGTGGTGCCACTTGGTTAGCCTTTAGTTACGCAAACAAAACCTTAATCTCATCCATTATAGGGGAATGAACTGGTTTCCTAACGTTCATCTTGGAACCAAAAGATTGTAATCGGGAAACGTTAATGTCATGGTCCATTTTCTAGTGGTGACGGGACAAAAAATCTATTCGAATCATGGGCACATGCAATGAAATAATTTCTCTGACCATATAAAATTATAATAGATCGAATTGTTCCCGCTAAACAACTAAGGCAATCAATATTTTTTTTGGATTTTCTTGCTGGAAATAATTTGGAGATTATTAAAATATATATAATTTTTTTTTTGCAGAAAAATAAAAATTTTAGGCCGCTATTTGCATACCAAAAATAAAAATTTATTTTTATTGTTTTTGCAATGAATTGTGCAAGTGCGGGTCGGCATACTTATAAAAGGGGGTGGGTGCCAATTAGGAAATTGACGTGAACCTCCCTCTGATACCAAATTGATGCAGGCCCATGGTTTCGACGGATTAAATACTACGCGTTCTTAGGTTCAGTAATTATATTAAATATGTAGCGAGCAATATTTCTCTAAAATTAATACTGACGATGATTCCAACAATATAGCAATGCACAATGCAAAGGGTCGTTATATGCCAATGTTCACTCAAGAGAAAAGTACCTACCCGATCCGGACAATTAGCAATTCAAATTAAAATTATTCACTAGCTTTCACAAACCCAATAAAAGAGGAATCCGGACTAAAGCGATTTAAAATAAAGTCCAAAATCCATTCCAAAAATAATTAAAAATAAGGTCGACCAAATAACCTGAACTCGAATAGAAATCAAAGGTAGTGAACCCGATGTCTACTAGCGTTCGCGAGATCTGCTCCATCCGATTGATACGAAAATATCTAGATAATTAACGCTTAAAATTTAGATTTAAATTAGCACTATTTCAATATAAATCAGGGCAAAATACTTGCCTTCTATTTCCACCAAATCTCACAATAATTTAGAAGAAAACACACAAGAGATGGTTTAGAAAATAGACACCCAAATTCTAAGACAAATCCATCCACAAGATGAGTGGAGGAAACACACATGATAGTGGTTTAATCTATATCCACACAAATCCACGGATCGGCACCGGACGATGAAGACGCGAGCCATTTTCCATTGCAATAACCTAGGAGGGAGAAACCTTGAAGGACAATATATATGGAAAGAGGAGAGAGGAAAGGTAGTGAGAATAATTTACTCAAGATGATGAAGAGGTGGCGGTTAGGGGAGAGATATGGGTGGCCGACGGTTTTGTGGGAGGGGGCTACTCGGTTTATTTGGAGGGAGAGAGGGCTCGGGTTGGTGGTGGAGTTGGTGGCCAAACTTATGAAAGGGAGGGAGAGGAGGTGGCGGTTTTGGAGGAGGGACAAAAATCTTGAGAGAGGGGGAAAGAGGGGGCCGGAATAGAGAGAGGGATGAAGGTGGCCAAATACAATAGAGAGGGAGAAGGGGGAGGAGGGGAAGGTGGCCGAAATTCCAAAGGGGTAGGGGAAGAGATGGGGTGGCCGGCGGCCAAAGAGGGAGAGGAGGGAGTCAAGCTGAAATTTGAAAGAGGGGGAGAGAGCAATATGGGGGGAAAACTCAATTAGGTTTTTTTTTCTTTTCATTCTTCATTACTAAAATCTTTCATAACATGGCTATATATACCCTGCACCACACCATCGCCACCATTGAAAATTAAACAACTCATGATGGTTATATGCACCCATCATAATACATTAAATAAAAAATACATGAAAAAACACTTAAAATAAAATTGCTTAAAAATAAAATTTCTAAAAAATAAAAATTGCTAAAATATATAATTATAATTATTTAATTTATAATTATATATTTTATTTAATGGCGACGACAGACGTGCAAAACATGTAGCGGCGGTGGCGTTGGCGAGGAATGTCGCGGTAGAATATCATCCTCGAGCTTGCGGTAACGTTCGTCCCAATCAACAAACTCTCGATGTCGGGGATCAACAGCTGCATCAGCAACGTCGCCATTAATTTGACTTCTTACAAATCTGGGCCATTTGAATCAATGGACCCAACAATCTCCCCCTATTTGAAGAAGTCAAAACCCTTATTCAAATTGTTCACATTTCTTTGTCAATAACACACACAACATATGCATCAAAAAATATACTATTATAACAGAATAGATCATGGAAGGTTACCACATTTCTTGCCTATTTGGTGAGCATCACCTACTCCCCCTATTTTGCTATAAGGTGTGTGATACCACTTGAATGCTGCATCAGAGCATTGCATTTATTTCTCCCCCTGAATTTACCACTTGATCAACCTCCGATGCAACACTTGATGATGCTGCACTTGATCAATCTTTGAAGCCACTTGATACGCCACTTGATTAATTTTGCCACTTGATCAATTCCTGTTCCACATGATTAATTCCATCTTTCTTTCCCCCTTTTTGACTTCTGAAGAATAGTTAAGGAAGAGCTGGCTTGTCTTAATGACCTTCTCACCCTATCTGATTGCAGTTGATACCCTTGGTGCAGCTGCTAGTTGCCTCTTCATATGAGGATGATTCTTCTCCTATAGCTGCTGTACTTTCTCCCCCTCAATAGGAGACACTTTTACCATCATTTTACTGATGGTAACTTTGGTTTTCTTACCACTTAAGGTCTTCATCTCCTGCAAGAAGAACACATCCTGTACCAAAAATAATACTATAGGGAGTAACTGAAGCTAGACTAGGTTAAACATACCCAACTCAAACTTGAAGGTGTTGAACTTTTCTTAATTTAGTGGATCAGTAAATATGTCAGCCACTTGCTTATCTTTGGGGACAAACTCAAGACTGATATCTTCCTTTTTCAAATGCTCTCTAATAAACTGATATCTAATTTCTATGTGCTTAGTCCTATTGTGTGAAACAGGATTCCTAGCAATAGAAATAGCACTAGTAGAATCAAAATATAGAGGGGTTCTACTTACCTTGACATCATAATCTTAGATCTGATGCTGAATCCACAACAACTGTGTATAACAGCTACCTGCTGAATTGTACTATGACTCTACAGTTGATATAGCAACACTTGTTTGCTTCTTGCTGCTCCAAGACAGTAGTCTTCCTCCTAAGAACTGATAGGTGCCAGAACTGCTTTTCTTATCCTCTTTGTATCCTGCAAAATATGCATCTGAATAGCCTGTTAGTTCAAAATCCCTATTTCTAGGGTACCATATGCCAAGATCTGGTGTGCCCTTAAGAAATCTCAAGATCCTCTTTACAGAAGAGTAGGGAGATTCTTTCGGGCAGGCCTGATACATAGCATAAACACATGTAGCATACATAATATCAGGCCTACTAATAGTGAGGTATAGATGGGAGCCAATTATTACTCTATACAAAGTTTCATAACCAGGTTTCCCTGCTTCATCTTTATTTAAAGGCATAATTGACCCCATGGGATTTTTAATGGTGGAGGCATTCTCCATTCCATATTTCTTAATCAACTCCCTGGTGAACTTGGATTGGGATATTGACAAGCCATCATCAGTTTGTCTAACTTGGAATCCCAAGAAGAACTTGAGCTCACCCATACTACTCGTCTCAAACTTACCCTGCATAAGTTTAACAAACTTCATATAAAGGTTGTCATCAGTAGATCCAAATACAATGTCATTGACATATATCTGGACTAGGATGATCTTGCTCTTAAATTCCCTTAGGAATAGGGTCTTGTCTATTTTCCCGCTTGAGAATTTGTTATCAATAAGGAAACTATACAAAGTCTCATACCATGCTCTAGAGGCTTGCTTCAACCTATATAGAGCTTTCCTAAGCCTATAAACAAAATCAGGAGAGTTAGAGTCAAAAAAACCCGGAGGTTGTTCTGCATAGACTTCCTCTTTTAAGTCACCATTCAGAAAGGCTGACTTCACATCCATCTGGTAGACTTTGAATCTTTGGTAGGCAGTAAATGCAAGGAAGAGTATTATTACTTCCAATCTGGCTACTGGTGCAAATGTCTGATCAAAATCGATCCCTTCTTCTTATATGTATCCTTTAGCCACCAGTCTAGCCTTGTTCTTCACTAGAATGTCATTTTCATCAAGTTTATTTTTGTAGATCCACTTAACTCCAATGACATTTTATCCTTTTGGTCTGGGAACTAATTTCAAGACTTTACATCTCTTAAACTGGTTCAGTTCCTCTTGCATAGCTCCAATCCAGAATTATTCTATGTTTTCCTTTCCAAATTTCTTGAGCTCTACTTGTGGCAGGAAACTTTAGTAGAGTGTTTTGTTGATACTCTTACTTCTTGTTCTTACTCCTTGGCTTGCCTCACCAATGATTTGGTGAGCTAGATGATCCCTTAGATTCTTGACAGCTGGAGGCAATCTAACTTCAGCTTGTTGTTCTTCATTGTCTTCAGCTAGCTATTCTTCATCGTCAACTTATGAGTCATGAGGTCCTTTTGGACATCACACATCTTTTCTCTTATCTTGGACTGTTGGATCATCTTTCTTGATGGTAAGCTTGTCCATTGTAACGTCCCCGATTTTTTCGACGATTTTATTTAAATGGGAAGCATCATATTTATGACGTCATGGCCTTACCTTTAACGTCAAGATGACGGCATAATGCCATAAAGGCATTTTCGCGTCCATGCGGTCAAGTCGGCCGAATTCTTGTTGTAATGGGAAAATTTTGCATTTGGAATTTAAGTTGAGTAAATTTTGACTTACTCGTCAAGTTTCATCGCGATCCGAGCGATATTGGGGTCTCGGCGTTTTTACGAAGTTTTGTGGAATTTATGTTTGTCGTAAACTTTGAAAATTTATATCTCGAGAATGGCTCGTCTGATTTTGGTTTTGACTTCGTCGTTGTGTTCGTAGCGTCTGTGCTCGCCTACGGTGTGATTTTTGTTCAATTCGGTGCCCGTTTGGGCCTCTATTTCAAACTCGCATTTCCTGATTCAATATGTAAAAATACAATTATTTTATTATGAAAAGTACTATTCATTCGTATAGTTTGATCAAAAGGTATATTTGCAAAGAAATCGTCTTTCTGCCTTCCTTATACTAGAGTGAGATTCCCTGCGTCTCGTGTAGGTACTGTTCATGTTAAGCTATACTCGAGTGCCGGTACTTTTACTCGAGTGATTTTCTTTAGTACTCGAGTAAATTATTTCTCCTACTCGAGTAATCTTTTATCTACTCGAGTATATCAATCCTGTTACTCGAGTAATTCCTTCTACTCGAGAAAATTCATCATGTTACTCGAGTAAGTCTTTTATCTACTCGATTATATCAATCCTATTACTCGAGTAATTCCTTCTTCTACTCGAGTAATCTTTTCTGCTACTCGAGTATATCAATCCTGTTACTCGAGTAATTCCTTCTTCTACTCGAGTAATCTTTTCTGCTACTCGAGTATATCAATCCTGTTACTCGAGTAATTTTCTCTTCTACTCGAGTAATCCTTTCTGCTACTCGAGTAAATTAATCATGTTACTCGAGTAATTCTTTTATCTACACGAGTAGTCGTTTCTACCTTTCGAGTACCCGTAGGCTTGTTCTCGTGTAGTCCGTTGCAGTATGCGTTCGGGCGCATTTTGGAGGGTCAAAACGGTGTCGTATGGAAAAATGGATAACATAAAATTTGTTCGTCTCGACGAGATCTACAACTTTCATGGTGGGCACTTTTCAATTTGAAGCCATACTAGACCTCTAATTTGGTTTTCTGCGAACTGCTCGTACTTAAACCATTTTTTTTATATTTAGACAAAATATTTTATAAGTGCTTATATATATACTCATATACTTAGGTTATTAGAAAGGAATAAACACTTCATCTTCTCCGATTGTTTCTCCCAAACCAGAGCGGCGTGAGCGAGAGAGAGAATATTTCGTGAACCTTCCGGTGGCCGCCGACGGAGCTCCGGTGCTCGGAATCTTCAACCGAGCGTAGATTTGGAAAGCTCTCACCGAGAGCTACGCTATCATGGTAAATTTTTCCCCTTTCTTTGAGTTTTCTTGTTAGGGTTTTTCAGCCCTAACCCCCTTTTCGACCATTTTTGTCTAGATTTCAACTTCCTCCATCCTCTTTTGCCCCGATCTATGACGTGGACTGATTTGGAGAACTTTTCCGGTAAAACCAAGGCAAGTGGTGGTTTTCCCTCATTTCTTCTTCTCCGATTTAATGGTAACGGTTCAGTTTTTATGTTCTTTAAAATTTTCTTCACTTTGTTTGCCAAGTTATTGCTACGATTAACCTTTTTGGATGATCACTCGAGATTGTATGATTTTGTCTTGGTAAACTTGATCTTGTCATGATATATTTAATCGTTCTTGATGTGTCTTATTAATGGCTTTAAATGTCTTACCTATCGTTTTGAACGTATTCAAGTTTGTCTAGGATTGTAAATCGTTCATAGGGGTTGATCAACCACTTCTTGAAACTAGAAGTGTCAAGTTGAATCTGACGAGCCAAATCTCGAGATATATTTGTGTTGTGGTTTCTTTGGGTTTCTAAAATTTGCGAGAGTTAGTGGATAAAACCACCTCCGTATGGTCTGACTCCTTTATGGTACCTTGTGGAAGCCTACCGGGTTTTTTTGGGCATCTGCGGTGTATGGTGGAGAGTATGAGACTCCATCGCAGTTAAGCGGATAAATTATTCGTGAGGGGTGTGTCCAGTTGAGTGACAACCTCGCCCGTGTTTTTGAGGTTGGGTCGACCACAGGTGCTTAGTAAAGCTAGTTAAATTTCTTCTTTATGTTTTTACTTTTGTTGTTCCCTTTTTGCCTTGAGAAATATGGTGTATTTGCGGGAGTACGTGACGATTCACGTAGGTATTTCTTTCTTTTCCTATTTACACCTTACTTCAGTACTGTTGGTCTTGGGTTGGTACCCCGTCTGACCTTTGTTTTATTTTGTTTATTTTTCTGCCACCATTTGTACCCTCTTGCTGAGGTGTTCTGTCTTTGGAATGCCTCAGGTTCGGAGCATTAGAAGGTAGCGGAGCCGATTTTGGAGCCTTAGCAGCAGTTTGGCTGTAGTTTTCCCCCTCGCCGTAGCGAGTTAGTTTGTTGTTTTAGTTTTCTTTGCCCAATTTCAGACATATTAATACTGTGGGTTCGTGTCAGGTTGTTGACGCCCACAGGTTTGTTGACCTTTTTGGACACTTGCTAGCTGTTGTGATTTCCTTGTGTTTGGTTTACATTACTTGCTCTCTGAGATGATTTATTGCTAGGATTGCATGTTAGATATTTTTAACCTATAAAACCCTACAATTAGTAAAGCATACTTGTCATCTCTTTCAAAACTAAGCCACTACTTTCTATTTAGCGTAAAGACTTTTCTATACTTATTATAAATCTAGGGTTTGCATTGTATGAGTTGTTCCTTGGGGACATTTATACTCATGTAGGATATTAGAGTCAATTTAAATAAGTATTTTCCGCAAGCATATAATTTATATTTTAAATCGTGAACTAGATGATTCACTAAGCCGAGGGATACGGCTACCACCATATCATAAACTGGATTTTATTCATAACCATTTATATTTGCTTCTAAAATTGTAGAGTTTGGAGTCTTGCCTGAACGTCTGCAGTTATCCCCTACACGGCGTGGCATCACGACGCATATTTTCCCCTTGCTCTGATATAATTAAATTGTTGGGAAAAATGCGGGTTGTGACAGTTGGTATCATAGGGAGGTTGCTTGACAATTGGTCGGGAACCTTCCCTTGTTAGTGTTAGTTGCTTAGTGTCATATCATACACACACCGATGTGTCAATAATATGTCTTGGCTGAAGCATGAACACTACACTCATAAGCATGATTAGAAGTATACGGGGCATATTATGTAGTATGGGATGCATAATATGTGTTTGTATATGGATCCACCATAGGTGGCAACATGTGAGGGTTATGTAGTATGGGATGCATAACCTCACCACATGAATGCCCATTAGCTCGTTTTCTTTTCGTTGCATGCAATGTTATGTAGTATGGGATGCATAACATTGCATGTGTACGCTGCTCATAACATGCATTAAGGCCTTTTTATAGAATTCATAGCACCACATGCATAACATAACATAACATAAGCACAACATGCCAAGCTAAAGATTTACTTGATGACATATGTACACACATGATTTTAAATAAGAGTAAAGAATTCATGCATTCATATCATAGGCACATGAGTCAATAGGATGATATGATAACATCCTGAGTAGGACATATCATCATCATATAATCCCAGAGCAAGTGACAGCTTTAGCAAGTGTCTTTCAAGTATGGTCTGAACTAGTTTGTTTGCCCTAGTCGTAATCTAGGATTTTAATTGGGTTATTCGTTTGCCTTTTTAGAAATGCCTCCAAAGCGTATTGCGACGAGATCGACTCCCCAGTCGGAGGATGAGTCGTCAGGTGCGCAGAGTGATGAGTTGATTGAGAGTTTGCGCTAGAGCAACAAGGCTCTCTCAAGGCAAGTAGTTGCGATGCAAACGCAAATTCAGTCATTGTTGTCTACCGCTCCTCTGGTGGCCCTAGTGGCAATACCACCAGAAATGAATTTCATATCGCATTTCCAGCGATTGGGACCTCCGACCTATGACGGGAGTGCTGACTTTATGATTTTGGATGATTGGATCATCTCAATCAAGGAGATGTTTTCGTATTCTGGGATTCTAGAAGCCCAGAAGGTTATGATTGCAGCCTATCAGTTAAAAGGCCTAGCAAAGAGTTGGTGGATTCGTGAAAAGGAGAGTCTGAAGGAAGGCTGTACCTGGGACTCTTTCAAGAAGATGTTGCTGAAGAAGTTTCTGCCCTCGGTCGAGCAGGACCGTCTCATGAATAACTTCCTACATTTGAAGCAGAGACAGCTCACGGTGAGCGAATATGAGATTGAGTTTAGCAAGTTGAGTAGATTTGCTCCCGATTTGGTAGCTTCGGAGGAGGAAAGAGTAAAACGTTTCCTGGGAGGACTAAGAAGTGATGTCCAGCAGTGGGCATGCGCTTATGGAGCTGACAGTTATGCTGTGGCAGCGGAAGCTGCACTAAAAGTTGAAGCGATTGAAAATGCCAAGAACCACGGTGCTGTGGCGAGGAAAGAGAAAAGGAAGGGTGTTGAGGATGGTAGCTCCAGGGCATCTGGCCCTTCTTCAAAGAAGAAAGGTAAGGAAGTGTGTAGTTTCTGTGGTCGTCCTGGCCACCCTTTTGAAAGATGTTTCAAGAGAACAACCACCCTGAAGCAGCAGTAAGTGCACGCCATCCATGGTGCACCCAAGGGAGAGCTCGTGTGCTCGTTCTGTGCAAGGAAGGGTGAGTCGGTGCTGGATGAAAGAAAGGACCTGCTTCCAGTGCGGGCAGAAGGGACACCAGAAATCTTCGTGCCCCCAGGCTCAAACCCCACTACAGCCTGCCCCGTTTCGAGCTCTGCCGCCACCACCAACCCTAGATAAAGGAAAAGGAAAGCTGAACGTGATGACTAGCGAGGAAGCTCAAAACTCTACGCAAGTTATTTCAGGTTAGCCCCAGTCTATTTTATCCCTATTATTTAACGTTGTTGCCATGGTTATCGTTCGTTTAGTTATATATGTTATGGTTTTAGGGGAGTTTAAGGTGCGGAATAGGTGGGCGCGCGTTCTGTTCGATTCGGGTGCCACCCATTCCTTTATGGACAGGAGGTTTGTTGATAAACATCGCCTGGATGTTGATCAATTGAGAGACTCCTTCAACATCAAGCTTCCCTCCGGTGATTCGGTGATATCCAATCAAGGAGTTCTGAGATGCCCTATTCATCTTGGCAATTTTCTGTCCCTTGCGGATCTGTTAATTTTAGACCTGACTGATTTTGATGTGATTTTGGGCATGGACTGGCTGTCCAAGTATGATGCAGTCATCTAGTGCAAGGCAAAAAGACTGGACTTCAGGATGGACAATGACAAACCTATGAGCGTCTATGGATTTCAGGACAGAGTTTCCCCTGTCATTTCTGCGGTACGTGCTATAAAGTCTGGTTGCGAGGTGTTTTTAGTTTCTATTTCTGCTCTGGAAACAGCTTCTGTTACAGTACGTCTCGAGGATGTCTCGGTGGTGCGAGAGTTTCCAGATGTCTTTCCTGATTGTCTTCCAGGACTTCCTCCTGAGAGGGAGATTAAGTTCGTGATTGACCTCGAGCCAGGAACTCGTCCCATCGCCAAGGCACCGTACCGTATGGCTCCACGTGAGTTGGATGAGTTGCGTACTCAGCTCGATGAGTTGCTGAGGTGTGGTTTTATTAGACCATGTTCTTCTTCGTGGGGTGCTCCGGTTTTGTTCGTAAGGAAGAAGGACGGATCGATGAGGCTTTGCATCGATTATAAGGAATTAAATAAGGTGACCGTTAAGAATAGATATCCCCTGCCAAGGATCGATGATTTGTTCGATCAGTTGCGTGGTAGCTCGGTATTTTCAAAAATTGATCTTCGCTCAGGCTACCACCAGTCGAGGATTCGCGAGGAAGATATTCCCCGAACCGCATTCCGTTCATGGCATGGACATTATGTGTTTTTGGTGATGTCTTTCGGTTTAACCAATGCACCTTCTGCTTTCATGGATTTGATGAATAGGGTGTTTAAGGATTTATTGGACCGATTCGTTATTGTGTTCATAGATGATGTCCTAGTGTATTCCCGCAATGTTGAGGAGCATACTCAGCATTTGCGTTTGGTTTTGTCGACCCTGAGGGAGCATAAGCTATATGCGAAGTTGAGTAAATGTGAGTTCTGTCTACCTCAGGTGTCCTTTCTGGGTCATGTTGTAAGCAAGGACGGTATTTCTGTAGACCCGACCAAGATTTCTGCCGTGATGGAATGGGAAAGACCTTCTACACCTAAGGAGATTAGGAGCTTCTTAGGCCTCGCTGGCTATTATAGAAGATTCGTGGAAAGATTTTCGGTGTTGTCTGCTCCTTTAACTAGAATTACTAAGAAGAACACTGCATTCATTTGGAGTGATAAGTGTGAATAGGCTTTCCAAGAGTTGAAGAAGAGACTGTGTACTGCCCCAATTTTAACCTTACCTACTGAAGGAGTCGAGTATGCTGTGTACGTCGATGCGTCACACATCGGACTTGGTTGTGTTTTAATGCAAGATGGTAAGGTGACCGCGTATGGATCGAGGCAACTAAAGATTCACGAGAGAAACTATCCTACGCACGATTTGGAGTTTGCTGCCGTAATTTATGCGCTGAAGCTGTGGCGACACTTATTGTATGGCGCGCTGTGCAAGATCTATACGGACCATAAGAGTTTGAAGTACGTCTTCACTCAGAAGGAACTAAATCTGCGCCAGCGTCGGTGGTTAGAATATGTGGCGGATTATGAAGAAGAAATTCTTTATCATCCGGGAAAGGCTAATGTAGTAGCTGATGCTTTGAGTAGGAAGACCGCTAAAATTTTTAATCTATCGGTACAGTCCTTAGTAGAAGAATTCTTGTTGATGAACATCGAGATTGGGAGTAGTTCTATGCCTGCTAGTTTGGAAGCAGAAGCGACCTCTTGGATTTCCCTTACTAGGGTGCACCAAAAGGATGATCCGGAATTGTTGCTCCTCTGGAATAGGACTGAGAAAGGGGAGTTACCTGATTTTTCTTTGGACGAGCTAGGTACTCTGAAATATCGGGGTAGATTCTGTATTCCTGACTTGGGTGACATTCGGGCTAGAATTTGTGAAGAAGCTCATGGTTCCAGTGTTTCCTATCATCCTGGTTCCACCAAAATGTATAAAGATCTAAAGCAAATTGTTTGGTGGGCAGGGATGAAGGGCGATATCACAAAGTTTGTATCAGAATGTTATACGTGTCAGCGTGTCAAGGCTGATCAAAGAAGGCCTGGTGGTAAATTAACACCTCTTGATATTCCAAGTTGGAAATGGGAAAGCATTTCAATGGATTTTATCACCGGTCTACCAAAATCACCCTGTGGGCCTGACTCAGTTTGGGTGATAGTCGACAGATTGACAAAGTGTACCCACTTTGTTCCGTTTAAGATTGGGTATTTGATGAAGAAGATAGCTGAGCTATATCTTGAAGAGGTCATCAGGTTACATGGAGTGCCTGTTAGCATTGTATCAGATCGGGACTCCAGATTTACGTCTCGCTTTTAGAAGAGCCTACAAGAGGGGTTGGGTACCGACTTGAGATATTCCACCATCTATCATCCGCAGATGAATGGGCAAACAGAAAGAGTAAATCAGATCGTGGAGGACATGATTAGATGTTATATTTTGGATCATGGTGGTGCTTGGGATGAGCGTCTCAGACTCATGGAGTTTGCTTACAATAATAGTTATCAAGAGAGCTTGCAGATGGCCCCGTTTGAGGCCTTGTATGGAAGGCGTTGTAGGACTCCCTTATTTTGGGCTGAGGTTGGTGAGAGACCATTGCTAGGTCCGGAAGCACTTAAGGAGATGAATTGTGCGGTGACTCATATTCGAGAGAAGCTACGTGTAGAACAAGAGCATTATGATAAATATGCTAATCGACGAAGGGTCGATTTGAAGTTTGTCGTTGGGGACTTGGTTTTCCTGAAAGTTTCTCCGATGTCAGGAGTAAAAAGATTTGGAAGGAACCACAAGTTAGACCCCAGTATGTGGGACCTTTTCAGATTCATGAACGCGTCAGAGTGTCAGCTTATCGACATGAATTACCTACTAGCTTCCCTGGTGTCCACGATGTGTTCCATGTGAGCCAGTTGCGGAAGTGTGTTCGTAGTGATCGTCAAAATCTTGAATCGGTGCCCCAAATTCAGCCCAATCTGTCGTATGTGGAAGAGCCTGTCCGCGTTTTGGAATCTCGAGAGCGTGTCTTGCGAAGGAAGACCATCCCCATGGTTAAGATTCTTTGGAGAAATCAAGACGTCGAGAGCGCGACGTGGGAATTGGAGTAAGCAATGAGAGAATCTCATCTGCACCTCTTCTCCTAGTTTCGGGTACGTCGTTATGTTTTCAGTGAAGTTTGATTTTATCATTTTGATTTGGTTTTGGAGTTGTGTTAAGTTTCGGGACGAAACTTCTTTTTAGGGGGAGTGACTGTAACGTCTCCGATTTTTTCGACGATTATTTAAATGGGAAGCATCATATTTATGACGTCATGGCGTTACCTTTAACGTCAAGATGACGGCGTAATGCCATAAAGGCATTTTCGCGTCCATGCGGTCAATTCGGCCGAATTCTTGTTGTAATGGGAAAATTTTGCATTTAGAATTTAAGTTGAGTAAATTTTGACTTACTCATCAAGTTTCGTCGCGATCCGAGCGATATTTGGGTCTCGGCGTTTTTCCGAAGTTTTGTGGAATTTATGTTTGTCGTAAACTTTGAAAATTTATATCTCGAGAATGGCTCGTCTGATTTTGTTTTGACTTCGTCGTTGGGTTCGTAGCGTCTGTGCTCGCCTACGGCGTGAGTTTCGTTCAATTCGGCGCGCGTTTGGGCCTCCGTTTCGAACTCGCGTTTCCTGATTCAATATGTAAAAATACGATTGTTTTATTATGAAAAGTACTGTTCAATCGTATAGTTTGATCAAAAGGTATATTTGCAAAGAAATCGTCTTTCTGCCTTCCTTATACTCGAGTGAGATTCCCTGCGTCTCGTGTAGGTACTGTTCATGCTAAGCTATACTCGAGTGCCGGTTTTTTTACTCGAGTGATTTTCTTTAGTACTCGAGTAAATTATTTCTCCTACTCGAGTAATCTTTTGTCTACTCGAGTATATCAATCCTGTTACTCGAGTAATTCCTTCTACTCGAGTAATCTTTTCTGCTACTCAAGAAAATTCATCATGTTACTCGAGTAAGTCTTTTATCTACTCGATTATATCAATCCTGTTACTCGAGTAATTCCTTCTTCTACTCGAGTAATCTTTTCTGCTACTCGAGTATATCAATCCTGTTACTCGAGTAATTCCTTCTTCTACTCGAGTAATATTTTCTGCTACTGGAGTATATCAATCATATTACTCGAGTAATTTTCTCATCTACTCGAGTAATCCTTTCTGCTACTCGAGTAAATTAATCATGTTACTCGAGTAATTCTTTTATCTACTCGAGTAGTCGTTTCTACCTCTCGAGTACCCGTAGGCTTGTTCTCGTGTAGTCTGTTGCAGTATGCGTTCGGGTGCATTTTGGAGGGTCAAAACGGTGTCGTATGTAAAAATGGCTAACATAAAATTTGTTCGTCCTGACGAGATCTACAACTTTTATGTTGGGCACTTTTCGATTTGAAGCCATACTAGACCTCTAATTTTGTTTTCCGCGAACTGCTCGTACTAAAACCATTTTTTTTATATTTAGACAAAATATTTGATAAGTACTTATATATATACTCATATACTTAGGTTATTAGAAAAGAATAAACACTTCATCTTCTCCGATTCTTTCTCCCGAACCAGAGCGGCGTGAGCGAGAGAGAGAATATTTCGTGAACCTTCCGGTAGCCGCCGACGGAGCTCCGGTGTCCGGAATCTTCAACCGAGCATAGATTTGGAAAGCTCTCATCGAGAGCTACGCTATCGTGGTAAATTTTTCCCCTTTCTTTGAGTTTTATCGTTAGGGTTTTTCGGCCCTAACCCCTTTTTCGACCATTTTTGTCTAGATTTCAACTTCCTCCATCCTCTTTTGCCCCGATCTGTGACGTGGACTGATTTGGAGAACTTTTCCGGTAAAACCAAGGCAAGTGGTGGTTTCCCCTCATTTCTCCTTCTCCGATTTGATGGTAACAGTTCAGTATTTATGTTCTTTAAAATTTTCTTCACTTTGTTTGCCAAGTTATTGCTACAATTAACCTTTTTGGATGATCACTCGAGATTGTAAGATTTTGTCTTGGTAAACTTGATCTTATCATGATATATTTAATCGTTCTTAATGTGTCCTATTAATGGCTTTAAATGTCTTACCTATCGTTTTGAACGTATTAAAGTTTGTCTAGGATTGTAAATCGTTCATAGGGGTTGATCAACCACGTCTTGAAACTAGAAGTGTCAAGTAGAATCTGACGAGCCAAATCTCGAGATATATTTGTGTTGGGGTTTCTTTGGGTTTCTAAAATTTGCGGGAGTTAGTGGATAAAACTACCTTCGCATGGTTTGACTCCTTTATGGTACCTTGTGGAAGCCTACCGTGTTTTTTTGGGCATCTGCGGTGTATGGTGGAGAGTATGAGACTCCCTCGCAGTTAAGCGGATAAATTATTCGTGAGGGGTGTGTCCAGTTGAGTGACCACATCACCCGTATTTTTGAGGTAGGGTCGACCACAGGTGCATAGTAAAGCTAATTAAATTTCTTCTTTATGTTTTTACTTTTGTTGTTCCCTTTTTGCCTTGAGAAATCTGGTGTATTTGCGGGAGTACGTGATGATTCACGTAGGTATTTCTTTCTTTTTCTGTTTGCACCTTACTTCAGTACTGTTGGTCTTGGGTTGGTACCCCGTCTGACCTTTGTTTTATTTTGTTTATTTTTCTGCCACCATTTGTACCCTCTTACTGAGGTGTTCTGTCTTTGGAATGCCTCAGGTTCGGAGCATTAACAGGTAGCGGAGCCAGTTTTGGAGCCTTAGCAGTAGAAGTTTGGCTGTAGTTTTCCCCCTCGCCATAGCGAGGTAGTTTGTTGTTTTAGTTTTCTTTGCCCACTTTCAGACATATTCATACTGTGGGTTCGTGTCAGGTTGTTGACGCCCATAGGTTTGTTGACCTTTTTGGACACTTGCTAGCTGTTGTGACTTCCTTGTGTTTGGTTTACATTACTTGCTCTCTGGGATGATTTATTGCTAGGATTGCATGTTAGATATTTTTAACCTATAAAACCCTACAATTAGTAAAGCATACTTGTCATCTCTTTCAAAACTAAGCCATTGCTTTCTATTTAGCGTAAAGACTTTTCTATACTTATTATAAATCTAGGGTTTGCATTGTATGAGTTGTTACTCGGGGACATTTATACTCATGTAGTATATTAGAGTCAATTTAAATAAGTATTTTCCGCAAGCGTATAATTTATATTTTAAATCGTGAACTAGATGATTCACTAAGCCGAGGGATACGGCTACCACCATAACTTAAACTGGATTTTATTCATAACCATTTATGTTTTCTTCTAAAATTGTAGAGTTTGGAGTCTTGCCTGAACGTCTGCAGTTATCCCCTGCACGGTGTGGCATCACGACGCGTATTTTCCCCTTGCTCTGATATAATTAAATTGTTGGGAAAAATGCAGGTTGTGACATCCATCACCTTCTCTATGCCTGCAGAACTAGAAGAGGAGCTAGACAGCTCACTGTTAATCATGTTTGATTCATCAAAGACAACATGAAATGACTCTTCTACAACTTGACTTGTCAAGTTTTAGATCCTATATGCCCTACTGTGGTTGTTGTACCCAACAAAGATCCCTTCATAAGATTTGGTAGCAAACTTAGTTAAATATGTCTTTCCATTGTTCAGTACATAACACTTGCTACCAAAAATCCCGAAGTAGGATAAGTTTGATTTTTTGCCTTTCAAGATCTCATAGGGAATCTTCTTGTGGCTTTTGGTGATAGAATCCATGTTAAGGACATGACATGCAGTATCTACTGCCTCAGCCCAGAAATATTCTAGGAGAGATGTGTCACTTGACAAGGTCCCACCAGCCTCTATGAAAGTTCTCTTTTTCCTCTTAGCAATCTCATTTTGCTGGGGTTTTTTAGGAGAGGAGAATTCTTGGTGAATCTCTTGCTCTTCACAGAACCATGTCATGCATTCAGACTGAAATTCAGTCTCATGGTCACTTTTGATTTTGACCACAGTACTGTCCAGTTCATTCTTAATTTGCTTGACAAAGGTCATGAAGACATCACTGATTTCAAATTTCTTCCTAAGAAATATCACCCATGCAAATCTGGAAAAGTCATCAACAACCATAAGGGTGTAGACTTTCCTACCTAGACTTTGAACTGGCAGAGGACCAAACAAGTCCATATATAGGAGGTATAGGCACCTCATTGAGTCTTTAACACCAATGCTCTTGAAGGAGGTCTTGGCCTGCTTGTCATTTTGGCATGCAGAGCAGATACCCTCCTTAGTGCATTTCAAATTGGGGCCATTTCTAACTAACTTGCCACTAAAAAGTTTGCATATGGTCTTGTAGTTCAGATGAGCAAGCCTCTTGTGCCATTGGATGCATTATGAGACTTTCTTATTTGCAACTAGGCATATAAGAGAGTCCTTGCTTTCACATATAAAATTAAGATAATAGATATTTCCCTCTTAGTGCCTGTCAAGATGACCACTTGGTCACTTGACCTCCTAATTTGGCACTCATCCTCGAGGAATGAAATGTCATAGCCAAGATCACATAGTTGGCTTATGCTTATGAGGTTGTGTTGCAAACCTTTCATATAAGCTACCTGTATGAAATTTAGTCATGTGGTAAAGTCTTCAACCTTTCCTTACTTCAAATAAAGTTTGTGGATAGAGATCGTGAAGATAAATGGCCTCATGAGGGTGAATATGGGTGGAGAAAATCTTTGAGAAGTGTTGAAATAAATAGTTAAAGGTAGAAGACGAGCCGATGTCGTTCGTCTCGCTTTAAGATGCACAGAAATCTTTTTTCTGAGCGTAGCAAACTTCGAGGCCGTTTTCAGACATGATGCGGTCGGATCTAGGTTGTGGATTGAACATAACAATTGTAGCCCATAGAAATACCTTTCCAACGAGGGGTTACACACCTTCACCGGATTCCTATAGCCTCGATAATCCACGATCGAAGTTGTTGTATAGTAATCTTTCCTACACATATAGTTCTCGGGTTTGTGTTGAATCGGCTTTGGATTTGGTAGAGAGATTGCAGAACAATAACGTTAATGTTTTGGTGAATTTAGTCTATAAGTAATCGTGATAAAATTTGGTTAATGGCATTTATTGAATAGATCCTTAATGAACAAATGGTGTAGTGAAGTGTACTTAAATGAGATGACTTGGTGGAGGTTAGTAAACGAATGGGTTGACGAGTTGGGATTGTAGGAATGATTTAAATATGTGAACCGATAAGGATGTACTTGATAATGGTAATACGATGAATAATTATGTGGACAGGAAATGATGTATTGGAATAGGGGACTCAGTGCGGAGCCCTTGAGTTTTGTTAAGCACTGGATGTGCGTGTGTGTTTGATATACAGGATATTATATAACAAAAAGGGACTCAATATGGAGCCCTGTATATGAAATGCATACGGTGTGAGTTGACACGCAGTGTCATAATCCTGTGTTAAAGATAGTGTGGCAGGTCTACGGGCTCGTCGGTCATCACACCGATGGGAGTTGACAGATAGACTTGGACGTTTTGGCTGTGTTCTTCGGTGCTCATTCCCGAATAACCTCTCCATGCCAGTGGACGGTTTGGCTATGTTCTTCGGTGTACATTCCATAAAACCCTCTACATGACACGATATAGGCCATTTTGGGCTGAGTTCTTTGTGCACATCTACCCAAGACCCCTCTGAGACATAGTACGCATGTGAGCTCCGCTGTTGTGCTCTTAGCGTTGAGGTGTACGGAGGTCTAGGCCAGGTAGTGTTGATGCCAGCCTAGTAGTGGAGACTCCTGCTATACTTTCACAATCAGGCCACAATGGATGACGCCTGAGAGGTTAGCTACCTTCTCGAAAAGTGGGATCTATAAGTCTGTGTTGACATAGCAGTTGCATGTGCATGATCATGTGTGAGTCATTGCATTGCATTCATATCATTACATACATTACATACACAAGATCCCCATCATTTAAGTTGGTATGGGAACTCTTATACAATGAGTTACTTACTGTTGAACTGATCCTTAACTTATATGTCTGTATGGGCATTCATTTAAATTAAGTTATTTCTTCCAATAGATTTATGCTATATACTGTTGTTGATGGTAGAACTGCTAGAGTAGATTGTTTACTCATCTGTTATATTTACTCTAATACTCACTGATATTGACTAACTCTATACCACCTATTTGTACTACTGCATATATATATATATATATATATATATATATATATATATATATATATATATATATATATATATATATATATATATATATATATATATATATAGTACCTTATCCTTTTCTCCGGATGTGATAGCCACTTAGTCTTTATTGCTAATGGTTGTAACGTCTTCCTTTTTAGGAGGGAACCCCGTATATAGAGCAGCAGCAGGTTATGTAGCAGGGCAGCTAGGCCAGGATGACAGGGACTGATGTGATGGTATCATCGCTGCTATCCGTTACTGATGTGAGTCTTTGAGAGATTTCAGTTATAGCCTTTGGGAAATTTTGTACTTATACACTGATATTATAGAAGCTTATTGATGCTTCTTTTATTTAATGTACTTTCTTTTGGACCATTTTACTTATGTGTGGATTTGACTTCTGTTTTATTTTCTTAGTTGGGTTGGCAATGAATGATATTGATTGTAGCTAGCAGGATAGGCGTCTTATAGTACAAGTTAGCCTGTGTGCTAACGCTACCGCATGGCAGCTGTTCTGGGCATAAGACTCTCCTCGGTCGTGTCTTGTGTTCTGGGAGGGGGGTCTTACACCTTGTTCTTGAGTGTTGGGGTAGGTGCACCAAACACAAATGGTTCATGATGGGCCATTTGAATCTCCGCATGGGCTACCTTAAAGGAACTTACACCGTTGCTATATCTTCCACTATAGTGGTGAACATCTTTGTTCCCTTTGGTGGATCTACTATTCATCCAGTGACCCAAGATACTTTCTTGGTCGTACCTGTTTGAAGGTAGCAGTACTCTCTTAAATGGAACAGGAGGCTTGGAGGCTAGTGGTTGCACTAGGACTTTGCCATTTCCTTTGGGATTGGCAATGCTTTTGTGTCCTTTGAAGCCCAACCCCTTCTTACCCTTTTAGGAGGTGAAGGAGTCTATCAAGGGCAGCATAGAGCTTGGCTTTGAATAGCTAGCCACAATCCTCTTCTCCCTCTCTAGCATCTCTTACAGCATGGGAAAAGGAAACCCTGACTCTGATGGTCGTGCCAAGTGCGCCCAAAACTTCCCCGACCATTGCTTCTTTGAGGGCAGTACCACAGAGGGCGAGCTCGCCGAGTTTGTGGCGGACTATGTCCCTGCCGGCTTCGTGGCATGCCTCCCGGCGGAGCATGAGGCCATAAATTCCTTCTTCGAGGACGAGCTTGCCTTCCCCATCTCGCACTTTGAGGTGGGGTTGCGCCTGCCGCTCTGGCCTTAGGTCCGCCAGGTCCTTAAGTATTATGGTGTCGTGCCCGCGCAACTCAACCCCAACGTCGTCTCTATGGTAGTGGGGTTTGCCTGCTACCTCCGGCGAGAGCGGATCGAGTTCAACCTCACCATCTTCCGAAAAGTCTTTTCTTATAAGGCCAATGCCTGCGGGGTCGCCTTCTTCGGCGGTACGTCCATAAAGATCCGCGAGGTCGCCAACAAGAACCACAATTGGATGTCGAAGATCGTCTTCATCCGGGGAGACCTTGGCAACATTCCCTTCTCTCCCTTGCAGAAAAGAGAGGAGGTGTATCGCCCACCGAGTGTGTCCGGCAACGACGCTGAGCTTCATAAGTTCTTTTTGTAAAAGGACTTTGAAGTCGCCTTCCTCCATCGCGGCCTCGAGTCCCTGTCGCATGTCCTTCCTGGCGAAGGTTTGTCTTGCCCACCTTGTGCTCGCCACTCGGCCTAGTCGATCAGAACCTTATTTTCCGGCTAAGTCTTTTTTGCAGGGGAGCGACTGATCCCGGTGAACCTCCCTTCGCTAACCCGGGAGTGTTTTCGGACCCGCTCGAGCTAGCTCGGGCTGCGGCTAAGGCGTGCCGAGAAGAGAAGGTTAGAGGCAAGCCTTCCGGCAAGAGGCGGCTGGAGCTTTGAGGGCCAAGCTCGCTCCACCGCCCCTCGGCCTCTAAAAAGGCAAGGGTAGTCTCGCGAGGCCGGCCACAGCAACACTTATCGCCCGTCAGGTTTATGAGCTCGCCGGTGGTTTTTTATGATGAAGCCCCGGTGAACCCACTGAAGGAGGCGCCATCCCCTCGCGGGAAGAAGCGCGGGTCCTCCTCCCCTCCTTCTGTGGAGGAAGTTGCTCCCTGCGATCCGGGAATTCCAAAGGACCACCCCCACTTCGGCAAGGGGGGAAGGAGCAAGGACGCAGCCGGCGAGTCGATGCTGATCTGGGATGAGGGGGCCCACCTTGTGTCCGTCTCTACACGCGCCCCCTCCTGGGGAGCTCACCGGCCTCCTACGGGCCACGCATTTGCCCTTGGTTTCGGCCTCTACGGCCGGGAGGGCGCCAAGGACTACAAGAACATGACTCCTTGACAGATAGGCCACGAGGGTCTACAGGCCCATTTGAGGGCCTTCGATCTCCATCATATGATGGTTCTCCTTGGGTTTCAGCTCAGCCAACTTCTGCAAAAGGCCGAGCAGGAACGCGACCTGGCGACGGAGAAAGCTGCCGATGTGGAGCGGCGGTTCGGCATTGCCGAGCGTATACTCGACGAGGCCTCGGGCGGGCTTGTAATAACCAACCAGCTCTCTTTTTAACTTGGAAAAAATATTTCACCGAGAATCTGAACCTTTTGCTTTTCTGGATGCCGAGTCTGCCAGGGTGTTACAGGCCCGTGCTAGCGAGTTGGAGGGAGAGGTCGCCCAGCTGCGGGTCCGCCTCACGGATCAAGAGGCCGGTTCACGCGAGCAAGAGGCCCATGTTGCCGAGCAGGGAGCCCTTGCTGCTCGGTCGGCGGCCGAGGTGGAGGCGTTAAGGGAGCAAAACCGCGGTCTCCAAGGCGAGGTCCGTCGGCTGACGGAAGCCCTTTTTCCCTCGGATGGCACCGAGCCCCCTTTTCCCTACAAGCGGCCTCGGTTTTTTAGCGAGGGGGAGGTCATGGAGCGGCTGCGAGTCAACTAGATTGAGTCTGCCGAGTGCCTCCTAGGTGTTATGAGGGGATCGGCGTTTCTGGCTGAGGGCTGCGAGGAGGTGGCGGTCCGGGACCTTCTGTCGAGCCTATTCCTGCCGTCGCCGCCTAGCGGAAAAGAGGAGAGCTTAGGCTCCCTTTTCGATGAGGCGAAGGGCAAGGAGCCGCTGCACGGAGGCGAGGAGGACCATCCTTCGGGGGAGGAGGGCGAGAATTGACCGGATGTACCCCCCCTCCTCCCCCACTTTCTACATTCTTTGTAATCTGTTCCCCCCACCCCACCTTTTGTAATCTCTTCGAGGCGAGCCCCCTTTTTGAAATGATAATGAAAAAATTTTATATCTTCTTTTTACCTTCAGTGCTAGAACGCAAACACTCCGCTTACTCGCGAGCCGACCTTTTACGAGAACGGTCGCCGCCGGCGCCCGCCTATTGCACCGAGAAATACTTTTTGCCGATCCGACCTTTGCAAGAACGGGTTTGCCTGGGAGGTGCACTCCTCCCTCAAACAGAGGTGGGATACAAAAGCACTACTGCTAACATGAAACCAAGGGGGACAGGTGTAACATCCCATTTCCAATTAGGCCCCCCCCTAAGAATAACTTTGGGCTTGCCTGGGCCATGGCAAGACCATAGGGAACCAAATAGACCAAATGGGCTTAGGAGTCTAGTAGAGACTCATTTTGGGCTGCAAATAGCAAGTTTCCAAAACACTGAGTTTGGGTGACCTAGTGAGTTCAAACTGACTCTAGGGCATTTCTAGACCCAATGTGGGGCCAATGAGTCACCATAGACTCAATGGGGTCAATACTAGTGGCCAAATTAACCCAAGCCAACCCTAACCCTAAAATGGTCAAAGTGCCCTTCCTAAGGGCCATGTGACCTCCAGGGGGCCAACTCAACTCCAACTAACCCTACCTAGGCCTTAGGGGAGTCCAATGGGTCACCAAAGACCCATTGATGTGGACCCAAAGAGTCAAAATAACCAAGTCAACATTTAACCCAAGTCAAGTCAACTTGACCTAATTGGGCTAACCCAACTTCAAGTCACCCCCCTCTTGGGCTAAGCCTAATGACAAGAATAATGTGAGATATTAGGGCTGCCAATAACCTAGTTCCTTGACCAGTCAACTAGGTGACTAGGAGAGAGAAAGAGAAGCCTAAATTTGAGAAATAAAAGAGGAGAGAGAAATGATAAAAGAAGTATTCATGGTGGACCCCCCCCCCCCCCCTCCCATGTTTTCATTTGGGATTTAATGAATGGGCTGCCAATAGGTTGTGGGAGGAAGACATTTCAGTTTGGAGGGTGACTAGGAGAGAGAGAGGATGAGAGAGAGAGAGAAGGAATTTTAAAGGAGGAGAGAGAAATTATTCAAAAATGGTGGAGGAGTTTTGGAAGACCAAGGAGTGTGGGGTTCGGCCATTAAGGGCTGAGAGGGGACTTTATGGAGGGGGCATTAAATTCCAGACGTTTCCCCAGCCACCCAAGAGGCGGTTACAGCCCCCCTCCTCCACCATGGCCGAAATTCAACATTTAGGGCCATTAATGGCCACTTCAAGCCATGACCCTCCCCCTCCCCTCTCTACCTTTTTAAACCCCCATCAGTGAGCCAAGGGAGGTTTTCGAATCCCTAGCAGAAGAGAAGGGTGGCCGGAGCTTGAGAAGGAGGAAAACGCCGCCGCCGCCGTCGCCATGGCCCCTCGTCGATCTACACGTTGCATGGCCGCCGGGAAGGTCCTCCCTCACCTCTTCCTCTATGTTTATATCCTAGGAATCATTAGGATGAAGTTTCATGCTCAAACGAATCGGTTTTGAGTTTTTTAAAAATCTGAAAACCGCCATTTTTTTTGGAGCTTTTTGGAGCTTTTTGGAGCTCTCGGGTAGGGCGGCGCCGCCACCTCCGGCCGCCCTAACTCCGGCTATGGATAGCCCCCACCACCGGGAACAAATGGATGATGTTTCCCGGTGGTGGCGCCGCCTCAGGCCGCCGGGAAAAGCCCCGTAAAAAGGGCCTGCTCGGGTTGGATTTTCGGCCATTTGGAGAAGATGAGCAGCTACCATTGGATCCTACTTTAAGATTCGTGCAAACAGTGAAAATCATGATGTATAGTTGGGATATATTATTTGTATTTCTGTCACAGTTTTACCTCTTAATGTTTGTATTTATTAAAAATATCTAGAGCCCTCTACAGAAAAAGTAGTGAACATGAAAGTTGTAGCCCTTTGAGTCTACTTTATTTTAAAATTGATTTCACCCAATTTGGATAACTGTGCTGACCTCAGCACTCAGTTTGGTGGAAGGTGTCCTTAGGCTAGGTCAGACACCATTTTGGTTGCCCACATCAAACCAGACCTCCAAATGACTTAAAATTTTATGTAGGGGTCATTCTTACCTACACCTATGACATATCCAAAAATGGTAATTTTTGGATAACATTTTTCTATAGTTTTTGCTAAAATTTAATAATCATATCTTAGAGTGATTAAGGGGTCTAATGACCTCCAAATCCCCCAAAATTTTGGTGGGAGGTCCTTAGGGACCTAGGGAAGCTCTGTATAAAGTTTCATTTAATTTGGAGAGGTTTTGGGTGGGTAATTACCCAATCCTAGGTTAGCCCATTAAGGGGCAAATAGGTCAAAAGTGCACTTAGTGATTTTAGTTGACCAAACTCCCTCACCAGAGGCTGAAACTTGGTCCACTGGTTTGTAATGGGCTCTAACACTCCCTTATGGTGTATGGAGTGGTTTGGGGTGAGTATGCCCTAGGACCCAAGTCCAAACCCCTAGGTTGGACTTTGGGGGCTTGTGAAGGGCATGGGGTCAAATGACCTTGAATGGAAGTGATTTTTGGTGGAGAGGAGACTAGTGAGGTTAGAACCCCCTGACCAAAGTCTTGGAAGATTTGGAGAGGGTTACCCTCCCTTAAACCCTAACCCTAGTTTAGGACACCTCCTTTGTTAAGGCAAAATAGGTCACCAAAACTTGCCTAAAGGCCATGGAACTTGGGTAGTGTACTTCTTGGGTTTAGGGAAGTCTCTGGGAAATAATATTGAGAGCCTTGGAATTCAATACATGATAGTTCCTTCATAACTCACAAAAATAGGTTTTTGGGTATTTTAATTAATTTGATTTCTCTGGTTGATTAATGGATATGAAATTTTGGCAGAGAGCTTTTTAGATTCTTATACATATGCTTGAATTTTTCTGGAATTATTAACTGATTATTTTAAGTACTTCATTCACAAGCCATTGATTTTCTAAAGATAGTCAAATAATTATTATGGGTTGTTCCCTCACTGAAATCTGGTGTAACTTAGGCAAATGAGTTTTTATGACCTCTTACATCTCTGGTAATTATTGTAGAATTTTTTTGGATCTATAATCATAGGGGTTGATTCACAAGGCTTGCAATTTGTAGAATTTATAAATGATTTTTAAATAATATTTCTAGGCCTTGTAAAATTATAATTTTTGGTCAGTGAACATTTATGGACATTGTAGAGCCCTGGTAATTTTCTTATAATTTTATGATGAATGAATGTAGTACCTCATGCTCAAAATCACTCATGGCTTTAATTTCTGGATAATTAAATAAATATTAAATTATTTAGGAAAAATTTGGAAGTGCTGGATTTAAGTTATAAAAGTCATGATAGGCCCTTAGTAATTATCTTAGGGTGTTTGGATGAGAAATTGATGCACTTCCTATCATACTTGTTGATTTGCTCAAGTTGGTCTGCATATAGTGAAATCATAGAAATTGTAATACCATGGTCATAGGGCGACAAATCATGTGTAAATGCCGTGGCAAGATGATTCGGAGGTTATCAATGAAATTGGGTATGGGATAGTGGTTAGGTTAACTAAGGATGGGTGGAGCTCGGGTTCGACGGAACATCGTCTTTCCTGGGAGCGGGTGAAGGAGTTAAAATTCATTAGGGTTAGAACCAGAGTAACATTAAGGGTTTGGGTACGGGGTATTAACCAACAATAATAAGTGCCTTGCGAAAGGGAACTTCGGGCCGTAATGCACCGTCTTGGTTCCTAGTGCCCCTTGAGAGCCCTTCACGGGGTATACCGGGGGCAGTCCTGGGCTAACGTAAACTGTAATAACAAACCGACAAGAGTAACTTAGTAACTAGGGCTGCACTCTTCACAACACTGTTGGCACAGGAAGGTTGATGAGAGCTTCGACTCGGTTGATTTGGAAACGGACAGGACGGTCCGGGGAGCTTCGGCTCGGTTGATTTGGAGACGGACGTTTTGGTCCGGGGAGCTTCGGCTCGGTTTTGAGTGCTTACGGTTTAACTTGCATGTGCATAAAATAGGAAAAGTTAAGGTGGTGGGTCTTTCGATATCGGGGAGTTCGATTGCACCGACACCGATATCGTTGACTCGGCGGGGTGATTAGCACTCCGCCAACAGAAGTCCGGTGCGCCAGCCGGCAAGAGTACGCAGGCGTCCGCTTTGTGCACCAAGCGTTGAGGCGTACGATAGGTCAGACCAGTGTGCTTTACTGGTTTTGGAGGTGGGCGAGGCCCAACCCACCGCTTCCGTTTGCCACTACGGAGGTATCCTGGGAGGTAACGGCTCCGAAAGGGGGAACTAAAGGTCTGTGTGCACAGAGTCGGGTGTGTGAGTTGCACTGCATGACATAACATACCCACCATATAGTTGCATATCATATCGTTCATAACAACCTTGACACCTAAGGTATAAGTGGAATGGGACGCTTATACCTTAGGACCTGCAAAACGACCCCTTGGTCTATAAGCTTGTGTGGGCAAGTTTATATATCAAAGGTTAATTTCAATATATATATATGCTGCTGTTTGATAACCGACACCCCAACGTATAAGTGGTATGGGACACTTTATACGATGGGAGCCTTGCAAAAGATCCCTTGGCTTATGTGTACTCGCATAAGTGAAGGTTTAAATTACCTTACTTATTTTCCTTCTTGTTTGACCTGTTACAACACTTAAGATTTAATTGCTCCCCTGTTATAACTTGCTAGTTAGGTCCACCGTCATCTGCTTTTGACTACTCTCCACTTTCATGTCCTCCCCTTTCTTCCTCTCCGCCCGGTGCCTTAGAGCGTGGGGGAAGGGGTGGGGGATGATAGGACTTAGTCTTTTAGACTAACGGTTTTCGAACCATATCATTTTAGGGGATCGCGGAGCCCAGCATGGAGGAGCAGCCCCAGAGATCGGTGCGCCTAGAGAGGGGGCAGTCTAGCTCCGGAGTTCACACCGCCGGGACTGTGAGTCTCGATCCTTGAGTAGTTTCTGATTCGCTTCCGCATGAGAGACTTGTAGTGAGGATATTTTGTACCGGGCATAAGCCCGTAATTATATTACTCTGATGTTTCTGTGGACACTCCCTTCGTGGAGTTTTATTTTATATATATGTGATTTTTATTATTGTGGACTGCATTGCTTTTACTTCAATAATTGTGCTACTTCTGTGATCGAATTTGGCCGGCAGAATCGGCGCCTTGTGGTGATGACCTTTCGGGACGTGAAGGAGTCACCGCAAAGCGGCGGTTCTGGGCCTAAGACCCCGGTGGTTGAAAAAGAAGAAAAAAAAAAGGGGGTCTTACAAGTGGTATCAGAGGAGACATCGATCAGAAGGAAATAGCAGTCCACTAACCCTGGGTCACCCCCGCTCGAGTTTAGTTTGGGGACAAACAAAGCAGCGGAAGCAGTGGTGTGCCCATATGGGGATCACATATAAATTGTCCACCTTTAGGTAATATTTGAACGTTTTCTCAGCATGTGTTTTTCATTGCGCAGCCTCCAGCACAGCCTACGCCACAGGGCGGAGTTCAGCAGACCCAGGGAGTTGCACCACCTCCACCGGTCCCCACTCCTTTCCTTCAGTCAGATATGGGACAGACCCTGACTGCCATTCTGGAGGCCTTCAGGGCCCAGCAGGTTCCGGTCCCGCAGCCCAATCTGGGGGCCAACTGGCTCAGCATCTTTCGAGGACTGTCCCCCCCGTCCTATTTGGGACAGAGTCGGCTGTTCGGACGGAGGAATGGCTAGATATCATGTACGAGATGCTGACCGGGATTCGGTGTCCATGGGAGGAGAGGGTGGCTCTGGTTGTCTCCTGCTTGGAGTCCCATGCGAAGAGGTGGTGGAAGACGCTGTTGGACACGACTTTTGCTGATAGGGAGGTTGCGGAGGTCACTTGGGAGGAGTTCAGGGCCGCACTGCTGGAGCATTTCGTTCCGCAGTCGGCTAGGGATGACTTGGAGGAGCGGTTCTTGCAGCTGAAGCAGGGTACTCGGACCGTGGTGGAGTACCATCGAGAGTTTGACCACCTGGCTCGATACGCAGATTCCTACCAGCTGGACGAGGCAGGGTATATCAGGAGGTTCTACAAGGGCCTGCGGGAGGACCTGAGGGAGGCCCTCTTGTTTGTATCTGACGGGCCCATCTCCCGGATTTTGGAGATGGCCAAAAGGATTGAGGCAGATTGGCACACCACCCGGGGCCGGAAGCGGCCAGCAGAGGATCAGGGACGGAGAGGTAGGAATGACCAACGGCGAGGTGCTGTACCAGAGGGGAGGAGGACAGAGGACCAGCCTCGTCAGGACGTGAGGCCGGAGCCGAGGGAACAGGTGGTATTGGCCCCTCCCCCCCTTCGGATGCAGGAGATGCCGAGACCCGGGGGAATGGCGTATCCCCCAGAATGCTTCCTTTGCCATCAGATTGGGCACATACGGAGGAACTGCCCCATGAAGGGGGCACCACCTCCAGCACATCAGGGCGGCCCACCAGCTCAGTATTACGGAGGCCGAGGGCGCGGCCGCGGTCGAGGATACCAGGGGGAAGATCGTAGATAGGGGAGAGAGCAGGTATATGCCTTGGACCTTGCACAGCCGCGAAATCCGGAGCAGGTCATCGCAGGTATGCCGAAATGTTTTCCTTGTTTTCATAGAATTTCCCCTTTAAATTGTTAAACTTAGAACCACACTAGATAGATTAACCAGGAAAGAAAACTTTTTATAGAACCCTGAGATATTTAATCACCCCAGGTATAGTCTTCATCAGTGGCAAGCCTGCCCGCACGCTGTTCGATACTGGAGCTACTCACTCTTTTGTGTCGGAGTCGTTCGTAGAAGGACTGGAAGGTGTGGAGCGGTTCACAGGCTCGAGGATGAGGGTGCGACTACCGGATGGATCAGAGCTCCTTACCACGGATCACTGTAATATGGAGGCAGAGATTGGTGGAAAAGCGTTCGAGGCTCCAGCGACGATTTTGAAGCTGACAGACTACGATCTGATCCTGGGCATGGTATGGCTGCATTGGAACCATGCCCAGATTGACTGCCAGGCGGCTTTCCAGGAGCTGAAGGACCGACTCGTCTCGGCCCCCATTCTGGCCCTTCCATCGGGAAGGAAGGATTTCAGGTGTATACCGACGCATCATACCAGGGAATGGGGGCAGTGCTGATGCAGAACGGACATGTCATAGCATATGCCTCCCGCCAGCTGAAGACCCACGAGAGGAACTACCCGGTGCACGACCTCGAGATGGGAGCGGTCGTTTTTGCTCTAAAGGTCTGGCGTCATTACCTTTATGGAGTCCACTGCGATATCTTCTCCGATCACAAGAACCTGAAATACGTGGACACGCAGAAGGAGCTGAATATCAGGCAGAGACGCTGGGTGGAGTTCTTAGCAGATTATCAGTATGAGATGCACTACCACCCAGGGAAGGCAAACGTGGTGGCCGACGCGCTGAGTCGGAGAGCGGCCACTTCCGAAGCTGGGCCCCAGGTGATGTCTATGGAGCTAGTCCAGTCATTCAGAGATATGCAGATATCCCTAGTGTCCGAGGATGACCCAGATCTGTATAGGGAGTATCTGGCATCGATAGTGGCCATAGACGATATTCGGGATCGCATTCGGGACGGACAGAGGACAGATGTGTGGGCAGAGCCGATGTTCCGAGCCTTGGAGGAAGGTTCGACAGGAGATTATTCCCTGAGGGATGGTTTGCTCCACTTCAGAGGCAGAGTATATATACCCGCAGGAGGCCAGATCCGAGAAGACATTTTGGCGGAGGCGCATTGCAGCCGGTACTCCGTACACCCGGGGATCACAAAGATGACCGCTGATTTGAAGAGGACGATGTTTTGGCCGGGCATGAAGAAGGACATTACGTACTTCGTGACCCATTGCGAGGCGTGTCAGTTGGTGAAGGCGGAGTGCAGGAACCCCGCAGGACTATTGCAGCCACTCCCGGTGCCGGAGTGGAAGTTCGACGACATAGCGATGGATTTCATACATGGTCTTCCCCGGTCTCGGACAGGGAACGACTCGATTTGGGTGATTGTCGATCGGCTGACGAAGGTGGCCCGCTTTGTGCCGATCAGGAAGGATGACTCGGTGGGAGTGCTGGTACGGAAGTTTGTGGAGCAGTATGTCCGATATCATGGCGTGCCCCGGACGATAGTGTCGGACCGCGATGGACGGTTTACATCCAGGGAGTGGCGGTCAGTGCAGGCATATTTGGGCACCCGGTTGGCTTTTAGCACGGCCTTCCACCCTCAGACGGACGGGCAGACCGAGCGCACCAACAGGACCTTGGAGGACTTACTACGGCTGTGTATACTAGACCGAGGGGAGCCGTGGGAGAAGATGTTACCGTTGGTTGAGTTCTCCTACAATAATAGCTACCAGTCCAGCATCAGGATGGCGCCTTATGAGGCCTTATATGGAAGGAGATGTAGGACCCCGCTTTCTTGGGTACAGGACGAGGATCCGAAGCTGCTGGGATCGGATTTCGTTGAAGACACCGAGGCTCAGGTGAGGCTGATCAGAGAAAGGATGCTGGAGGCGCAGAGCAGACAAGCAAAATACTATGACGCTCCGCATCGTCAGGTGGAGTTCCGGGTAGGAGATCGAGTGTTCTCGAAGATCCGGCCCATGCACGGAGTCTCACGGGTGCGCGGTCGGAGGAAGAAACTCAGCCCTAGGTATATGGGCCCTTACCGGATCCTGGAGCGGATCGGACCCTTAGCCTACAGGCTAGAATTGCCACCAGAGCTGGCAGCTCTACACGACGTCTTCCACATCTCTTCGCTGAGAAGGGCTCTACTACGCCCGGAGCAGCGAATTTTGACCACAGAAGGGCCGGTAGCTTCAGACCGATCTGTTCACTTGGAGCCGGTTCGGATCGATGACAAAGGAGTGCGGATCTTGCGCCGCAAGAAGATTCCCTTAGTCAAGGTTCTGTGGAGAAATCACGGTCAGGAGGAGCACACCTGGGAACCTCAGGACCTGATGCAGGAGAGATACCCGGAGCTGTTTAGTCAGGTAATCCTCCCAACTCCTCAAGTAATTTAAAGTTTTCCTTCCTATTTACAAGTATTCGTAGAATAATCTAAGAAGGTATAGGCTAAACTTTTTGTTTATTGGGGACTAGCCGTAAATGTTGATATCGTAGGCACTGCAAACCATATGGGATGTTACAAGCTTAACTTATGCCGGTAGTGATCTCCCGTAGACTTAACCTTAATTTCGGGGACGAAATTTTTGTTTTGTTTATTGGGATTTGTAACATCCCATTTCCAATTAGGCCCCCCCCTAAGAATAACTTTGGGCTTGCCTGGGCCATGGCAAGACCATAGGGAACCAAATAGACCAAATGGGCTTAGGAGTCTAGTAGAGACTCATTTTGGGCTGCAAATAGCAAGTTTCCAAAACACTGAGTTTGGGTGACCTAGTGAGTTCAAACTGACTCTAGGGCATTTCTAGACCCAATGTGGGGCCAATGAGTCACCATAGACTCAATGGGGTCAATACTAGTGGCCAAATTAACCCAAGCCAACCCTAACCCTAAAATGGTCAAAGTGCCCTTCCTAAGGGCCATGTGACCTCCAGGGGGCCAACTCAACTCCAACTAACCCTACCTAGGCCTTAGGGGAGTCCAATGGGTCACCAAAGACCCATTGATGTGGACCCAAAGAGTCAAAATAACCAAGTCAACATTTAACCCAAGTCAAGTCAACTTGACCTAATTGGGCTAACCCAACTTCAAGTCACCCCCCTCTTGGGCTAAGCCTAATGACAAGAATAATGTGAGATATTAGGGCTGCCAATAACCTAGTTCCTTGACCAGTCAACTAGGTGACTAGGAGAGAGAAAGAGAAGCCTAAATTTGAGAAATAAAAGAGGAGAGAGAAATGATAAAAGAAGTATTCATGGTGGACCCCCCCCCCCTCCCATGTTTTCATTTGGGATTTAATGAATGGGCTGCCAATAGGTTGTGGGAGGAAGACATTTCAGTTTGGAGGGTGACTAGGAGAGAGAGAGGATGAGAGAGAGAGAGAAGGAATTTTAAAGGAGGAGAGAGAAATTATTCAAAAATGGTGGAGGAGTTTTGGAAGACCAGGGAGTGTGGGGTTCGGCCATTAAGGGCTGAGAGGGGACTTTATGGAGGGGGCATTAAATTCCAGACGTTTCCCCAGCCACCCAAGAGGCGGTTACAGCCCCCCTCCTCCACCATGGCCGAAATTCAACATTTAGGGCCATTAATGGCCACTTCAAGCCATGACCCTCCCCCTCCCCTCTCTACCTTTTTAAACCCCCATCAGTGAGCCAAGGGGAGGTTTTCGAATCCCTAGCAGAAGAGAAGGGTGGCCGGAGCTTGAGAAGGAGGAAAACGCCGCCGCCGCCGTCGCCATGGCCCCTCGTCGATCTACACGTTGCATGGCCGCCGGGAAGGTCCTCCCTCACCTCTTCCTCTATGTTTATATCCTAGGAATCATTAGGATGAAGTTTCATGCTCAAACGAATCGGTTTTGAGTTTTTTAAAAATCTGAAAACCGCCATTTTTTTTGGAGCTTTTTGGAGCTTTTTGGAGCTCTCGGGTAGGGCGGCGCCGCCACCTCCGGCCGCCCTAACTCCGGCTATGGATAGCCCCCACCACCGGGAACAAATGGATGATATTTCCCGGTGGTGGCGCCGCCTCAGGCCGCCGGGAAAAGCCCCGTAAAAAGGGCCTGCTCGGGTTGGATTTTCGGCCATTTGGAGAAGATGAGCAGCTACCATTGGATCCTACTTTAAGATTCGTGCAAACAGTGAAAATCATGATGTATAGTTGGCATATATTATTTGTATTTCTGTCACAGTTTTACCTCTTAATGTTTGTATTTATTAAAAATACCTAGAGCCCTCTACAGAAAAAGTAGTGAACATGAAAGTTGTAGCCCTTTGAGTCTACTTTAGTTTAAAATTGATTTCACCCAATTTGGATAACCGTGCTGACCTCAGCACTCAGTTTGGTGGAAGGTGTCCTTAGGCTAGGTCAGACACCATTTTGGTTGCACACATCAAACCAGACCTCCAAATGACTTAAAATTTTATGTAGGGGTCATTCTTACCTACACCTATGACATATCCAAAAATGGTAATTTTTGGATAACATTTTTCTATAGTTTTTGCTAAAATTTAATAATCATATCTTAGAGTGATTAAGGGGTCTAATGACCTCCAAATCCCCCAAAATTTTGGTGGGAGGTTCTTAGGGACCTAGGGAAGCTCTGTATAAAGTTTCATTTAATTTGGAGAGGTTTTGGGTGGGTAATTACCCAATCCTAGGTTAGCCCATTAAGGGGCAAATAGGTCAAAAGTGCACTTAGTGATTTTAGTTGACCAAACTCCCTCACCAGAGGCTGAAACTTGGTTCACTGGTTTGTAATGGGCTCTAACACTCCCTTATGGTGTATGGAGTGGTTTGGGGTGAGTATGCCCTAGGACCCAAGTCCAAACCCCTAGGTTGGACTTTGGGGGCTTGTGAAGGGCATGGGGTCAAATGACCTTGAATGGAAGTGATTTTTGGTGGAGAGGAGACTAGTGAGGTTAGAACCCCCTGACCAAAGTCTTGGAAGATTTGGAGAGGGTTACCCTCCCTTAAACCCTAACCCTAGTTTAGGACACCTCCTTTGTTAAGGCAAAATAGGTCACCAAAACTTGCCTAAAGGCCATGGAACTTGGGTAGTGTACTTCTTGGGTTTAGGGAAGTCTCTGGGAAATAATATTGAGAGCCTTGGAATTCAATACATGATAGTTCCTTCATAACTCACAAAAATAGGTTTTTGGGTATTTTAATTAATTTGATTTCTCTGGTTGATTAATGGATATGAAATTTTGGCAGAGAGCTTTTTAGATTCTTATACATATGCTTGAATTTTTCTGGAATTATTAACTGATTATTTTAAGTACTTCATTCACAAGCCATTGATTTTCTAAAGATAGTCAAATAATTATTATGGGTTGTTCCCTCACTGAAATCTGGTGTAACTTAGGCAAATGAGTTTTTATGACCTCTTACATCTCTGGTAATTATTGTAGAATTTTTTTGGATCTATAATCATAGGGGTTGATTCACAAGGCTTGCAATTTGTAGAATTTATAAATGATTTTTAAATAATATTTCTAGGCCTTGTAAAATTATAATTTTTGGTCAGTGAACATTTATGGACATTGTAGAGCCCTGGTAATTTTCTTATAATTTTATGATGAATGAATGTAGTACCTCATGCTCAAAATCACTCATGGCTTTAATTTCTGGATAATTAAATAAATATTAAATTATTTAGGAAAAATTTGGAAGTGCTGGATTTAAGTTATAAAAGTCATGATAGGCCCTTAGTAATTATCTTAGGGTGTTTGGATGAGAAATTGATGCACTTCCTATCATACTTGTTGATTTGCTCAAGTTGGTCTGCATATAGTGAAATCATAGAAATTGTAATACCATGGTCATAGGGCGACAAATCATGTGTAAATGCCGTGGCAAGATGATTCGGAGGTTATCAATGAAATTGGGTATGGGATAGTGGTTAGGTTAACTAAGGATGGGTGGAGCTCGGGTTCGACGGAACATCGTCTTTCCTGGGAGCGGGTGAAGGAGTTAAAATTCATTAGGGTTAGAACCAGAGTAACATTAAGGGTTTGGGTACGGGGTATTAACCAACAATAATAAGTGCCTTGCGAAAGGGAACTTCGGGCCGTAATGCACCGTCTTGGTTCCTAGTGCCCCTTGAGAGCCCTTCACGGGGTATACCGGGGGCAGTCCTGGGCTAACGTAAACTGTAATAACAAACCGACAAGAGTAACTTAGTAACTAGGGCTGCACTCTTCACAACACTGTTGGCACAGGAAGGTTGATGAGAGCTTCGACTCGGTTGATTTGGAAACGGACAGGACGGTCCGGGGAGCTTCGGCTCGGTTGATTTGGAGACGGACGTTTTGGTCCGGGGAGCTTCGGCTCGGTTTTGAGTGCTTACGGTTTAACTTGCATGTGCATAAAATAGGAAAAGTTAAGGTGGTGGGTCTTTCGATATTGGGGAGTTCGATTGCACCGACACCGATATCGTTGACTCGGCGGGGTGATTAGCACTCCGCCAACAGAAGTCCGGTGCGCCAGCCGGCAAGAGTACGCAGGCGTCCGCTTTGTGCACCAAGCGTTGAGGCGTACGATAGGTCAGACCAGTGTGCTTTACTGGTTTTGGAGGTGGGCGAGGCCCAACCCACCGCTTCCGTTTGCCACTACGGAGGTATCCTGGGAGGTAACGGCTCCGAAAGGGGGAACTAAAGGTCTGTGTGCACAGAGTCGGGTGTGTGAGTTGCACTGCATGACATAACATACCCACCATATAGTTGCATATCATATCGTTCATAACGACCTTGACACCTAAGGTATAAGTGGAATGGGACGCTTATACCTTAGGACCTGCAAAACGACCCCTTGGTCTATAAGCTTGTGTGGGCAAGTTTATATATCAAAGGTTAATTTCAATATATATATATGCTGCTGTTTGATAACCGACACCCCAACGTATAAGTGGTATGGGACACTTTATACGATGGGAGCCTTGCAAAAGATCCCTTGGCTTATGTGTACTCGCATAAGTGAAGGTTTAAATTACCTTACTTATTTTCCTTCTTGTTTGACCTGTTACAACACTTAAGATTTAATTGCTCCCCTGTTATAACTTGCTAGTTAGGTCCACCGTCATCTGCTTTTGACTACTCTCCACTTTCATGTCCTCCCCTTTCTTCCTCTCCGCCCGGTGCCTTAGAGCGTGGGGGAAGGGGTGGGGGATGATAGGACTTAGTCTTTTAGACTAACGGTTTTCGAACCATATCATTTTAGGGGATCGCGGAGCCCAGCATGGAGGAGCAGCCCCAGAGATCGGTGCGCCTAGAGAGGGGGCAGTCTAGCTCCGGAGTTCACACCGCCGGGACCGTGAGTCTCGATCCTTGAGTAGTTTCTGATTCGCTTCCGCATGAGAGACTTGTAGTGAGGATATTTTGTACCGGGCATAAGCCCGTAATTATATTACTCTGATGTTTCTGTGGACACTCCCTTCGTGGAGTTTTATTTTATATATATGTGATTTTTATTATTGTGGACTGCATTGCTTTTACTTCAATAATTGTGCTACTTCTGTGATCGAATTTGGCCGGCAGAATCGGCGCCTTGTGGTGATGACCTTTCGGGACGTGAAGGAGTCACCGCAAAGCGGCGGTTCTGGGCCTAAGACCCCGGTGGTTGAAAAAGAAGAAAAAAAAAAAGGGGGTCTTACAACAGGGCTCCTCAAGCTCGCCCCTCTGACTGGTGGGTTTGCTCGTACATGCTTCCCATGTGTCAACTTTTAGGTCCTCCCCTCGGGCCGTAACAACGTCCATCATGACCCCTACCCCTGCCAGCTTGGGGGGAGCCTGGCAGCGGGAGAATCGAGAAGTACCACCGGAGTGAGAAGACTTAGAACATTTGCCTCTCCCGGGTGCTACCACCGGTCCAGTCAGCTAGATGGGAGCCTGAGGGAGGGTGTCGAAAATCCTCCGAGCTCAGCCCCAGGGTCATAACGACGTCCATCGAGACCCCGGCCCTGCCAGCTTGGAGGGAGCCTGACAGCAAGAGAATCGAGACCTAACCCCAATGCAAGAAGACTTAGAACATTTGCCTCTCCCGGGTGCTACCACTATGCCAGTCAGCTAGATGGGAGCCTGAGGGCGGGTGTTTAACATCCTCTGGGCTAAGACCCAGAGTCATAACAACGTCCATCGAGACCCTGGCCCTGCCAGCTTAGAGGGAGCCTCGAAGCGAGAGAATCGAGACGTAACCCCCGGGCGAGAACACTCAGAACATTTGCCTCTCCCGGGTGCTACCACCGGGCAAGTCAGCTAAATGGGAGCCTGAGGGTGGGTGTTGAACATCCTCCGGGCTTAGCCCCAGGGTCATAACGATGTCCATCGAGACCCCGGCCCTACCAGCTTGGAGGGAGCCTGTCAGCGAGAGAATCGAGACCTAACCCCAGTGCGATAAGACTTAGAACATTTGCCTCTCCCGGGTACTATCACCGGGCCAGTCAGCTAGATGGGAGCCTGAGGGCGGGTGTTGAACATCCTCCGGGCTCAGCCCCAGGGTCATAACGACGTCCATCGATACCCCGGCCCTGCCAGCTTGGAGGGAGCCTAGCAGCGAGAGAATCGAGACCTAACCCCAGGGCGAGAAGACATAGAACATTTGCCTCTCCCGGGTGCTACCACCGGGCCAGTCAGCTAGATGGGAGCCTGAGGGAGGGTGTTGAACATCCTCCGGGCTCAGCCCCAGGGTCATAACGATGTCCATCGAGATCCTGGCCCTGCTAGCTTAGAGGGAGCCTGGCAGCGAGACAATCGAGAACTAACCCCAAGGCGAGAAGACTTAGAACATTTGCCTCTCCGGGTGCTACCACTGGGCCAGTCAGCTAGATGGGAGCCTGAGGGCGGGTGTTGAACATCCTTCGGGCTCATCTCCAGGATCATAATGACAACCATCGAGACCCCGGCCCTGCCAGCTTGGAGGGAGCCTGGCAGCGAGAGAATCGAGACCTAACCCCATGGCAAGAAGACTTAGAACATTTTCCTCTCCCGGGTGCTACCACCGGGCCAGTCAGCTAGATGGGAGACTAAGGGCGGGTGTTGAACATCATCCGGGCTCACCCCTAGGGTCATAACGACGTACATCGAGACCCCGACCCTGCCAGCTTGGAGGGAGCCTGGCAGCGAGAGAATCGAGACCTAACCCCAAGGCGAGAAGACTTAGAACATTTCTTGAGGGTTTATGACATTACGCTATGAAAGTTCCACAAAATCTCAAGCAATTGTTACGATTATCGTGTAAAAAGGGCTCAATTGAATGAAACACATTGTTTAGAAAAAACTAAGGCATATACAGATATTCAGGGATAGAAGCGCTTCAGGTCGTCGCCGCTCCAGGTGTGGCTCAAGGTCTCGCCCTCCACATTTTGGAGGCGGTATCCCCCCGACCTTAGCGCCTCTTTTACGATGTAGGGCCCCTCCAAGTTTGGATGGAGCTTTCCTACAGAAGCCGATCTTCCCGCCGTATCTACCTTCTTCAGGACCAGGTCGCCTTCCACAAACTAGTTGACCCGGATATGTTTGTCAAAATACTTGGCCATTATCTGCTTGACTTCCTCCTGCCGAACTGCTGAGAGATCGCACAGTTCTTCTTTCAGGTCTTAGGAGAGCCGCTACTCTCCCTCATTCTCAACTCTCCACTCCTCTCTTCCATCTTCCGCCTCAGTGACCCTGGGAGTACGAACCTCGAGTTCGATGGGGAGCACCGCCTCGCTTCCATGAGATAGTTTAAAAAGCGTCTCTCCCGTGGCAGTATTAGGAGTAGTCCTCAGGGCCTAAAGAATGGAGGGGTGTTGCTCCACCCAACTCCCTTTCAAATTCTCAACCTTATTTTTCAGGAGGTTCACAATAACCTTTTTGGCCGCCTCCACCTGCCCGTTGCATCTTGGGTGATGGGCAGAGGCAAACCTAAGGTCAATCCCGAGCTCTCCACAAAATTTGATGAACTCGTTGTTGGCGAACTGCGGTCTATTGTCGGTGATGATTTCCTGGGACATCCCATGCATGCAGATGATTTCCCCCCATACAAAATTCTGGATGATCTGCGAGGTCACCTTGGCCAACGCCTTCACCTCCATCCATTTGGAGAAATAATCAATCATTACCAACATGAATCTTCTTTGCCCACTTGCCTGGGGAAAGGGCCCTACCAGATCCATTCCCTAAATTGCGAAAGGCCAGGGGGCTGTGATACTCCTGAGTCGCTGAGCCGATTGTAGTTTGAGGGGGGCGAACAGTTGGCACTTATGGCATTTTTTGACAAATTCTGAGGCATCAGGCCCCAGGGTAGGCCAAAAGTAGCCCTGCCTGATAATTCTCCCCTCCAGGGTCCGAACTCAAGAGTGACTCCCACATTCCCCGGAGTGGACCTCTTCCAAAATCCTCGACACCTCCCCCTCCGCCACACAACGAGCCAATAACCCCGAAAGGGTCTTGCGGTAGAGTTGCCCGTCGCGTAGGAGGTAATATGCTGACTTGTACTTGAGCTTCTTTCTATCCATCCCTTCTGGGTACTCTCCAGTGGACAAATAGGTGGTGAAGGGGTCCATCCATGTGGACCGCTGATCTATCTCCATCAACTCTCCTTCCTCTAAGGATGGGTGGAAAAGGTCTGTGATAGTGCCCCCCACCCAAGGGTCGTGCTTGGCAAGATGGTCGACCTGTTCATTTTCCATCCGTGGCACATGTTGAATGGAGAAGGTTTGGAACCCCCCAATGATTCCCTTGACCTAGGCCAGATACCGTAGCAGGGTAGGCTCCCTTGCTTCGAATTCCCCGTTGACCTGGGAAGCTGAAAGTGAGGGTAAGATCTATCTCAACTCTAGAGGGGGGGTGAATAGAGTATTTTAAAATAGTTTTTCACAGTTGAAATAAACAGCACATATAAAATTCAATTTATAATATAGTGTAGAGTGCTAGTAAGAAGTTAAAAACCAAGAAGTAAAGAGCACAGCACACAGCAAACAAATCTCACAAACAAACCAGAAGACACAAGAAATATAGTGGTTCCCCAAAAACCTGGGTACATCCACTCTTCTACCACCCTTGGTAGGAATCCACTCAGGATGAGTTGATCAGGTGTCCTGACACCAATGAGCTTTTGATAAGGTGCTCAAAAACCAAAACTAGATTTTTTGATAAGGTGTCTTGCCACCACTGAGTTTTGACAAGGCTCTCAGAACCAGACAAAACTTTTGAAGGGAGTTCAAGAACCCTTTACAGCAGGAAAAAGAAAAAGGTAAAGAGGTGAGATTGTCTTCTTTGTTCTCAAATCAAATGAGAGAAGACTAGTGGATCTTTTGTTGTCAAAGCTCCCCCTGAGATGTTGAATGAATCAGGAATGGAAGCTTTGCTCTAGGGTGATAGGTCTTCAGATCTTTAGATCTCCAGCAAAGAATTGTTTCAGCAAAGAGGCTGAAAGATGAGGTGTCTGGAGTTCTTTGAGATGAAGCTTTGATCACTTTTCTGTAAGCAAGTGGATGGTTATCTTTCACAGCTTCATTCTTCTTGTTCTTCTGTACTAGTGTGTGTCTCTTGATTCTATTGTATATTGACTCTGAATTAATTCTCTCTAAGAGTAGTGATAGAGAAGACGATCTTATTTTCTGAATATAATTCTTCCAAGATAGCCGTTATCAGACATTAAATGCCTTCCATAAATGATTTGTCTTCTAGAGGAAAGTCCAATGAAACATTCCTGAATAATTCCTTTGAAACTTGTTCCAGAATAAATGAAAACGGCTGGCAAATCTTCTTGAAATTAAATGCTGAGAGAATTTAAAAACATTCCAAAGACTGGCAGCATTTGAATCCTTAAGATCGTCGATCTCTCAAAATAAACGTCGATCTGAGCTCCACGATCGTTGACCAGAGCTCAGAGAAGGAATATATCATTCTGACAGAAAGCGTCGATCTGAGCTCGAAGATCGTCGACCTGAGCTCAGAGATATTGAAGATAAGCAGAGACAGAAAACTTCGATCTGAGATCGACTATCTAAGTTCTTGGTCTGGCAGAAATAGTCGATCTGATTAAGACAAAAATCGTCGACCTAGACTTCAACCGAAAACGTCGACCTGAAGCAAACAAAGATCGTCGACCTAACCTAAGCTTTCCCAGAAATAGTCGACCCAAGCACAGCCAGAGATCGTCAACCAAAGCTCGACGATCGTCGGACTGAAGCTTGACGATAGTCGACCGAAGCCAGCAACAAGCAGAAGGCTGAGGTCATAAGTAGTCGACCTAAGCTCGACGATCGTGACTTGAGCTCGACGATAGTCGACCGACGTTCGCGACTATTTTTATCTCTTTACTTAGCTTTGAAATCCTGAGCTTGAATGGTCCTTGGGGCAGCTTCAAACCTAAGTTCTAAGCCCTAGACTCATTCTAATGTGACCTTTACATATACAACTAGGAACCTGGCTTCCTAAGAACCATAGTGATCCTTGCCCAAATTAGTAATAGGGTGTTCCAACAATCTCCCCCTATTTGGGTTAGGATTACTATTTACAGACAAAAATAGGAAATAAATAAGCATACACAACACAAAAGCTAAATCAATACTGCAGAGAAGATATATAGCAGCAATGCCGATCACAGATAAAGAGACAGCAAATATCCAAGGGAGAATCATGTTCAGCTTACACAGTTCACTTCTTTTCAGTTCCCTTTTTAAACAAAATTTCTCTGTTAGGATTCTGACTTTCTTTCTTTGACCTTCTGTCATCCTCTGCACTAGAGAAGTTTGAGATTTGGGCCTTGGAACAACAGCCTTAGGTGCAGCTTCATATAGTCTTCTGGATTAAAGAATTTCCTTGATGCTTATCTCTAGTTCTTTCTTTCTCTGTTCTGATAAAGTAGTTATATTTGAAGTACTTGCCTTGTTCTCTAGCCTTTTCATTTGATCAAGGGCAGCCAATTCTTTTTCATTTAGCTGTCCAGGACACAGGGTTGTTCTCAGGATCCTCAAAGGACAGGAGGTTCATATCTGTTGATGATTTTAGAATCAGTAGAAGGAGTCCTGGAGATAATTGGTCTTTTTCAGCCTGTAAGGGAAAGGACCTGAAGAAGAGTCAGAGTGTCCTTGTCCTTCCCTTGATAAGATCTTTGTCCTTTATGATTTCCTCTATATTGATCTCTTCTGGATTGATATCCCTTTGATGCTGTCCCCTTTGATAGGATTTCTGATAGGACTGGGAAGAACTGTGTCTGGAAACTGGAGCTTGAGGGGCTGAGCCTGAGCCAGAATCTGGAGGAGGAGGAGGAGGAGGAGGCTGAAACTGAGAAGATCTTTTTTCATACTTGTCTAGCTTCCTCTTCTTCTTCATAGCTTTCTGTTGATTCTTGAGTATTGCATCCAAGGCTCAGAAATGGGGCAACCATGCAGAATGTAGTAGGGAATATCATTGGAGTCCTTTGCTTGAGCTGGGTGGAACATACATCATTGCTTTGCTTTTAGCTTTCCTTTTCTTGGCAATGGTGCTAGAATCATCAGAATCAGAATCAGCATCTGTACTGTACTGATCACTCTCATAGAACTCTGAGGTTGATCATACAGATCATCAATTCTTCTGATATACTCTTCTTGATCTTTAAGCTTTGCAGAAACAGCAGGAGACAGGAGGAGAGGGAGCAGCAGCAGAGCAAACAGAATCAGCATAAGCATCAACAAGCATATCAGTGTCAACAGCAATATCAGCAGAAATATCTACAACAGTATAGCAACATTATTAACAAGAGGCACAATGGCTTAGTAACAGCATCAGATATGGACAAAACAGCATCCACAGCCTTCCAAGAATTTATATATGCTTCAATATGGCTGGGATTACAGACAGAAATAGGCACAATGGCCTTAGACAGATCTTCAGAATGAGGAACTGGCAGGGATATGAAGTATCCAGCATTAAACTGGAGAGCAGGCTCTGGAGGTTCATTGCAAAAACTACTTCATATGGCATCTCCCCCCTGCCTTGGTTTAGAGATAAGTGAATCAAGGCACCCAAAAGATGAAGTTGCCTGAGAGGGAATGAGAGATGATAGCTTGGAAGACAGCTCCTTGACATGGGTCAGGAGTGGAGCAGCGTGGTCTCCAGTGATGAGGTTAGCTTTGGAGCTAACAGCTCATATAACCTGTCAGCCAGGGCTGATAGATCTACATGCTCAAGGGGGCTTGAGCAGAGGTAGGATGGAAGGTTGTGGAAGGATGTTGGCTGGAGTTGGTGGCATGGGGAAAGAGGAGATAGGAGGTAAGGGAATGGATGTTTGATATAGGAAAGGAGGAGATAGAATGAGGTGAGGTAGAGATAGAAGGGGTAAGAGAAGGAGTGAAGATGGGTTGAGAGAAAATGTCTTCCATCATTTGTTGGAATGAGGAGGTAGAGGGAGGCTAAGGAGGAGAGGAAGGATGAGAATCATCCATAAAGGATTCATCTAAAAGAGAATATGATGGAGTGGTAAAGGATGGGTAAGAGAAGAGAGGAAGAAATACCTCAGAGGTATGATGATGAGGGGGGAAAACTGGTGAAGAAATGGTAATTGGGGAAGATATGGCTATGGTAGAGGTTGGAGTGAGGATGAAATGGCTTGGTGGTAGAGACAGCTGAAGGAGGAGGAGGAGCAGGCAACCCTTCAGCTGGGCAGAGACCAGGGTAGAGTGACTAAGACAGTCCTTGTGCCTGAAGCAGTAGTCGATGCAGCAGCTCTGGAGGGATTGATGATCTGGCTATCCCATTTGCCAAAAGAGAGCACAAGAGAGCCACTTGGATGCATTAATGACATCCCAGAAGAGGTGGGAACTCAGGGCATCTGAAATGCAGATAG